>JARQOC010000001.1:241799005-241858894 GCA_033576535.1 Allobates femoralis | reverse complement strand
TTTGTACTTTTTTGCAAATTCAAGCCAATATATCTTATGCTAATATGGAAATCAAGCCTTCTTCACTTTTTTCAGGCCATCATTTCAGACGTCTGTATTATGCATTGCATGGTACTTGCATGGATGTTCTGTGATCTTACTACTTTTACGAAACATATGAGCCAACTCCACTTACATGTTAGGCGGCCGTCACACGGTGAGATATCTTTAGCGATATTGTAAGCGATCACGTGCACGCGCAATTGCTTACAATATCGCTCACATCGCTGGTGAGATGTCACACAGACAGACTCACCAGCGATGTGGAGCAGCGATCTCGCTCGTTACTATGGTACACATTGGGTAACTAGGCGCCGCGCGTCGCTTAGTTACCCGACGTGTACCATAGTTACCATCTCCCAGCATAGGCGCGGTCGCTGGGAGATGGATCATCGTGGTGTCATACACCACGATGATGCAGATCGTTGCATCGTTCATCGCTAGATCTGAGAACCGAACCTCAGATCAGCGATGTCACGATCAAGCGATTTACCATCGTAAATCGCTTGATTACATGCAACGATATCTTGCCCGATATCGCTTAAGCGATCAAAAAGGAGATCGCTTAAACGATATCGGGCAAGATATCGTTCCGTGTGACGGCCCCCTAAGTCATGCAAGAACTGATAGATCTTGTGATGAGTCGACTTGCTGACTCTGATATTTTGCATCTTGGCTTTTGAATGAATGGGCTTTATATTTGTATTGTTTCAACTGACATGGCACTCACATGGTGTAACTTGGCAATTTTCTTGGCCGAGATATCACTATCGATGAGCTGCAGGGCTATATTTTGACCTCATTCTGCCCTAGGCACGTTTAGTGGTCACTCCCCTTACTCACATTACACTATGAGTATGTGCACATGACATCTATTTAAGGCGGCCGTCACACGCATCAATTTCTTGCACGATATCGCTTAAGCGATCTGCTTTTTGATCACTTAAGCGATATCGTTTGTGCGTCGCTGCGTGTAATCAAGCGATTTTACAATGTAAAATCGCTTGATTGTTTGATCGCAGATTTGCGAGCCGGAGCTCATATCAAGCGATTATTGCTTGATCACTCTGCATCATCGTGGTGTGTGACACCACAATGAACGATCTCCCAGCAGCAGAGCCTATGCTGGGAGATGGTATCTATGGTAACCCCATGGTTACCAGCGATCTCGCTGGTCCACATTGCTGGTGAGTCTGCCTATGTGACAGCTCACCAGCGATGTGAACGATATTGTTAGCGATCGCGCGTGCATGTGATCGCTAACAATATTGTGCATAACATTGAAGCGTATGACGGCCGCCTAAGGCAGGTCTACTCTGTAATACGCTTTAAAAATCGCTAAACACCTGCTGTGCAAAGGTTCAGTCTTTTGAGCTTTTTTTTAACACCTTCTGATATTCAAAATCATTAAGTGGTTAAAATGGGTAACCTAACCATTACTTCAGTTGGGAGAATGCCTATTGATATTGGGACATGTTGTCCGCTCATTCAACACCCCTCCTCTTTACTGAAGATGTTCAAAGGTAAGCCAAGAGCAGACAGGTACCAAGCGTCAGAGCGAGCCTGCAGCCACATTCTTTGCACACACACTGGCACACTGACACTTGGAGCGCGCTGCTGCACTCATCCAGTGTCCCTGATTTCACACTTGTGTTTTTTTTTTTTTTCTTTCAAATTAGACAAGATCAGTTTTTCAGCAAAACCTAATCTTTTCAGTGTTTTGCCTATTTACTTTAATGGTGTCAGGTATAATCTTGTTGCTTCAGGTTGCTATCTGACACCATTAAGGGACCTCCACATGCCTCAATTTTTGTTGGCGATCGGAGGCAACTGAACGTGCGCGTGCACGTTTTTTCATGGTTGCCTCCGAACGCCGAAGGCACTTTTACACGCCGCGATTGCGCCCTCAACCTAAGGTGATGTGTCGTCCCGGAAGTTCCCACACCAACAGTGGGAAACAGCCGGTTGACTCCCGACGCCGCAATCCCCAAAGAAATGTGGGCGTACATGTTCAGCGCCGCAAGAACATAGGCGTGACAGACTTGTGTATTCCGCGCCCCAAACACGCTGATTAGACAACGCAATAGCGTCATGATTGGCGAGCCTACGCAGGAAGGCTGGCTAATACATAACACCATTGCAATTGTGTAGTGTGAATAGACAGCTCTTCAAATATGTCGCCCTGTGAAGGGACAGCCAATGGAAACACAGTAGCCACCACCAATCATCGCTGAGGGGGGGGGAACGATGTCCAGCACGCTGTGGCAAGCCTCTGGGAAATCAGTAGGCGATGCTGATTCCATCCCTATCGCCCCTTCACATACCAAAAGCAGGGAATTTCCCCTTCATGATTGCCTCTGGTTTTGGAGCAGTGCAGTGAAATTGCAACCCGGAGCATCTTTCAAAAACACCACCGGGTTCCCTAAATACACGCCGCAATTTAGTAGCAATTTCATGGCGACGGTGACGGGGCTCCGGATTGCCTCTCAGTTTTCACACCCCAGTTGCGGTGTGTAAAGGTACCTTTAAAGTGAATGGGCAAAAAACTGGATCCTGAAATTATCAGGAATTTGCTGAAAAACCTGATCTTGCCTAATTTGAAAGAAAAAAAAACACAAGTGTGAAACCAGCCTCAGTGAGTTAAGGCAGACTTGCAAGCTGATTTTAGGCTGCTTTGACATCATCGCGTTTTTTGCATTGGAGTCTATGGGTGTACTAATGTATGCGTTTTTGCAGATTTGCACATGAATATAGCGCATGCATTTAACAAATGCATGACACAAGTTTGACGCTAGCCTATGGGAAATGCATGCGTTAACGCATGGTAGGCCCCTTTCACATCTAATGCAGGGCTGCGTTTTGGTTCATTTGCGTTTCTATGCGTTTTACCGCTAAAATGCATCAAAATGCATGTGTTTTTGACCCCATTGATTTTAATGGAAACACGTAAAAACGCATGCACAAACAAATGCAAAAACGCATGTGCGTTTTCAAAAGCGCAAAACGCATGCGTTTTTGCAAAAGCAGACCAAAACGTTGCTTGTGACGTTTTGGTCTGCGTTTGCAAAAACGCACTCGTTTTGTGTTTTTAAAAACGCACATGCGTTTTTGCATGTGTTTTTGCTTGCGTTTTTACATGCGTTTCCATTAAAATCAATGGGGCCAAAAACACATGCATTTTGATGCATTTTTAGTGGTAAAAACGCATAGAAACATAAATTAACCAAAACGCAGCCTTGCATTAGATGTGCAACAAGGAGAAAACAAGGATCCTTTAATGCATCCTTCCAAACAAACTTACAAATGTGAGCCTAGCCTAAATGCATGCACTATTTTCATGTGCAAATGTTGAAAAATGCATGCATTAAGGCTAGGGTCACATTTTCATTGTGACCCTAGCATGACGGAACCATTAACAAATTAGAAATTTCCGCCACAGCGTTTAACATTAATGCTGTGTGCTTGCAGACAACGGAGCCCCATAGTAACACGCTGTTTACCTTAGCAGCCGACCACACACATGTTCCATGAAGTATGCTTTACAACAGAGCACAGGAAATGTGTCCTGAAGCATTTTCCTGTGCGCTGTTGTAAAGTGCAGATCAAGGGGCTTTGTGTGGAGCCGGCTGCAAAGGTAAAAAGCGGGTTACTATGGGGCTCCATTGCCTGGCAGCGCATAGTGTTAACACTATGCACTGCAACGGACATTTCTAAGTTTTTAACGGTTCCGTCATGCTAGGGTCACAACGCAAATGTGACCCTAGCCTAACACACCCATAGACTCGAATGCAAAAAATGCATTGCAAAAGTGCATAGCGTTTGACGCTTTGCATTTTTGCAAGTGCACCAAAAAACACGATATGGCTAGGGTCACACATGCCAATCTGTTTTTTATAGTGTTTATAAAAACGGATCCGTTTTTGTTAGGGTGCTTTTTGTGCCCCCAGCACTGCTATGCGTTTTTTGAACTTAGTCATTTTATGTACCATGTGCCTTTATGTACCATGTGTTAACGCATGCATTTCCCACAGGGCCCCATGATAAAAAAACGCATGCATTTTCGAAACAGCACCAAAAAACGCTGCTTACTGCGTTTTTGGGAGGTGACCCAAATAGCATGCAAACAACGCATGTTACATTTGCGATGCGTTTTTTTGTATTGGGGCCTATGGATGTGTTAATGCATGCGTTTTCCAACATTTTCAACTTAAAAATAGCATGTTTTTAGCGCATGCACGACGCAAGTCTGACTCTAGCTTAAGCCTAAGCGTTTTTTTTTTGCTTGGTGCTGTTGCTAAAATGCATGCTTTTTTTTTTAAACATAGGAGTTTACAGGGAAAGCATGCGTAAACGCATGGGCTAAAAATGAAAAAAATGCCATAAAAATGGCAAGGGAAAAAAAGGATCCTTTAATGCATCCCTCCAACGGATGCAAGCTCCCAAATGTGACCCTAGCCTAAAGGATGCTTTTTTCCTCATTGCCATTTCCAGGACATGTGTGTCCATTTTTAACGCATGCGTTAACGCATGCATTAATACATGGTACATACATGTCCATGCGTTAACGCATGCATTTCCCATAGACACCCATGTTAAAAAATGCATACATTTTCAATAATAGGGCCAAAAACACTAGGTGCACTACCAAAAACACATAGGCCCCTTTCACATCTAATGCAGGGCTACATTTTGCTTCATTTGCATTTCTATCCGTTTTTACCGCTAAAAACGCATAAACGCATGCATTTTGCATTTTTGCATGCTTTTTTACATGCGTTTCCATTCAAATTAATGGGGGGCAAAAAAGCATGCGTTTTGATGCGTTTTTGGTGGTAAAAATGCATAGAAATGCAAATGAAGCAAAACGCAGCCCTTCATTAGATGGGAAAGGGGCCATAGCATCAAACGCATTGCACTTTTGCGATGCGTTTTCTGCATTGGAGCCTATGGGCACGTTAACGCATGTGATTTTGCACACATAAAGCATGCATTTAGCAAATGCCTGTTTGGGTGATATGCGTTGGGCCGCTCACCGCACCCCATACACGATATGATTATATCAGTCCTGATGGGGTCCACAATAGGTAACAACATATAGGGTGGCTGTTGGAAGCAGCAAATGGTGCACATTTAGGGTATGTGCACACTGGCCGGGTTAGGGTCGGGTTAGCAGTGTAAACCGTCGGTCGGTTTACATAAATTTCATGTAAATTTATGTTAATCCAAACCACACACCGGCGGTTTACACATGCTCATCCGTTGCTAACCCGCTGGGTTCCCAGCGGGTTAGCAAAGAATGGGCATGTTCTATAATCCGGCCGGTTCTGCAGCGGCTGCAAGCAGAATCATGTACTGCTTCCAGCCGCCGCAACACCGCCGGCGCTAACCCGCTGGCCACCCGCCCGGCACCCGCCGCACATACCCGCCAGGATGCCGGTGGACGGCTCCGGAGCTTCCTGGCGGGTCCGCCCAGCCGCCGCCGACCAACCCGCCGGCCAATCTGCACATACCCTTATTGTGATCTGCATAGAGGTATATGTAAAGGCTTTGACCAACTGCATGTGGGCAGATTTAAGGAACTAGGTTCATCAGCCTAATAAGTAGCACCACACTAATTGTTTGATGTATTATGAATGCCCCAGATATGTTCCCTAAAAGCGGCTTCACACTGCGGTCAGGTCTAGTCCGGGGCAGTCAAGGGTGAACCTGACAGCCCGGGACCGGATCAGCACACAGAACCAGAGGGCTAATATGCCCTCCGGTCCGGTGTGCAGCCTGCCTCAGCTGCCGCTGCTTATGATTCAGGACCGCAGCTCTCGGGGAAGTTAGCCGAGGTCCTGAATTATAACAGCGGCGTGCAGCCGCAGGTGTCCGGATCCGGGAGACACCAATTATGAGGAGATTGGTCTCCCCGGACAAAAGCAACATTTTTGTATCTGGGAGAAAAATTCCACTTCTCACGGATTCTTCCGGCGAGATGGAAGCCGGATGGCAGATAGCTGCCATCCGGCTCCATCCGGCCCCATAGGATACTATGGGGCCAAAATCCGCAGTGTGAACGGATCACAGTGTAAAGCCACCCTTAGGCCGGTTTCACACCTCCGTGTCACCACGGACGTGTGAAACATGGTCGCTTGGGGGTGGGGCGTGCACACATGTGTCACAGACGTGTGACACGTGTGCAGTCCGTGTGCTACCCATGGGGCCGTGGATAGTACATGGACAGCCTGTCACCCGCATACTCACCTCCCTCCAGTGCCGCTGCTCCTCTCTCTTCCGGTCCGCTCTTGGGCTCAGTGAAGTGAATATTCATGAGCTCTAATGAGTGGCATCGGAAGTGAGAGGAGCTGTCAGCACTGGAGGAAGGTAAGTATAAAATTCTTTATTTTCAGGTTTTTCACTTTTGTCCGTGGTCCGTGCACACGGATGTCACACTGTGAACATCCGTGTGCAGGTCGTTTGGACGTAAATGCGGTCCGTGGCTCTGCATAAAAATGGACTTGTCGCCGTGTGGAGCACATAGACACGCATGTGCTCCACACGAAGACACGGTCCTTGTGGAAAAACGGACATCTGCATGGGTCCACAGGGCAACATGTGTCCCCGTATGTCCGTACCTCTGGCATGTGTATCGGCACGGACTGCACATGTGCCGGAGGCACAGATGTGTGAAACCGGCCTTACTCACCTCCAAGCTTAATTATATAGTCCTTTTCTGCACCCTTGTTGGTTTTCAATTACTCTCTGTATAAGGAGATTACATTGATGGTTTGTCTATTGTTTATCATTGATCCCTCCTGCCGACTACCATAGGCAGCAGTATGTTTGGGTGGGTGACAAGTTACCCAGTAACTGTTTTAATTGTTTTTATTTATACTCTGTGTTGTACTGCCACTTGCAAATTTTGAAAAAAAAATAAAAATACCTCAATAAAGTGTGCACGATGGTTGCATTTTTGTTAAAATGTGTTGCATTTTTGTATGCATTTTGGATGCGTTTTTAAATTGACAATTAAGGTGGGTGCAGCCCTAAAAATCCATGTGATTGTGATGGGCTAGGCTGTTGCCATTTTCTGCACCTTACCTGTGCTGGTTGCACCATGTGTACTGCGGTGACCCTTGCCCTCCAACTGTATTACCATCGTCGTCGCCAGTCACGATTGTGGGTGCATGAGGTGAATTTGTTGAGGCCACAATATGGGGCATTTCTTCGCCTCCACATACAATTGCGACGTTTACCCCGCAAATTCCAGCGGTTTGCCCGGATGTCTGTGCCCACATTTGATGTCCAACTGGGGATGATTCAAAATGACATCAGACGGGAAAACACCCAATTCCGTAACAGCATATCTCCCAACGAAAGGGTACTTGTGACCCTGAGTTACGTAGTTATTTATAATGTAATATTATTGTGGCTAGGCAAGTTCAAATTTGCCTTGTGAATGTGCTCATACTGAACCTGCTTATGCTGTGTTCAGGCCCTTGTTTTTTTCTTTTTGTGTTCTTAGATATCATTGAATGTGTACATATTGGTAATAGTACTTTTTCACAAACCAACAGATTCCTGGCCACGGGAGAAAGTTACTTGTCGCTGCATTACCAGTTTCATCTGGGGTCCTATACTATTTGTCTCATTGTAAAAGAGACATGCCAAGTGCTGTGGGACACCTCAGGGCGGCTTTACACTGCGGCACGATTCGGTCTGGGGCTGTCCGGGATGACCCTGATAGCTGCGGACCGGATCAGCACACAGGACTGGAGGGCTAATATGCCCTCTGGTCCGGTGTGCAGCCGCACCCAGCTGCAGCTGCTGACAGGTCAGCACTGCGGCGCCTTCGGCCCTGACTTATCAGCAGCGGGAACTGCGTGCAGCTGCACACCGGAGCGGAGGGTATATTAGCCCTCCAGTCCTGTGTGCTGATCCGGTCGGCAGCTGTCAGGGTCATCCCGGACAGCCTCAGACTGGATCGTGCCGCAGAGTCAAACCGCCCTTACATGGCATTGTGATGCCCGTACCAACCACGGAGCAATGGCTGGCCATAGCCGAAGATTGTCTTCTAACCACTAACTTCCAGAATTGCATAGGGGCCTTAGACGGTAAACACATCCGTATCCAAAAGCCGGCATATCGTGGCACTTTATACACTAATTTAAAAAAATTTTATTCCATTGTGCTCATAGCAAATACAGACTGTCACTACAGATTTATTGCTGTGGATATTGGTTCACATGGGCATATTCATGATGCGCATGTCTTTCGCAACAGTGATATCTGCCGCAGACTAGTGCAGAACCAATTGAATGTGCCACCTCCTCAGCCATTACCTTGCACAGATGACCCTCCTGTACCTTTATATGTTGGTGGCAGATGCTGCATGTTGAGGCCATATTCCACTGGTATACTTAACAGCGAGCGCTGCTTCTTCAATGCCCAGTTAGGTCGGGCAAGGTGCTATGAGTGTGCGTTTGGACTAATGGCTGCAAAATGGCGGATACTCATGATATGCATGCAACTCAAGCTAGACAATGTGAACCGTGTGGTGATGGCCTGCATTTGTCTTCATAACTTTGTGGCACAGCATGAAAGCCATCCCTTCAATGCCAATGTCTACGTGTCAGACCTGTATAGTGTCCACCATCCTGCTGTCCGTGCCACTAATGATGTGATGGAGATTCACAACCATTTTGCTACATTTTCAACAGGAATGCTGCCCAAATGCAGCAGGCTCATCCCCATTTGGAATTTGTGTTGTGTTCACTAATTCCTCATTAAGTTGTACGACACCTACATCATGTTATGTCCCTGTGTTGCAATCATGGTGTACATTTTCCATGCCATGACATAGGCTAGGATCAGAACTGTGTCTGCCCTAGTCTGGCGGGTGCGCTGAAAACTAAGAAATTTGCAGGCTGCGCGCATAGCATTACTAGTATGTAACGCTGTGCGCCGCCTGTCTATTGATCTCTTAAGGTACCGTCACACGCGGCAATATTGCTAGGCAATTTCACTGGCAATTTGCTGGTCGCAGTGAAATCATGGACACATTGTTCCATTTGTACACGGCAACAAAAAAGAACAATGTGTCCATGATTTCACTATAACCAGCAAATTGCCAGTGAAATTGCCTAGCAATATTGCCGTGTGAGACAGTACCTTAAGGGTATGTGCACATTGGAAGTTTTGTGAGCTGTTTTTTAGCGTTTTCCGCCGGCGTTTTACGCTGGGTTTTATGTAAATTTATGTTAATACTAACCAGCGGTTGGATTAACATGCTAGTCTATGGATTTCAGAAAACGCTGTTTACATTAGAACGTTTTTTTGTTCTCCTTTCCACTTTCTTCACCGGTTTTCCACCGGATTTCAAAGATTGAGCTTGTGACTTCTTTTGAGCGTTTAGCCAGCGTATCTAGCAAGATTAGGACTGCCAGAAAAACCGCCAGAAAACCGCCGAGCAAACTGCTGTATAAACGCTAATAAACCGCACACAAAACGTTAAAAAAACGCTAAAAAAACGATAGACACTGCTGAAGTCAGGAATTTCAGCTCCTGAAATTCTACACCGGTTTTCTGACGGTCTGCAATGATGCAGAACCGTCCAATGTGCACATACCCTAAGGGTCACACTTGGGTTGTGGCATCTGCTTGAAGGATACATTTTTTCTCCTTGCGTTTACATGACGTGTGCATTTATGTTGCCTAAATTAACAGATACATTAACGCATGGTACATGTGTGTACCATTCGTTAATGCATCTGTAAACGCATCCGTTAACGTATAGTACATAAATGTACCATGCATTAACGGATGCGTTTCCCATAGACACCCATGTTAAAAAATGCACGCGTTTTCAATAAGTCTCCAAAAACGCTGCAGCCCTCATTTTATTATGGGCGCTGCAAAAAACACACTTTGGCAATGCATTTTTTGCATTGGAGTCCATGGGTGCGTTAACGCATATGTTTTTACACGTGCACATGAAAAAAATGCATGCTTTTAGCAGATGCATGGCGCAAACCTGACCCTAGCCTTAGGCTAGGACCAGACTTGGGATGTTGCATCCGTTTGAGGGATGCATTAAAGGATGCTTTTTTTTCCCTTCAAATCCCACGACATCACAACCCCACCATCATCAGACCCATTCCACCAACCCATGCCCCACCTACCGCTCTATCCAGCGCACTCTGGAATGCCCGCTCAGTGTGCAACAAACTCCCTGACATCCATGATCTCTTTATCTCCAGGAAACTGTCATTCCTTGGCCTCACCGAGACCTGGCTCACCCCCTCCGACACTGCCTCCCCTGTTGTACTATTCTACGGCGGCCTCAGCCTGTCCCACACCCCCCGTCCCTCTGGCAAACACGGCGGTGGAGTCGGCATACTGCTGTCCAACTCCTGCACCTTCAGCCCTATCCCCCAGCCCCCATCCGTCACTGTCCCCTCCTTCGAAGCCCACTTAGTCCGAATCTTCTCCCCCTGCAACCTCCAAATAGTCATCATCTACCGTCCCCCCGGACCCACCGCCTCCTTCCTTGACCACTTCACCACCTGGCTACTTCACTTCCTCTCCACTGACATCCCCTCCATCATCATGGGCGACTTCAATATCCCCATTGACACTCCCTCCTCAGCCACCTCCAACCTTCTTTCCTTGACCACTTCCCTAGGGCTCTCCCAATGGTCCTCCTCTCCCACCCACGAACAAGGCTACATGCTTGACCTCATCTTTACCCACCTTTGCTCCCTCTCTAACCTCACAACCTCGGAACTCACACTGCCCAACTACCATCTCTTGACCTTCTCCCCCCTCTCCTCCCCTGGTACACTACCCCCTCTCCGCAAACTTGATCACCCTCGCCGAAACCTAAAAGATCTTGATCTTCCTTTATTCTCTGAATCACTCCTCCCTCTCATCGACATACCCTGCGCTGACGACATTGACATTGCCACCACTCTATACAACACCACCATAACGAACGCTCTCGACCTAGCCGCCCCCCCCTCACTCTCCATGCTCCACGCATTAACAAGCAACCCTGGCACACCACCCTCACTAAAAACCTGAGACGGGTGTCCAGGGTCGCCGAGAGGAGATGGAAAAAATCTCACACCCCCGAGCACTTTGCTCTGTTCAAGCAATCCATCACTGACTTCAAGACGGCACTTGCTACCGCCAGGCAAGTGTTCTTCTCATCCCTTATAACCTCTCTGTCCCGCAACCACAAACAGCTCTTCAAAACTTTCAACTCCCTACTTCGCCCGCCTGCTCCTCCCCCTTCTCCCCTCATCTCTGCTGAAGACTTTGCGACCTTCTTCAAGGAGAAGATCGACAAGATCAGAAGCAGCTTCGGTCCACTATCCCCACAACTCCCCTTCCCACCTACACTGCCCTCCTCCTCCATCAGCCACTTCCCCCCCATAACTGAAGACCAACTCTCCTCCCTCCTGTCAAAATCACACCTCATCACTAGCACCCACGACCCACTCCCATCCCACCTCATTCCGAACCACACCTCCATTTTCATCCCAGCTCTCACCCACCTCTTTAACCTTTCACTTAGCACCGGTACCTTCCCCTCAGCCTTCAAACACGCCCTAATCAAGCCCATCCTAAAAAACCCTCACTTGACCCTACCTCTGTCTCTAACTATCGCCCCATATCTCTTCTCCCATTCGCCTCTAAGCTACTTGAACAACATGTCCACTCCGAACTGTCCTCTCACCTCTCCTCGTGCTCACACTTCGACCGCCTACAGTCCGGCTTCCGACCCCTCCATTCCACTGAAACAGCCCTGACCAAAGTCACCAACGACCTACTGACCGCCAAGAACAAACACCACTACTCCATCCTGCTACTCCTTGACCTGTCTGCCGCCTTCGACACGGTTGACCACTCCTTTCTTCCCCAGATCTTGGAACCCCTTGGCATCACCCACCTTGCCCTCTCCTGGATCTTCTCATACCTAGCAGACCGGACCTTCAGCGTCTTGCACTCCCACACCTCCTCCTCACCCTACCTCCTTTCTGTCGGAGTCCCCCAAGGTTCGGTCCTGGGATCCCTACTTTTCTCCATTTACACTCTCGGCCTAGGGCAACTCATTGAGTCCCATGGCCTCCAGTACCACCTCTACGCCGACGACACCCAAATCTACCTGTCCAACCCTGACATCACCTTCCTACTCTCGAAAATCCCACAATGCCTTTCCGCCATCTCATCCTTCTTCTCTGCTCGCTTCCTTAAACTCAACATGGACAAAACTGAATTCATAGTCTTCCCCCCAAGAAATTCCACCCCACCTCCCAACCTATCCATCTGCATCAACGACTGCGCCCTCTCCCCAGTCCCCCAAGCCAAGTGCCTCGGGGTAATCCTTGACTCCTCCCTATCCTTCAAGCCCCACATCGAGGCCCTCACCACATCCATCCGGCCCCAGCTCAAGAACATCTCACGGATCCGCTTCTGCGCCTGTGGTCCTTTTTCTTTTGATATTGCTTTTGGTCTGAAAAAAATATTACACAGTGCATTAAGCGAACACCGGTACATCACTGTCATATGAAACAATCCAAACAAGTGACATGCCCACTCCAGTGCCAGAGAAGACTTTGTATCGGGCAGTTACTAGCTGTTCTCACATCTTCACTGCTCGGTTCTTTTCACAGGGACTGATGGGGGCTGAGACCTGGTTCTGTGACCCTGATGGTGTCATTTTAATAAGGGGTGATGTTAGGAAAAGTCTAAGGGAATAAGGGGTATTCATGACGCTACCTGTGGTATGAGGCGAGCGGGTCGTCACTCTGCCCCCCAGGCACTCAATGCCTTCCGCAGCACAGAGCTAAGGTACCGGTAGCAACGGGTGTTTGTGTGTCCCAGACACCATTGGGATCCCTCCCGAGCACTGTTCCCTAGTTTGGCCACCTTCCCCAAGATGTCAGGTGTTTGGCCACAGCTCCCATTAGAAGTCTGAAGCCTCCGGTTTCAGTTCGGCTTGAAGCTTCCGCACCGTCTACAGGGCCGGTCCCTGTCTCCACCACCAACCCCTCTGTCTCGTCAGATTCGTGCGTATGGAGAATCGGTCTCTCATCCACACCCCTTGGGCTCTTCTCTCTGTCAGCCATGCTTTCCCTCCCGTGGGCGAGCGGGGTGGCATTGCTCCAACCCACGGGAGTTGGCACCACGCCGCCTCTACACTCCCGACTACTACTCCCCTGTCAGTTGTTGTTACTCCTCCATCTCCTACTACTGAACTAACGTCTAACTAACACTGTCCAGTCCTCCTTTTATGGCCTGGGTCCTCCCTCAGGGTCCACCCATGGTCCAGGGGCTCATCACTGTGTGTTGTGTGTGTTGTGTTGTGGCTCAACCATACCATCCCGACACCTGGAGAACAGGGGCACTTCACTTCCTAACCACAGAAATGCAGTACCTCCAGTAGTGGTTTACACGGAGGGGCACCACACAAGCATCGCAAAAATGTGAGCCACAAATGAGCACTTGACACTGAAATATAATATAAAGGTGAGCCCTTGCTACATTAGGCAAAGTAGCTCAATAGTCTTGGGAGTCAAATTATATATTGTAGATTGGGAAAAACATTAAAGGTGGGGAAAAACATACCGGTTGCGAGGTGGGCACTTCAGTGCTGGTGTTTTGTGTAACCTGTTTTTTTTTTTTTTGTTTTGTTTTTAAACGTGTTAAAAACAAAAAAAAAATCTTGGGCATTGTTCCCCACAAGTGAAAAGCAAAATAAAGAGTGATTACATACATTTACCCTCCATTCATCCCCAGCAAGAAAAAAAAAAACAAATACCTGTGCCAAGCTGGTAGTGACCATCAGCTTAGTCTGTCTGACAGTCTTGGACACATGTTGCCTTCTAGTGGATAGGCCAGGCTGTTAAGCTTACCGAGGAATTGGAGGGGACAAAAAAACAAAGCAAAAATAAAACCATTACAACAACAGTACACAGCCTTCAGAATGGCAGACAACAAAGGCAACAATGGCTGGGGTGACCTGGCCCACAAGTGTTTAATTACAATGGTCTACAACACAGGAGCCCCATAAAAAATATTTACCTTGTATGTCAGCTGGGATACATGCATATTCACATTGTTATCACTATACTGGGATTTAGTGTTTGAAGACTTGTTACCATGGTCACAAATGTTAAAGAAAAAAAAAACATAAATTCAACATACTGTAACCTCAACCTTGAATATATATCTCCGAAAAAAACATGATACATAGTAGTTAACACTGATAACAATAGCCATGACTTTGGCCACGTGAACCAACCAGCATATCATTTATGGCAGTTAAAAGACATTAGCAGCCTCATTGTCAATACAAATATTTGCTTATACAAAGTACTTACAACAAGAATTGACCTGGGGCATCCCTGCCAGAGGATGGATCATAATCCACTGAATCACTCATCTATGCAGAAAACATAGCACAATACACAAACATGTGACGTCAACACATGTAATAAAACAATTTCACTGTCGCAAATCATTGCAAACATTAAAAAAAAACAAACTTGCAGCTAAACTGTGTGGGAGTTAGGCCAACTTCACACCACACTTTTTGTGATCTGGGGCAGTCCGGTATGAACCGGACAGCCCCGAATCTGATTTAGGCCGGATTGCAATGTTTTGTCATTTTCCATCTATCTGGTTTCCATCTATCCGGGAGAATTCGCTTTTTTTCCCCGGACACAAGATTGCAGCTTGCAGTGATTTGCGTCCGGGGCAAAAAGTTACACAAAACTGGATCCACCCGGATCCGGAGCCCAAAAACATGGGAGTCTATGGGCACCGGATCGTGCTGGACCCGACAAAATCTGTCTGGTTCCCGAACTTCGGGACTTCAGCACTGTGGAGAGCTCCTGGCTGAGATTTCAGGACCGTGGCTAGCTCTCCCCGCAAGCCACGATCCTGACATTTCAGCTGCGGACAGCCAATTCCGGCAGAAAACAGGACCGGAGGACATATTTCTCCTCAGGTACTGTTTGCTCGGAGCTGTCAAGCTTTGTCCAGTGCTTCCTGCAAAACACCGAACACAGCCTGAAAGCTCAAAACCATGGTGGGAAGCTAGCCTTAGGCACATGAGCCGTCCAACACAAGTGCTTCATGGATTGATAAATAGACACAAGCATCATGTGATGTGTGATGATGAGGATCACATGTGGCCAACTAACCAATAGAAAAGCGCACACAAACGCACAGGAAAAATGCAGACAAACGCACAGGTGCAGAAAGGACAGATTTGTTCTTCTTAACAATCTGTTTCTCACAGACTACAATTTAAAAAAAAAAAACAATGCGTCACCAGCATATAGCAGTATATAGCAGCACCAGCCTCCCCTGTCACCAGTATATAGCAGCACCAGCCTCCCCTGTCACCAGTATGTAGCAGTATATAGCAGCTCCAGCCTCCCTTGTCCCCAGTATATAGCAGCTCCAGACCCCCTTGTCACCAGTATATAGCAGCTCCATCCTCCCCTGTCACCAGTATGTAGCAGTATATAGCAGCTCCAGCCTCCCTTGTCCCCAGTATATAGCAGCTCCAGACCCCCTTGTGACCAGTATATAGCAGCTCCATCCTCCCCTGTCAACGGTATTTTGCAGCACCAGTGCCTCATAACTAGTATATCAAAGTATATAGCAGCTCCAGCCTCCAATGTCACCAGTATATAGCTGCTCCAGCGTCCCTTGTCACCAATATATGGCAGTAACCATCACCCCATGTGATACATTTGGAAATAGCGCAAGGTTTCAAACTCCGGCACTTGCATGCTAGTGTTTGACCTGCGGTTGAGGGTCCGCCACACATAGGAATGTATTTTATCAGCGTTAATGCAACCTTACCTTTAGGCTAGGGTCACACTAGCATTTTGGATTGCATTCAGGGGGTTCCGTTAAAAAGAATTTGGGAGCACTAATGCAGTGTTACCGTAAAGTATATAGCAGCTCCAGCCTCCCCTGTCACCAGTATATAGCCGTACATAGCAGCACCAGCCCCCAAGTCACCAGTATATAGCAGCTCCAGCCCCATCACAAGTACATAGCAGAATATAGCAGCTCCAGACCCTGTGTCACCAGTATATAGAAGCTCCAGCCTCCCCTGTCACCATCATATAGCAGCTCCTGCCTCGCCTGTCACCAGTATACAGCACCAGTCACCCACCCCCTCCCCATCTTCAGCTCTGAGTGCTCACATTCTCCTGTGTTTTCCTTCCATGTCGTTTTCCTCCTCCACGGCTCTAATGTGATGTCTGCAGTGGGAGAGATGATCTCAGTCTCATCACATGTAGAGACACCACAGCACCTTGGAGCAGGAACCTCTCTGACCCCAGAAGTGCAGGTACTTCCTGGGTCAGTCATCTCCCTGTATCTGAGGTGTATGGAGGTGCTCCCTCGCCCTCTCTTGACACTGATCCCGACCCCCTACCCCTCTGAAAAGATAATGGAGTTCCTGGATTGCCTAATGGAAGGGAGGTTTAAAAAAAATTTATATTCCCTGATGATGGCATAATCAGTGCTAACCATTTAAGTAGCCATTTTGAAACTGTGAGGAACTGTGCAGAAGTCCTTGATCTATGACCTCTATGCAAGTGTCATTCGCACCACATTCAGCTTGCTTTGAGTCATTGTGAGTGTCATTACATACTGTGCCAGGGCTTGTTGCTGTGGTCACAGTAGCTGCAACATGTGCAGAGTGGAATTACACCATGTTGGCATATCGCATATCAAATGGTTAACCGGTTATCCAAAATACCTCCGTAGCAATGCTAGTCAATGAGCTGCTTGCTGAGAACTGCAAAAGTGAGCACACAGTGACTATGCATAGTGCAGCAGCTCATCCATGCCAGGACAGGGGCATAGTAAATGCTGGAAAACCAGGTTGTGGACGTGAGTGTCAGAATTCCAGCTCTTCAGATTACTCTTTGTCTCCTCATCCATATCCAAAATGGCATCAGCTACCTCGTTCCTGTCCATGTGTTTCTGCTTTCCTGCCTATATAAGCTCCAGTCCACCTTCTAGGTCTTTTTTGAGTATTTTACTTGGATCCCTGGTTTCTTTGTGCATCTCAAGTTGTGCTTCTCCTCCAGATATTCCGGTTCACCTCTTTCCAGCTTCTGCAGTCTGATATCCAGTTAAACTAACCTGCTTCAAGTTTGTCTCCTGCATCATCCTGCTCTGTACTGTCTGTGTTTCTGCTTTAGCTTCATTTCATATAATCTCAGTTGGTTCTAAAAAGCTCCACTGTGGCTTATCTGTTGCTCTATTTTGTTGCAGTTGCATGGCTCAGGACTGTTTGACAATTTGATTTTGTTACTCAGAACTGCATCCAATTCTGGACTTGTTCACAGAGACTATTCAGTTTCCAGTCCTTCCTGGGTGTAAACTGTTACTTATAGACGGTTATGTTATCAGCCTCTTCAAGTGTGAACTGTTGCTAAGAGACTACTTTATTTGGTATAACTGTGAATAGCTGTTACTAAGATACTATTCCATTTGGCATCACTGAATTAACGGTTATCTACACTGTTTATGAACTCTGCTTTGTTTGCTGCAGTTTTACATTTATACTTTGCTGCGTGGGTTACTACAGACTTTCACTTTAATATCCTGTCTCAGTCATGTCTTTTCTCCCACACCATTATATTCCTGAGATATCCATACTAGTTATTACAGTGAGCCACGTAAGGCATGTGTGTAAATTTGCCCCACCACCAGATTTGCACTGTTATTGCACATGGCCTTCCCTGGCTTCAGGTTTAGCGGATTGTTGAAACCAGGACCCCTGACTGTTTCAGGTTGGCCTTCAGGTCTTTGCATATTTGACATAGTGTTTTTTCCACTATTCACACCAACCTTCAAAGACATCCCTTGTCAAATTTGCTCTGTAACTCATGTACAGGGAGGTTCTTCACAGTTCCATGCCTGGATAACTCCTCCATAACATTGTCTCTGTTGAAACTCGGATATCAAAGTTGCCTTATGCCCTTTGGAAAGCTTGTGTTTGCTAATAATAGCAGTTCTGATGTCCTCAGACAGCTCGTTTGTCTTAACCATTGTGACAAAGGAACAGGGCCTAACATGTGGCTTTTTAAAACACTGAAGTCATCATTCATTGGCTAGTTCATGTCATATGGGCACTGACAATTTATCACAGGTGATTCTAATTTGTGATTTACCACACATGAGTCAAAATGTGTTTCCATACTAATTTAAAATAAAGGCTGGCAATACCAGCGTCACATCAAGTTTTAGGTTGTTCTATTTTTCCCGCCCATTGTTTTCATTTAAATTGTTGTTTATCATTTGCTTTTTTGTATTTAACACGAGTACCCTATACCAAAAAGATGTTTCACTTGAATCACTTTTCTTTGGATATACCACATTATGTGTGTACACTTCATGGGTGCAATAACAATGAGCAGGACTGTAGGATTTCTTTATCAGGACATTTAATTTAAAAATGTCTAAGAAAATAAAGCCAAAATGTCAAGATTTTTATGTACAGTGCCTACAAGTAGTATTCAACCCCCTGCAGATTTAGCTGGTTTGATAAGATGCCAATAAGTTAGAGCCTTCAAACTGCAAACGAGAGTAAGATTTATTAACAGAAGTATAAATCTTACAACCAAAAGTTATGTTCCCATTGAATTTTTATAAATTTTAAACATAAAAGTGTGGGTCAATTATTATTCAACCCCCTATGTTTAATATTTTGTGGAATAACCCTTGTTTGCAATTACAGCTAATAATCGTCTTTTATAAGACCTGATCAGGCCGGCACAGGTCTCTGGAGTTATCTTGGCCCACTCCTCCATGCAGTTCTTCTCCAAGTTATCTAGGTTCTTTGGGTGTCTCATGTGGACTTTAATCTTGAGCTCCTTCCACACGTTTTCAATTGGGTTAAGGTCAGGAGACTGACTAGGCCACTCCAACACCTTGATTTTTTCCCTCTTGAACCAGGCCTTGGTTTTCTTGGCTGTGTGCTTTGGGTCGTTGTCTTGTTGGAAGATGAAATTACGACCCATCTTAAGATCCTTGATGGAGGAGCGAGGTTCTTGGCCAAAATCTCCAGGTAGGCCGTGCTATCCATCTTCCCATGGATGCGGACCAGATGGCCAGGCCCCTGGCTGAGAAACAGCCCCACAGCATGATGCTGCCACCACCATGCTTGACTGTAGGGATGGTATTCTTGGCGTCGTATGCAGTGCCATCCAGTCTCCAAACGTCACGTGTGTGGTTGGCACCAAAGATCTCGATCTTGGTCTCATCAGACCATAGAACCTTGAACCAGTCTGTCTCAGAGTCCTCCAAGTGATCATGAGCAAACTGTAGACGAGCCTTGACATGACGCTTTGAAAGTAAAGGTACCTTATAGGCTCGTCTGGAACGGAGACCATTGCGGTGGAGTACGTTACTTATGGTATTGACTGAAACCAATGTCCCCACTGCCATGAGATCTTCCCGGAGCTCCTTCCTTGTTGTCCTTGGGTTAGCCTTGACTCTTCGGACAAGCCTGGCCTCGGCACGGGAGGAAACCTTCAAAGGCTGTCCAGGCCGTGGAAGGCTAACAGTAGTTCCATAAGCCTTCCACTTCCGGATGATGCTCCCAACAGTGGAGACAGGTAGGCCCAACTCCTTGGAAAGGGTTTTGTACCCCTTGCCAGCCTTGTGACCCTCCACGATCTTGTCTCTGATGGCCTTGGAATGCTCCTTTGTCTTTCCCATGTTGACCATGTGTGAGTGCTGTTCACCAGTTTGGGGAGGGTCTTAAATAGTCAGAAAAGGCTGGAAAAAGAGATAATTAATCCACACATGTGAAGCTCATTGTTCTTTGTGCCTAAACTACTTCTTAATACATTAGGGGGACCAAACAGAATTCTGGTGGTTTGAGGGGTTGAATAATAAATGACCCTCTGAATTAACTTTTAACGCTTTAAAAAAAAAAAAAAAATAAATAAATATTTTTGTGGCACTGCATTTCCCACTTCCAGGCTGATCTACAGTCCAAATGTCACAATGCCAAGTTAATTCCGCATGTGTCAACCAGCTAAATCTGCAGGGGGTTGAATACTACTTGTAGGCACTGTATATCATAAATGAATGAGGTCATGTTTTATTAATTAATTTTTTCTTCTGCAAAATCTTATTATTATTATTTCGTCAAAATTACTTTAACTTATTTTTAATACCTTTTTGTTCTCAGTGAAAGGCGAAGGGTGGTGCAAATTTACTTTTATGCAAGAATCAATCTTTTGTATAACGTAGTATCTATTTATATCAACTATGAAACAAAAATTCACATAACTGTAATTTCAAATTATTCTCACTTTTATTTAAGCCACGGTATTCTTTATTTAATAGTACAATGGTGTATATTGAGGAAAATGTTTTGAGTTCCTACCCACTTATGATGTTTTTTAAAACTCCACCCTTGTAACCATAAACTTAATTTGAACATGAATGGAACAATTGTCAATTTTATTTGCAGAAATAATAAAACTGTTGTTTTATTCTCAGCAATGTGATTACAATGCATCATGTGAAAAAAAATTACATGCCTCTCTTTTATAGATAAAAGGATTGTGTTCTTCAGCTTGCTTTTGCTGAAATCCCTTTTTAATTAGATGCCATAGTTAAATTGAGGTCTATTATCTTCTACATACAATAAGAGTAGCAGGAATGCTTGGCAGTTGCTGCAAACAATGGATACCAGTTCAGCCCTGTCTTCTGTGTATTCTGGTGGAGTCAATATAGTGATTGAGGGCGGTGAGGCAGAAATGGAAGTGGTTTCAATGTGAAATTGTTTGTATTTCAGCCCAGAATAAAGAATACGATAATATTTAATAACAATAATAATGCTTACATGCCATATTTTTTAAATGTATTCATAAGTTTTTTTTGCAAAAAATGTTTTTTTTTATAAATAAAAGAACGAACATACAATATTGCATAACTGAAAAATCATAAAAACCATATACAGTAGGTCTTATTACTAGTGTTCATACCGCCCAACTTTTAAAGTGAAACCTGGCTAAAGTTCGTGGTGCACATAGCGTACCACATACAATTTTCAGAAATGCCTGTATCCCCACCCATAACGACACACTCACAGCACTGCCGATCATGTTTTTTTTATAAACAAAATTTAAAAACTATTTTTTTTTACTCCCAAGTAATGAATTAAAATTTAAATGCAAACTCGGTAGTGTTACTTTTAATTAATACTATTCTAAAACTACAAAATTCTATTTCAAAGCAGATTGGGCGCCTAATATCTGACCTATATAAAAACTGCACAATACATAACAGGTCCACTCTGTTAGATAATATATCTTTAAAAATATTGTGCTTTTGGTTATTAAGAGCCATTAGCCAATAGTCAAAGCATTCCTCTGCATTTCGCCAATCTGAAGGCCTAACAAAGTGTGTTCATTTTTCCAAAAGTCATCACAAAACTGATAAAAGGAATGGAGACTTATTTAAAAACCAGATGGATTCCTGATGTATAGATTTGGGAGGGCAGCAATGTCACGATAATGGCAGGGCTTTGTGGAGCATGAGGGTGACGGTCACCTCTCTCCCCTGTCCACTCTCTCTCTTCACCCTGTGTGCGATCTCTCTCCCCCTATGCTGTCTTCTCCCCTCTTTGCTTTCTCCTTTGATCTGTCCCCCACTGTGTGCATTCCTTAGTGTGCTGTCTCTCTCCCCCTGTGATGTCTTCTCCCTTCATGTGCTCTCTCCTTGGAGCTGTGTCCACCCTGTGCACTCTCTATCCCCTTGTGCACTCTCCTCATGTGCTCTCTTTCCCTGTATGCTATCTCGCATTTTGTGCGGTCTCTACCCATGCACTCTCTCTCCCCCCTGAATGCGGTCTCTTCCCCTTATGTGCTCTCTCATCCCTTGAGCTGTCTCTCCCCATGTGCTCTCACTCCCATGTGAGCTGTCCCCCCTGTGTGTGATCTAATTTTGTGCTCTCTCTCCCCCTGTGAGCAGTCTCTCCCCCATGTGCTCTCTCTCCTCATTGTGCACTGTATCTGCCTTCTTGAGCTTTATCACTCCCCCTTGTGCCCTCTCACTGCTTTGTGCTGTCTCTCTTCCTCCTGTATGCTCTTTCTTCCCTTCTGCTGTCTCTCCCCCATGTACTCTCTCTACCCCATGTGGGCAGTCTCTACCCCCTCTAGGCTGTCCCTCCCCCTGTGAACAGTTTTTCACCCTGTGGGCAGTCTCTCCACCTGTATGCTGTCTGTCCCTTTGTGCCATCTTTCCCCCATGGTGTACAAATATGGCAGCTGCGTGAGTGTGTATGGACGCTGGGTGATGCCGCTGCCATTTTTGTATACCCAAGTCTCACACCCCGCCCAATTAATAGCTACACCTGTGCGTACCACTGATGCTATTGTGTGAGAAACCATTACCATGAGCAGGCACCATACTGGCACATCCATCACTTGGTTGTGCAAATATGGCAGCCGCCAGCGTGTAATATTGGGTCAACATTACGCCGGAAGTGGATGCTAGATAGGATAAGGTAATTATATAGATAGATTAACAAAAAAGTCATTTAAAACATACAAAGTAGGCCAAAGAGAGATTGCAGCATAAATGTATAGTCGTGATCAAAATTAGAGAACAATGTAGGATCACCGATTTTTACAGACATAATGTAATCTACATTGATTAACATTTGTATGTATGTTTGTATGTATATTTTTGTGTATGGGGCAGACCATGCCACTAGAACAGTGTTTTCCAAAATAATCAAAGTTTATCAACTTAAAACTTTTATTTTACACAAAACTTGATCATCTTAATTAGAGAAGAGCAATGACTGTAGGACTGATAAAGATTAAAATAACATTTTGTGAAGGTTACAACAGTCACCAATCAGTAGGAAATGTACAGGCCTTTGCTTTGAATGACTTCAGCACATCTGTGGCCACAGGACATCACTATTCACTTACACTGCTCTGGTGTGAATTTGGTCCACTCTTCTTCCAGTCTTTTCCACAGTTCTGTGACTGTTGTGGGATTCTTGACTATATATTTGTCACCATGTATTTTCCAGAGGTTTCCCATTAGGTTTAGATCAGCACTCTGGGCGGCCATTTCATTATTTCAGTGTTTTCTGTTTCAAGGAACTGCTTTACACATTTGTTGTTTGACAGGGGGCATTGTTGTGCATTAAAATTGCTGTGTGATTGAGTGCTGAATGCAAGTAAGGAACCACATGTTGTTGAAGAAGGTTCTGAAACACACTTGCATTCACTCAATGTAGCCATGTAACTATGTGAGAGCTCCAACTCATGCAGAAGAAAGCATTCCCCAAACCATGACACTTCCTTCACCACCTTTCACTGACTTATTTATACACTTTGGGTTCAGTCTTTCCCCAGTTTGTCGACAAACATAATGGTTCTCATCAGACACAAATAAATTATCGTATATACTCGTGTATAAGCCGACCCGTGTATAAGCCGACCACCCTACTTTTGCCCCCAAAACCTGGGAAAACCTATTGACTCGTGTATAAGCCGAGGGTGGACCCCAGCACAGGTATACAGCCCCCAGCAGTGTGGTATTAAGCAGCCCCAGAGGTATATACAGCAGCCCCAGTGGTATATACAGCAGCAGCCCCAGTGGTTAGTATACAGCAGCCCCAGAGGTGTATACAGCAGCCCCAGTGGTAGTATACAGCAGCCCCAGAGGTATATACAGCCCCAGTGGTACTATACAGCAGCCCCAGTGGTAGTATACAGCAGTCCCAGTGGTAGTATACAGCAGCCCCAGTGGTAGTATACAGCAGCCCCAGAGGTAGTATACAGCAGCCCCAGAGGTATATACAGCCCCAGAGGTATATACAGCAGCCCTAGTGGTGTATACAGCAGCCCCAGAGGTATATACAGCAGCAGCCCAAGTGGTTAGTATACAGCAGCCCCAGAGGTGTATACAGCAGCCCCAGTGGTAGTATACAGCAGCCCCAGTGGTAGTATACAGCAGCCCCAGAGGTATATACAGCCCCAGTGGTACTATACAGCAGCCCCAGTGGTAGTATACAGCAACCCCAGTGGTAGTATACAGCAGCCCCAGTGGTAGTATACAGCAGCCCCAGAGGTAGTATACAGCAGCCCCAGCGGTATATACAGCAGCCCTAGTGGTGTATACAGCAGCCCCAGAGGTATATACAGCAGCCCTTAGGTAGTATACAGCAGCCCCAGTGGTGTATACAGCAGCAGCCCCAGGGGTGTATACAGCAGCAGCCCCTGGGCTGTATACAGCAGCAGCCCCAGGGGTGAATACAGCAGCAGCCCCAGGGGTGTATACAGCAGCAGCCCCAGGGCTGTATACAGCAGCAGCCCCAGGGGTGTATACAGCAGCAGCCCCAGGGCTGTATACAGCAGCAGCCCCCGGAGGTATACAGGCCCCCCATCATGATCCAGGGCCCCCCTTGTGCGGCAAACCTGTAAAGTAAAAATCATACTTATCACTGTCCCGAGCTGTCCCGCCGCTTGCCGACATCACGATCCCGGGATTCATTCCGCGTCTTCCGGCTTCCTGTGGTCGCGGGCAATGATGTCATTGCCCGCGACCACAGGAAGGCGGAAGACGCGGAATGAAGCCCGGGATCGTGATGTCGGCAAGCGGCGGGACAGCGCGGGACAGTGATAAGTATGATATTACTTTACAGGTTTGCCGCGCAAGCGGGGGGGGCCCTGGATCATGATGGGGGGGCCTGTATACCTCTGGGGGCTGCTGCTGTATACTGTATACTCGCGTATAAGCCGAGGGGGGACTTTTCAGCCCAAATTTTGGGCTGAAAAACTCGGCTTATACGCGAGTATATACGGTAAGCATGCGTTCATTACTAAAATGAAGTTTGGACGACTTCTCCTCTGTCCACACAGCATACTTCTCACCAAAGGTTAGTCTAGCCTTTTGATTCTTTCTGCTAATGAGAGGTTTGTTCACTGCAGAGTGGACATTCAGTCCAAATGCTCTTAAATGCTGTGACTGTATGACGAGAAGGATCCTTACCTTGTTCAGTTCTGATCCTAGCTGCAGTTTTGAAACAATTACCCATGAAGATTCTCTGCATCATCCTGTCCTCTATGACCTTTGTCTTTCAAGGCTTGAAAGAGTTTGTGATGTTAAAAAGATGCAATATTCTAGAAAGACTTTGAACGACCAACTTCTGCTGCTATGGCTGATAGGGTGACCCCTTTGGCGTTTATCTGGATAACCTGCTGCCGGAGGGTTTCAGTCACTTTAGAACGGCACATCATTTTTGCAAAGTGAGTGCAAACTGTAAAGTTAGGCTGCCAGTTAGATAGGGTTTGTCATATAAAAAGGAAATTAGCACCAGGTGCCAGATTAACAACAATAACTTGCAGGTATTTACAAGTTTTCTATAATTTTGAATGGTGTCCTTTTTCATTTATCTCATTTACATTTTTCTTCTGTGCTTTTGAATGTATATTTAATTTGAAATAAGCTTAAAATATGCTAATTTACTTATGTGAGGATATTTTCACAAAGGAGAACATAATGTCCTTAATATTAAGGAAATTGTGTTTTGTTCTTAAATTTTGATTGCCAGTGTTTATATCTCAATCCGTTTAATATCTTCACCACCCGGGAATTTTTCATTTTCGTCTTTTGCTCCCATGATAGCAAGAGCCCTAACTTTTTTTTATTTTTCCATTAATATAGACATTTGAGGGCTTGTTTTTTGCGGGATGAGTTGTATGTTCAGATGCAATCATTTATTTGACCATATATTGTACAGGAAAATGGGAAACAAATTCCAAGTGTTATGAAATTGCAAAAAAGTGCAATTACATTTTTGTTTTTTACATTTTTTATTTGCCATGATCACTATATGGTAAAATGACATGACAGTGTGATGCCTCAGGTCTGTACAAGTTCGTAGATACCAAACTTTTACTGTTATCTAAGTGGTCTGAAGTTAGAAAAAAAAGAATTGTACGTTTCGCACCATATTCTACAACCCATAGCGTCCTCATTTTTTGGGATCTGTGGTTGTGTGATGGCTTATTATTTGGCTTGAGCTGACGTTTCTAATACCATTTTTGGGTGGATGCGCTGATAGTCTGTTATTGCATTTTATAGCAATGTTGAAGCGACCAAAAAAAAAAACGTAATTTTGGCGTTTGGACCTTTTTTTCTGTTACGCAGTTTACGGCTCTCATAAATTGATATTATATATTTAAAATAAATAGAATTTTGGGGTTCAGCGCACTGAATATAAAAACTGCGTATAAAAATGAATCTATATTCATTAAAAATTAAAACAATATTTTATTGATTTCTCGTGCTACCATGTACTATATAAAAACATATATCAAACATTAAAAGCGATAAATATGTATCAAAGAGGGTCCATTCAGGAAATATGTTTAGGGCAAGTGTCTCAGCCATAGTGGTATTCCTACACGGAGGTCCTCAGGGCTTTCCTAGTAGCACACGGACACTCAGTGGTGTATGAGCACACTACTTCGTGTCCGTCAATACCTTTACGGCCAGCTCCAGTGTCATCCTGTAAATAATTGATATTATATATTGATAGATCGCGTATTTCTTAATGTATTTTGTTTTAATACTCTTATTTTAAATGGGGGAAAAGTGGGGTAATTTAAACTTTTTTGTGTTTTTTTTTAAATTCTTTTAAAACTTTATTTTTTAATTCATTCTTGATTTTACACTGCCCCACAGGGCAGTGTAAAAGCATCCAATCACTTGTTCCATGTCCTGATGAGCTGCAGAACATCAGGACATGGCACTTGGTTTCACTTTCAGTGGCTGGCAGCACTTGCCAACCACTGACAGGAAGTGATCGCTGATAGGTTTCAGGTTCACACTAGGACCTGGGGCTATCAGATGACTACCAGGGAACCCGCAATCTTATTGTGGGATCTCCGATCTTGGCGGGGAATGGCGCAATCCCCGCCGCGGCAGTTTTGGATCCCGCTGTCAGTGAATAACAGCGGGATTCAAAGGGTTAACAGCACCAATCAGATCGCTGCTGGAAGCCCGACATCTCAACTGATCTCAAGTGAGCTCACATAAAACACTGGGACCCAACCCATGACGCACCATTACGTCAAGGGTCGGGAAATGGTTAACCTCTTCAGACATTTTTCAGTGCCTTTTTTTTTTTGTTATTTTTTATCTCTTATTCCAAGAGCCATAACTTTATATTATCTATCAATATCCTAAGTGCTTTGAAATTGCACAATTCAGCAGATATTTTACCCTGCTCGAGATTATATATATATATATATATATATACGGTATATATATATATATATATATAAAAATATATATATAATCTCAAAGAGGGCCACAGCATAATTTAGTATATGTATATGTGCTGTAGCCATTTCACAGACAAAACTCAATTGAAATACTCAAACTGAGCATATTTGCTCACTTCATGTTCACTGTATGGTAAAACTGACCTGAAAATATAGTTTTCCAGATCAGTAGGGCTACATAGATACGAAACATATAGGTTTTTTATTCATTTGGTGAAAAAAGCAGAAATTTGTAAAAAAATAAATTAAAAAAAAGTTGGATTAGCCATCATTTTCCGAGACCTGTACCATTTCCATCATTCGAGATCTAGAGCTATGTGAAGGCTTATTTTTTTGTGCCCTAAGCCTGGGTTCACACTTGCGGACCCCTCCGCAGAACGCTGCATGATCCACAATGTGAGCGCAGCCACCGCAAGCCCCTATGTTTATAATGGGAGCGCATGGTGCTGCGCTTGACTGCGCATGACCGTTCGCACCCATTCACTGCCACATGTGATATGTTGCATTCCTGGTGCGGACGAGACTGTGTGATTTGTAAGCAGGCATTCGCCTGCGCACTGCGCACAAATCACATATGGCAGTGAATGGGTGCGCACGGTCATGCCGAACGCTGCGGGGGTAACGCCAGTGTGAAGGCACCCTAATATGTCAACTTTACAAATACCATTTTGGTTAGATTGATTGCCTCTTATTGCATTTTTTGTGTATTGCAGCAGTTGCTAGCAAACTGTAATTTTGACATTTGCATTTTTTTTCACATTATGTTGTTTGATGATTAATTTATTTTATATTTTGATAGATCAGACTTTTAAAAACTCAGTAATATCAATATGTGCATTTTTAATTGTTTTATATTTAATGAGGCAAAACAAAGGGGATGATTTCAACTTTTTTTTATATAATAATCATTTTTATTTATACAGCACCATCATATTTCACAGCACTTTACAATTCAAAGGCAACTTGTACAGACAATATAAGACATTACAGATTTAACAGATACAAAGGGGACTGAGGGCTCTGCTTCCAAGCTTACATCCATATTTTTAAAACTCTTTTTTTTTTTTTTGTTCTTTAGTTTTGTTTTTTACTATTTACTGTATTTGGTAATTCCCTTAGAGGACATGAAGCTGTGATGATCTGATCGCTTGTGCTATGAATATCTAAAATCATGATCTCCTGTGCATGCCAGCCAAGAGTCGGCATTTACAGGAAAATCATAATGACAGGCACAGGGGTCTTCAGCAGACCGCCGGCTGTCTGTCATTATGACAACCCATTGGTGCCCAACCATCATGTCATGGGTGTGCCGATGAGCAGGAGGAATGACACTCTACCCTGTTGATGCATGGTAAATTCTGCTGTCACAGATTGACAGCAGTATTTAACTGGTTAACAGCTGAGGGTGGATCTTTGATCCTTATGCAGCTGTTAGAGGCATTTGATGGCTGGATAAATCAACTGTAAACAAAAATCACCGAATAGGTACTAAATATATTGAAAAAACTCACCAAAAATGGTCGCTTTTTTTTACTCCTTGCATCTAGCAGATGGCTGCAGATTCCCCCAGGAGGTGACACATGCGTCAAAACACCGATGCACAGCCCCCTGCAACCCATAACATGGGGGCGGTTTGTGGCAACCAGCGACCAGCCATGCTAACAAAGAGGGGGCTGGTGGTGAATGCAGACACATGGACTCCACTAGGCCTCTGCCACTCACATCCAGGTGATACATATAGTGTCTGAGCAGCCTATTGGTAACGCCCCCAATCCGGGCGGGCCACTCAGCACTGTGGACATGCATCACTGTGACAGACGCCCCCTAGAGGAAAACAACCTCAACTGCAAAAGATAAAAAGATGCAGGTTGACACTAAAGATAAGGTTGTAAGGTGTCAGTTGGTATTATGGCGCCAGAATATCGTAAGCTCGTGACCCACCGTCAAGGGCCCTTACACTCACGAGTACCTAGCCACATGTATAACACATGTATAATTTAACTTTAAACAAAAATCACCGAATAGGTACTAAATATATTGAAAAAACTCACCAAAAATGGTCGCTTTTTTTTACCCCTTGCATCTAGCAGATGGCTGCAGATTCCCCCAGGAGGTGACACATGCGTCAAAACACCGATGCACAGCCCCCTGCAACCCATAACATGGGGGCGGTTTGTGGCAACCAGCGACCAGCCATGCTAACAAGGAGGGGGCTGGTGGTGAATGCAGACACATGGACTCCACTAGGCCTCTGCCACTCACATCCAGGTGATACATATAGTGTCTGAGCAGCCTATTGGTAACGCCCCCAATCCGGGCGGGCCACTCAGCACTGTGGACATGCATCACTGTGACAGACGCCCCCTAGAGGAAAACAACCTCAACTGCAAAAGATAAAAAGATGCAGGTTGACACTAAAGATAAGGTTGTAAGGTGTCAGTTGGTATTATGGCGCCAGAATATCGTAAGCTCGTGACCCACCGTCAAGGGCCCTTACACTCACGAGTACCTAGCCACATGTATAACACATGTATAATTTAACTTTAAACAAAAATCACCGAATAGGTACTAAATATATTGAAAAAACTCACCAAAAATGGTCGCTTTTTTTTACTCCTTGCATCTAGCAGATGGCTGCAGATTCCCCCAGGAGGTGACACATGCGTCAAAACACCGATGCACAGCCCCCTGCAACCCATAACATGGGGGCGGTTTGTGGCAACCAGCGACCAGCCATGCTAACAAGGAGGGGGCTGGTGGTGAATGCAGACACATGGACTCCACTAGGCCTCTGCCACTCACATCCAGGTGATACATATAGTGTCTGAGCAGCCTATTGGTAACGCCCCCAATCCGGGCGGGCCACTCAGCACTGTGGACATGCATCACTGTGACAGACGCCCCCTAGAGGAAAACAACCTCAACTGCAAAAGATAAAAAGATGCAGGTTGACACTAAAGATAAGGTTGTAAGGTGTCAGTTGGTATTATGGCGCCAGAATATCGTAAGCTCGTGACCCACCGTCAAGGGCCCTTACACTCACGAGTACCTAGCCACATGTATAACACATGTATAATTTAACTTTAAACAAAAATCACCGAATAGGTACTAAATATATTGAAAAAACTCACCAAAAATGGTCGCTTTTTTTTACCCCTTGCATCTAGCAGATGGCTGCAGATTCCCCCAGGAGGTGACACATGCGTCAAAACACCGATGCACAGCCCCCTGCAACCCATAACATGGGGCGGTTTGTGGCAACCAGCGACCAGCCATGCTAACAAGGAGGGGGCTGGTGGTGAATGCAGACACATGGACTCCACTAGGCCTCTGCCACTCACATCCAGGTGATACATATAGTGTCTGAGCAGCCTATTGGTAACGCCCCCAATCCGGGCGGGCCACTCAGCACTGTGGACATGCATCACTGTGACAGACGCCCCCTAGAGGAAAACAACCTCAACTGCAAAAGATAAAAAGATGCAGGTTGACACTAAAGATAAGGTTGTAAGGTGTCAGTTGGTATTATGGCGCCAGAATATCGTAAGCTCGTGACCCACCGTCAAGGGCCCTTACACTCACGAGTACCTAGCCACATGTATAACACATGTATAATTTAACTTTAAACAAAAATCACCGAATAGGTACTAAATATATTGAAAAAACTCACCAAAAATGGTCGCTTTTTTTTACTCCTTGCATCTAGCAGATGGCTGCAGATTCCCCCAGGAGGTGACACATGCGTCAAAACACCGATGCACAGCCCCCTGCAACCCATAACATGGGGGCGGTTTGTGGCAACCAGCGACCAGCCATGCTAACAAGGAGGGGGCTGGTGGTGAATGCAGACACATGGACTCCACTAGGCCTCTGCCACTCACATCCAGGTGATACATATAGTGTCTGAGCAGCCTATTGGTAACGCCCCCAATCCGGGCGGGCCACTCAGCACTGTGGACATGCATCACTGTGACAGACGCCCCCTAGAGGAAAACAACCTCAACTGCAAAAGATAAAAAGATGCAGGTTGACACTAAAGATAAGGTTGTAAGGTGTCAGTTGGTATTATGGCGCCAGAATATCGTAAGCTCGTGACCCACCGTCAAGGGCCCTTACACTCACGAGTACCTAGCCACATGTATAACACATGTATAATTTAACTTTAAACAAAAATCACCGAATAGGTACTAAATATATTGAAAAAACTCACCAAAAATGGTCGCTTTTTTTACCCCTTGCATCTAGCAGATGGCTGCAGATTCCCCCAGGAGGTGACACATGCGTCAAAACACGATGCAGCCATCTGCTAGATGCAAGGGGTGAAAAAAAAAAAAAGCGACCATTTTTGGTGAGTTTTTTCTGGATAAATCAACTGTCATCTGCAGGGAAAGAGCCCGCATCAAAGGCAGAAACACAAATTCTGACTTAACTGTACCTCATATGATGTGAAAGGGCTTAATAAACAGAATTAAAATTGTGGAAATAAAAAAATGTATATATTTAAACACAAATATGTTTACATTTTTCATAGTACTAGTCACCAGAAAGCTCATAAAAAAAGTTATTTGTCTGTTTTGCATATTTTCCACTGTAATGTACATAAGACTCCCTAGCAGTTACAGATAGAGAGAGAAGTGACTGGCAGAGCTGAGTTAGGTGTGCATCTAGGACCGAGCAAATCAACTCTGCCAGACAAGTGATCTGGTGATCACAGAAGCCTCATCAGACACTTCTATCTCTTCAGCTGAAGGCACACTGACATGCCCCAAACACGGAGCGAGTTTGTAGCACGACAGTGATGAGTGTGTGATGCATGTTTTAGGTGTGTGTGGTGTGAGTGTGGTGTGTGTGTGTGGTGCCTGTGGTGAGTATGCCTGTCTGTATGTATGTGAGTGTGCTGCGAGTGTGATGAGAGTGGACTGCGTGAGTGCGTGTGAGTGTGATGCTGTCCGGGGTCCTGAAGCAAACTTCAGGATCGTGAACAGCATTGACCGGCAAATTCATACTCCACGGCTGTCAAAGCCGTAGAGTATGAATGTGTGGGTTTCCCGATACAGTAATGAATCATCTTGCACCCTTGTCAGTGGTGCAAGATGATTAATAAACGCCCAGCTGATGAGCACCTATTTGTCTTTTTCGGGGTTAAACTGCATATGCAGCATCTGTGCGGCATATCAGCACAGATGCTGCATATGCAGTAAATAACCCTGATAATAAATGGTTAATGTGTGCAAAATATGTTGGCACCGTGTCTCCAGGGTGTGGCCACCCTCCCTAGAGACATGGTGCCTTAATTCATTGGTGGTTCAGGGGTTAATCGCTATATTTCTGGCAAGCCGCTTATTGTCGGCTTTGCCAATTTATTCATAAAATCCGGCGGCTCCTGTCAGTGAGAGCGCCGGTATGCTACTAAATTAGCGTAAGGACATTGCTGGGAAGTGTCCTGAATAACGAGCTGTCCCAGGTACTTACGCTAATTGCGTACTGAAGTCACTGCTCTCCATGGAGCTGAAGAATTCAGCATCAGCTCCATGGCCAGGGCACAGGAGTTTCAATGTTGCCCTGATAGGGCAACACTGGTCCAAGTGCAATGTGAGTTTTCCTCGCACAGTGTGCCTTCAGCCTTTATGTTACTGTTCAAGTAAAAATGAACACTTAACTGTAGCAGATCATGTGCTTGATTCTGGCTAATTTCTCTGAGTCTCCTGTGTGTCTACTTATTCACTGCTCTGTCTCCTGCAGGCACATGGGAACCTTGAAGATGAGACATAAGTTGTGCCATTAGCATACTTTCTTGTCTTGCAGACCCACAGTATTCTGGATGCTGATTCAAATTACCTCAATCACAGCATGCTTCAACAGTAAACATGAACTGGCCACATGTGAGGATCCTAAGTAGGAGAGGCAGACAGGAGTATGTGGCTGGCAGACAGAGGGGCGTGGTTGTCATATAGAGGAGGCATGATTGGCAGAAAGAGAGGACTTGTTTGGCAGCAAGTGAGGGCATCGCAGCTACTTCTCATTGCTGTACGGGATACAGAGCTCAGACAAAGAGGCAGTCTCAAAATTAGGATTTGAAGAAAGTACTTGGCACTCAGAATTAGTTTTGAAGTGATGCTTGCTTTTATTCAATTTTCAGTAAGCCAAAATGTATAACAGAAAGATGTTTGATCCTTTTACTCAGGCCTTCATCAGTATGAAAGTATCATTAAGATATGAACAAGGGCTGGTTTAGTAGCTGGCAAACACAGCTCAAACTGTTTTACAGTGAAGCCCTGCTGTTTTTTTTCATAGCAATCAGATTCCTAGAGTATTACTTATCAAGCTTGAGTGTTACTTCCGGGCTCACTTATGAACTTTCCTGCTTCCCTCCTTGATTGATTAAAGTCAGACTTAGCCCCATTCACCCTCCCTGCCAGCATCTGTGATTCTATGCCAGTATGGCAACCAAACTGAAATTAGTTTACTGTAAAAATAAATAAATAATTGAAAAAATTGATGTGTAACCTAGGCTGCTGGGGGATGGAATTCTCATCGTTATAAAGCACAAGCGTTCTTGGCTCCCCACACTAAAAATTACAGCTCACAGCCACCCCAGAATTGGCAGCGCCATGAAAGATGCCAAAGCTGGCGGTTACCACACTCTTTCAGTTGCCCTTATCCCTGTAGCAGACTTGGTAATAAAGGGTAATAATTCTAAAAAAAAATCATTTGAAAAAATATCATAGGGTGTTCTCTGTTTCAGACTATCATTCAAGGTAAAAGTCACCAGCAGGCTGCAGCTTTCTACTTTACCCTAGTTGGCGATCAAAAATAAAAGGGACCCAATGTTTTTTTATTAATTTTTAGCTAAATAAGAGGCTAAAACATCTCTCACTGCCCATATATATGTATATATATATATATATATATAAATATATATATATATATATAATATATAATATTATGGAGGTTGGACATTATATAGCTGTTTGACATCTATCTATAAATCTCTGTATTCATCTAACTATACATCTCCTTTACACATTCCTTTAAGAGAGCTCATTAGCTTCCTCGAGTTTCCATGTGTTTGTACACCTGCAGGATGTAAAGTTTGGGAAGAGTTCATAGCCTACAAATGTGCCAGCAGCGTGTGTCTACCTTTTGCTGATAGTTGTGGTTAACATGCTGAAGCACATTCGTGATGGAGAGCGGGGATTTCAATTACCAGTAACTGTAGGACATAAGCATGTCTTAAGTCCCTGCCCTTTGTACACACTGCCTGTCGCTACTACCAATTGGATGCTTTAGTGAAGTACTTGGATCAGCCCCATCGGGGTCCGCCAGGACAGTGGCAGAGAGTCGAGAAAACAATCAAACTTGACTATCTAGAGGAAGTAAAAGTCAATATGTAAATGTACTTGATATTCCTGATGCAGGAGGTTGCTCAGAAACGTGTAGAATAACCCACATTATCTAAAGTATTGTCTGAAGATTGGACTTCCATTTTAGTAAGCAGCTCTTAGCTCTTTCAACCTCTATGAGTTGTTATGGGTGGTAATAATGGACAATGGGGTTAGGTAGCAGGATGGCAGTGATGGGCTAAAGGAAATCAGGGGAAATAGTCTGACCATTAATCTGGGGGTCCCTAGATGACCCTGTTCCCAGAAGAACCTTTAACCCAATAACGACGGCCCATGGTCTCTAGAAGTCCAAAAAAATGGGTACTTACTCTGTTCTTCCGTCTAGAGACGGAAGTACAGAAAAGCTCTCTAGTGCCCCCCGGTGTCATAAAATCTCAGGGGCTTCAGTTGCAGGGGGTAGCTGAGACCCTGGAGATCATGAATTGGGAAGTTTTTTCCCGCTACCAGTAATGTGATGACCGGTAAGCACCCTTTAAACACTGTTTACCGGTCATCACATTACAATAAAAAGCCACTGCCGGTAAAATTACTTTCTCTTTCATCCGACATGAAAGCACATGTCAGATGAAAGAGAAATGTTAACCCCTAAGACCCCCAGGACCCCCAGTGCCAGACATCCACCCCCACCCCTCCCCTGGACAACCCCAAAATGGTGGCGGCGGCGCGTGTGACAATGCGCCGCCTCCCCTGCATGTCCATGCGATCTGACATGTCACACATGTCAGATCGCATGGTAATTACATACCCCAGTGCCCCTCAGTCCCCCCTGGTTCCTCCCCACACCTTGCAGCCTCAGACCCTCCATCTACCTGCTCCCGCATCAGTACCTGTGCACGCTGCCTCCTCTTTTCCACTCCGCTAGCCCCCCTCCTCCATTCCCCCAGCCCCTCTGCTCCGCTCCGCCAACCCCTTTCCTCCGCTCCCTAGCCCCCTCCTCTGTTTCCCCAGCCCTCTGCTCCACTCCTCCAGCCCTTTTTTCTTACCCGCCTCCGGTCCCGACTCCCACAGTCCTGGCACCGGCAGCCTCAGCTCTTTTGTGGGTGCGCCGATGTGCATGCACCTCTGCTGTGCGCGCACTCTCCTAAGGGAATGATGGGTCATGAACTTAGAGTTCATGACCCATGATTCCCTTGGGGTCACAAAGGAGTTAAATGTGATCTTCATGGTGATCTGCTTTAGAGATCATCATGAAGATAAATTAACCCCTGTGTGACCCCAGGTCATGAACTTGCAGAGTGCATGGTAGGGCTCGGAAGTGAAGGTGAGCCATTTGACTTTTTGAAAGGAAAATTAGCTACAAAAGTCAAACGCGCTCCTTCCCTTCTGAGCCGTGCCGTGCGCTCATACAGTGGTTTATGACCACATATGAGGTATTGGTGTACTCAGGAGAAATTGCCCAGCAAATTTTAGGATATATTTTATCCTGTTGTCCATGTGAAGATGAAAAAATTGAGGCTAAAAACATTTTTGTTGGAAAAATTAAAATGTCCCCGTTTTTTCCTTCCACTTTGCTTTAGTTCCTGTGAAACACTTGAAGGGTTAATAATCTTCTTGAATGTAGTTGTGAGTAGCATGAGGGGTGCAGTTTTTGGAATCGTGTCATTTTTGGGTGTTTTGTGTCACATCGGCCCCTCAAAGGGACTTCAAATGTGATGTGGTCACTAAAAAAAATGGTTTTGTAAATTTTGCTGGAAAAATGAGAAATTGCAGATGAACTTTGAACCCTTCTAACTTCCTAACCAAATTTTTTTTTTTTAAATTGTGCTGATGTAAAGTAGACATGTGGGAAATGTTGTTTATTAACTATTTTTTGTCACATTACTCTCTGGTTTAGCAGAATTAAAATTCAAAATTTGAAAATTGCAAAATATTCAAAATTTTCGCCAAATTTTTTATTTTTTCACAAATAAACGCAAATATTATTGACCTAAATTTACTACTAACATGAAGCCCAGTATGTCATGAAAAAACAGTCTCAGAATCGCTAGAATCCGTTGAAGAGTTCCAGTTATTACCTCATAAAGGGACACTGGTCAGAGTTGCAAAAAACTGTCTGGTCATTAAGGTGGAAATTGGCTCCATCACTAAGTGGTTAAAGTAACAATGTCTGGGCCGTCACACTAGCCTGCTCCTGACCTAGGCTATCCTCTCCTCACCTCCACCCAGGGACCAGGATAAACACAACAACAACCATTTTCTGCTGGACCCTACAACGAGGTCTGGGGACTTGAGGAAAAGGCAGAAATGGATGGGAAAGTGATCAAACAGAATGGGAAGAGCCTGGAGAATATGCCTGCATGCATTTCTTACTCACAAATGCTTTCTGCAAATACATTTGTCGCAGTATTACTCCACTTTTACAGATACACAAGAACAACTAAGAAAACTAACCTAAATTGCATTTAAAGGAAATCTGTCAGGTCAAAAATCCATATGTAACTATCACTTTCTAATTCCTCGCTCTAAACTCTATTGATGTATTGCTGTTATTTATATTACCCTCCTACCTTCTGTAAAGTTAAAAGAGATTCATTCCATGTTTCACTCACAGTGAGTGATCTCCTACATTCTCTGCTGTCCACTCCCCATAGGATGAATATTCATGTCACATATTCACATCAGTGCACAGGGCATCAGTTGGGGGGGGAGGCGGTGGCATCTTTCTCTCTGCTCTCTGTGTCTGCAGCCAAGAAAGAGTTGAAATACAGCACAGAAACTGACAAATAAGGGATTCCTGCTTTCAGAAACAAATGGAGTCTACATCAGATAATGCAGACCTGTAGTAGCTCTCTCCCTCCTTTTCCCAACAGAACAGATTTTTCTATGAAAACTGAAACTACTCTGCACTTGGAGCAAAGGGAGGAGGGAGGTGGGAGAAGGGAGGGAGGAGAGAGCTACTGAGAGGGAGGGCATAATTCTTTGACAGTTTACAACACAGCCGGACTAATCCTATGTGTTTATAATGGAGAGTAGTAATGCAGAAGCTGCCTGCAGGGTCTGACAATGCTGATAACATGGAAACTACAAAGGGTAGAATAATGATTTTACATTTTTTTAAAAGGTCTGCCCAGGCAGTGCTAAAGGGTATATTAGTATCATACTGAAAAATGACCTGACAGAGTCCCTTTAACAGGCCAAAAAGGTAAGGAAACAGTTTTTCCTGTATAATTACGTGCCTATAAGGCTAAATAAACCAGAGTAACCAAAAAATATCCCTTTTAGCGTTTGTTCACATATACTGTTGAGGCTTTTTTTTCGTCTTTTACAATTGGGAGGGTCCTGACTTTTACATTTTGTAGATCCCTCTGTCATACATCATTTGAAGTTAGCTATTCCCCAGCATTTTACAACGCCAGCTACAACGTACCAGCAGGTATGTTTATCTTTGACATGAGAGGCCTCAGCTGGCCCTGTAACATGCATTTTGAAGGAACTACTGGTACTCATACATTTGGGCAGTCCCTCCTTCATTGAGACTCAGATAGTGGAATACATATTCCATAGCAGTTTACAATGTGCCCATTGTAGCGTAGGGCTTGACCCTCCTTTTCCTCCTCCTCCACCACCATGTGATACTGAGGCTCTAAATTCAAATGTTCAGATGGCCTGCAGTAGGCAGGAAACCTGAGTTTGGTGGGGGCTCAGAGGTGGCCCTGTAATATATGTTTTGGAGGGACTGCTCTTCCTTAGACATTTGGGTGCTCCCTACTTCATTGACAATCAGATAATGGAATATGTATTCCACTATCAGTTTACAATGTGCCCATTGTAGTGTTGGGCTTTACACCCCTCCTCCTCTACCACCATATGATACTGCAGCCGTACATTCAAATGTTCAGAGGGCTTGCAGTAGGCAGGAAACCTGAGTTTTGTGAGAGCCCTCATGTAGCCCTGTAACATGCATTTGGAAGTGCCCGCTACTAGAAATTTGGAGGTCCCTCTCGTGTACATTTGAGAGTGCCCTCACTTATTCCTCTTGTAGGAGACTCACTCTATTATTTAACTCATTTAAGGGCAGAGTCTACAGAGAAAAAGGACAAGAGACATGGATTACTAGAAGGTGGCAATGAGGAAAGCCTGTGATCCCCAGGTTTGGCTGAACTCTGTACTCTGGAAAAATAAAGCTGCACTAGTCAACTGGATGATAAGATCAAATATATCACTTGTGCACGTCAATGGACAAAGGATATGTGGTGCCCTCCCTCCAGGATGGGTTGGAGAAGCTTCTTCAAATAGCTCAGAGATTTGATTGTCAATATACTCCAAATTGTATAGGAAGAGAAGACTTCTTGATACTCTACTACTTGGTCCAGTGCAGAATGTTCATCCTATTTCCAAAAATTACTCCTCAGGGCTACTGCATAGGTGCAGGAAGATTCCATCACAAGGGCCTCCCTTGACAAACATTATCTATGATGGAGTACTGTAGTAGTTGTGGCCCTAAATTCAAGTTTTCAGAGGGCCATCAACAGTTAGTGTAAATTTCTATTGTATTGAATATGTATCACCTATCTCAGTCACACTGTGACACAAGCCAGGTATGTTTGTTTTGCCAATAGGGTGACTGACAGTAGATTTCTATTGAATATGTATCCCCTATCTCAGTCACAATGTGGTACAACCCAGGCATGTTTTTTTGACAAGTAGAGTGACTGACCATAAATTTCTATTGACTATGTATCCCCTATTTCAGGCACAATGTGGCACAAGCCAGGCATGTTTTTTTGCCAGATAGGGTGACTGATAGTAGATTACTATTGAATGTGTATATCCCTTTTCAGTCACATTGTGGGACATCAAATGACAAGGGCCTCCATTGACAAATATTAGTTTGGTAGGACCACTGTGCAGTCTATATTTCTCCACTGCATAATGTGTATAATGTGTCTCCAAAGCCACATGATGGGCACTCAAAGCTTACTCTTTGAAATTATGCAGTGATTTTTTTCAAGAGCCTCAGCAGCGGGATGGTTACACTAATAATAGCTTAACCACCGCTCATGAGGTTGGTGCAGTACTCAAAGTTCTCAAGAACCTCACAAATGTCAGCGATCCACACCCACTCGACAGTTATGTGTAGTGGCTGACTCTCAGTCTGACGGGCATTTTGAAGCTGGTATTCAGCTACTGCCCTCTTCTGCTGAATAATCCTCGCCAACATATAATAGGTTGAGTTCCACCGCATGGGCAGGTTGCAAAAGAGTCGGTGACTTGGCAAATTCAAGTGCTTTTGCAGTGCTGTAAGACTAGCAAAAGCGGTAGAGGAATGGTAGAAATGGTTGCTAATAACTTCTCAAGTAGATATGGCAGGGTAAGGTAACTTTTTAGGAATTTTGGAAAAACAAGGTTCAGCACATAAGCCATGCATGACACGTGTACCAGCTTGCTGATCTTTAAAGCTGCCACCAGGCTACACCCTTTATCGCAGATGACCAGACCGGGTTGAAGGTGCAGCGGGGCGAGCCACTGATCAGTCTGTTGTTTTAAAGCTTGCCATAGCTCTGCTGAAGTGTGTGGTTTCTTGCCTAAATAGATCAGCTTCAACAGAGCGTGTTGCCTTTTAGACAAAGCGCTGCTGCAAAGGTTTGGCAATGATGGAGAGGGTATTTTAGCAAAGGATGAGGAACAGGAGGAGGGGAGAGAGGAAAAGGAATATAAAGAGATGGGAACCTTGACAGAATTTGGCCCGCTATTTTTGGTGTGGGTAGGATGTGTGATGTTCCGGTTTTCGCCTTTGTCCCACCCTCCACGAGCTTCACCAAGTGTGCCGTGACAGAAATGTATCGTCCCTGACAACAGCAACTTGTCCAAGTGTCTGTTAGGTGAAGCTTTCCAGTTATGGTTTTGATGAGAGCATGTTTCAGAGTGTTTAACACGTGCTTGCGTAACACAGGGATGGCACACCAGGCAAAATAGTGGTGGCTGGGAACACTACTTTGGGGAAGCCACAGCCAAGAGATCATGGAAAAACTGTTTTCCCACGAGCCTAAAAGATAACATCTCTACAGCTAGCAATTTGGCAATGTGCGAGTTTAGCATTTGTGCCTATGTGTGCGTGGCTGGGTATTTATGCTTTCTTTCCAAGCTCTCAGACATGGACAATTGAACGCTTTGCTGGGATAAGGAAGTGGATGTGGTTGATGTTAGTTGTGTGTGGGAAACCGCAGCTTGTGGGCAGGAGGTATGATTGCCTGCTTCCTAAACAGCAGATTCTGAAGGACATAGCCCAGGTGACATGGCAGTGGTTTGACCTGCAGACACAGATTTGTTACCCTTGTGTTCCACCCACCCACTGGGGGCTTGGCTGTCATGTGGTTTCTCATACTGGTGGTGCTCAGGCTTCTGCTCATCTTGGTATTTCAGATGCTACAGACTACAATGTTCCTCTCTGACGGACTTTCAGAAAAAAATGCCACACAGTGGCTGAACACCCCCTTGCCCTGAATTGGTGCATAGCGTGAGTACTCTTGGGTAAAGTTGACCCAGTTCTCACTTTGGGCAACCGACAACCCCTTGGTGCCTGTGTTAGTGCTACATATCCATCTTCCTCTGTGTTCCTGTGGTGGCTATGTGTGCCAACGGTCCATGTTGGATCAGTAAAATTGAAACAGGTTGCGCCAAACTGCTTGATCAATGTGTTAAAAGCGGTTAAAATACCCAAGGGCTCACCTGATTACGTTGTGCCTGGGTCGCACAACTGACCGCCGAGCGGGGAACAATTAAGCGTGACCTCCGGGTCGGATGAGCCAAGCGAGAGGGGACGTGATGCAGTCCTTGTTCGTGCGAGTCGGGAAGCGACTCGCTGGCTGGCGAGCGAGGGGCGAGCTGACGAGGCCTCCGAGCCGTGGGGATCCGACACGTGGGCTGTGCTGTGTTCCTTCGTCGTGCGAGTCGGTGATTGGCGAGGCGCACGGATGGGGGTGGCGTGTAGTTGTGAGCAAGGTCCGGGAGCCGAGCTGCTCAGACTCGCACTTCCCGGAGGGGAAGGCGTGAAAGTGTATAATAGAAATAGAATGGGTGTTAGCGCTCGGATTGCAACCAGACAATGCTCACAAGATATTTACCTCAAGGCTTTATTGAATCAGTGTAGAATTCCAATTCTCCACAACGCGTTTCTGCGCTTAGTGCGCCTTTCTCAAGTGGTCCACTTGAGAAAGGTGCACTAAGCGCAGAAATGCGTTGTGGAGAATTGGAATTCTACACTGATTCAATAAAGCCTTGAGGTAAATATCTCGTGAGCATTGTCTGGTTGCAATCCGAGCGCTAACACCCATTCTATTTCCATGTTGGATCAGTGGACTCATCATCGACCACCTCGTCTTCCATCTAATCCTCCTTCCAAGTTAAGATTGTAGGCCTACCTGATGGCAACTGTGTCTCATCATCAGACTCCACTTCTGGAGACAGTAAATGATGTTCCTCAAAGTGGCTTTCTTATGGTCGTAGGTCCTCAAATACTTGAACATCAATACATGCTGTCTCCTCACATCTTTCTTCAATGCTGCATGGCCAGAGCCAACCAAAGGATACATACAAAACAGATCCTCGGAGTGGCCAAGCTTGGGGTCATATGTCTCCTGTGACTGATAATGGTGGTAAGAAGGAGAACCAGCTTCAGGATTACATGGGTCAGCCTTCTGTGTATCAACAGTAGACTGTGTGGTTGTGGAAGATTTGGTGCTTCTTGACAAATGCTTAGAGGCCTTGTCTACTATCCAAATAAAACAAGAGAAAAGAAAAATGGGGCGCAATGGGTAGGATCCTCCAGACTCTTATTAGTGGCGTGGGGCAGTGGCCACTCACCTGACAGGATTGTGCTGCCTGCACAACCCGGTTTGTAAGCCTCCGTTAGGTGTCCCCTTCAATGCAACGAACGTTCGTTCCTTCCTCCTTCCTCACTCGTTCCCGGCTGCTCCGATAGGACCTTTCCGGTCACATGGTCACCCGAATTCCGGAACTACGTCACCGCATCCACTGGTTACCTAGTAACGCCAGGTCCTTTTTGCTTTTTGCTCCGTGCCTCTATTCGGCTGCTCCTGCCGCTCGCCCCCAGAAATGGGGATTGATATATGTTACAAGGATGAAAAGCGGTCTTTGTGGGAGCGCTCAAGTAACAGGCACCTAAACGGATTTCATTAACAGGCAACTTTATTTCCCCTTAGCTCCACAACATGTTTCAACTGTGCTCTGACAGTTTTTCTCAGGCGGTGTAAGGGGATTAGACTGTGATCATACATTTTATAAGCAACATGATTGCTTCCCTATTACACATATTGATTGATTGATAAAAAGTCTTCCCATTAACCCTTCATTTACTCTCTAATCTTTAGTCTATCTAAAACACATAACAATTTATTGCTATACTAGCTTGCCTAGTTTTTTAAAAATATACCATGTTGATAAGTGAATCATTATTATTACACCATTTTTTATGTAAAAAAAAAATGTACGTGAAATTTTAAAATTGTATATATTTTATATATTTTTATGGTATTTTTATAAATATATGTAATGATAATTTTGTAAATAATAATAATAATAATAATAATAAAGCTTTATTTATATAGCGCCAACATATTCCGCAGCGCTCTACAATGTAGGGTTAGAGTACAGAAAATACAATATTATATAATGAAATGATATATGGTATATTTTTAAAAAATAGGCAAGCTGGTATAGGAATAAATTGTTATGTGTTTTAGGGCCGCTTTACACACACCAACTTCTGTGTCCAACTTCTGAACAGATCTCTGGTTGCAGTGAAATCATGGACACATTGTTCTATTTGTACACAGCCACAAAATGGAGCAATGTGTCCATGATTTCACTGCAACCAGAGATATGTTCAGAAGTTGGACATAGATATCTGTGTGTGTAAAGCGGCCTTCAGACTAAAGATTAGAGAGTAAATGAAGGGTTAATGGGAAGACTTTTTATCAATCAATCAATATGTGTAATAGGGAAGCAATCATGTTGCTTATAAAATGCATGATCACAGTCTAATCCCCTTACACCACCTGAGGAAGACTGTCAGAGCACAGTTGAAACATGTTGTGGAGCTAAGGGGAAATAAAGTTGCCTGTTAATGAAATCCGTTTAGGTGCCTGTTACTTGAGCGCTGCCACAAAGACCGCTTTTCATCCTTGTAAGGCGGCCGTCACATGCAACGATTTCTTGCCCGATATCGTTTAAGCGATCTCCTTTTTGATCGCTTAAGCGATATCGGGCAAGATATCGTTGCATGTAATCAAGCGATTTACGATGTTAAATCGCTTGATCGTGACATCGCTGATCTGAGGTCCGGTTCTCAGATCTAGCGATGAACGATGCCACGATCTGCTTCATCGTGGTGTATAACACCACGATGAGCGATCTCCCAGCGGCAGAGCCTATGCTGGGAGATGGTAACTATGGTACACGTCGGGTAACTAAGCGACACGCGGCCCTAGTTACCCGATGTGTACCATAGTAACGAGCGAGATCGCGGCTCCGCATCGCTGGTGAGTCTGTCTGTGTGACATCTCACCAGCGATGTGAGCGATATTGTAAGCGATCGCGCGTGCACGTGATCGCTTACAATATTGCTAAAGATATCTGTGCGTGTGACGGCCCCCTAACATATTGTCTACTATCCAAGATATTTGGTCTTGCTCTTCTGGCTTCCACACATGTTTATGTTCCAGACTGGGACATTTTTCCAGGAACATAGTGGATGCATCAAGCTTCTTCTGACCTGACACAAACTCAGTGCTTTGTCGCGCATCACTGACAACACGTCCATGTCTAAGTGCCTGTCCCTTAATAACTGGATTTTTTGGCATTTTGGGTATTGTTGACAGATTTTCAGATGTTGATGGCACAAGCCAACCTAGCTGTCACAGCCAAAACGGTGGAGAAAATGGCATGGTGCGTGCTTTGTAGCAGGCAGTAGGAAATGTTTGTACTACTGCATTGCCCAGGGCACTAACACCATGTCAACTGGACCATTGTGGATAGCAGAAGGCAGGCTCTGAACCCAAAAACAGTGGGAAAAATAGCCTGGTGCGTGCCTTGTAGCAGGCAGTAGTAAATGTTTGTACTATTGCTTTGCCTAGGTCAAGCCAGACACTATCACGCAGTATACCCAAGCACGTGCTGAGGCCCTGAAGACGTGAGGGGACCCACTCCTGGTCTGTGAGCAGATACAGTGAGCAGACCCGCTCACAGACAGCTGCCCTCTCTCTCTCCCTCTCTTCTCACCTGCTCTGCACTGATCTATATGATTGGTACACAGCAAGAGCGAAAGCTTACCGGGAGGTGAACAGAGGCTGAAGACATTCCAGTCATGTGACTGGTCACATGACTGAAATCAAGGCCCTGGAAGATACTGCAGCTGCTGCTTAACTTCTGCAGCCTGCCTGTAGTTTCCAGTACCTCCTCTTTTACGCTCAACTTCAAGATGTGATAATGTATAGTGCGTGTGTGTGTAAATGCAGAGCTGTGTGTATCTGTATATGCATGTATTGTCCATGTAGCAAAGCTGTATGTGTATCTGTATGTACATACATTGTACATGTAGCAGAGCTGGGTGTGTAGTGTGCATGTAGTGCCCATGCAGCAGAGCTGTGTGTGTATGTTCATGAATTGTACATGTAGCAGAGCTGGATGTGCAGTGTGCACGTATCAGAGCCAGGTGTTTTTGTATGTGCATGTAGCAGAGTTGGGTATGCATCTGTATGTACATATATTGTACATGTCGGAGAGCTGGGTGTGTAGTGGGAATGTAGTTTCCATGCACCAAAGCTGTGTGTGTATCTGTATGTGCATGTATGGTGCATGTAGCAGAGCTGTATGTGTCTGTATGTGCATGTAGCAGAGCTGTGGGTAGTGTCCATGTTGCAGAGCTGTGTGTATGACGTGCATGTGGCAGAGCTGTATGTCTAAATGTTCATGAAGCAGAACTGTGTGTATATACATATGTGCATGTAGCAGAGCTGTATGTGTCTTCATGTGCATGTAGCAGATCAGTCTGAGAGATGAGCATATAGAAGACCTGTGTGGGTTATACAGTACTAGTAAAAAGGCCCGAAATGAATTGTGTGTATACAGGCGGGTGAGTGGCTAGCAGAGTATACATGGGGCTCTGTGGGTAGCAGAGTATACAGGCGGGTCTGTGGGTAGCAGAGTATAGAGGCAGCTCTGTGGGAAGCAGAGTATACAGGTGGCTGTGTGGGTAGCAGAGTATACAGGCGGCTCTGTGGGTAGGAAAGCATACAGGGGGCTCTGTGGGTAGCAGAGTATATAGGCGGCTCCGTGGGTAGCAGAGTATACAGGCGGGTCTGTGGGTAGCAGAGTATAGAGGCAGCTCTGTGGGAAGCAGAGTATACAGGTGGCTGTGTGGGTAGCAGAGTATACAGGCGGCTCTGTGGGTATCAGAGTATAGAGGGGGCTCTGTGGATAGCAGAGTATGATGTGGCAGGAGGCTGGAGGGGTGAGGAGAGAAGAGGCTGGAGGGGTGAGGAGAGCAGAGGCTGGAGTGGTGAGGAGAGGTCTAGCTGAAGGGGTGAGGAGAGGTTCAGCTGGAGGGGTGAGGAGAGGTCCGGCTGGAGGGGTGAGGAGAGATGCGGCTGGAGGGGTGAGGAGAGATGCGGCTGGAGCGGCGACTTCACTGCTCGGCAGCAGGACGTGGCTGCGTGCTGGGGCTGATCGCAGCCCCAGTCACACGGCATTGTCCTCTGCGGCGGGTTGGGTGATGCAGAGAGGGATCAGTGCCTGCCCTCAGGTCACACATGTGACCTGAGGGAAGGAGCGGATTGGGCGATGTGTGGTAAAGACAGGACAGCCATCCGATTGGTCTAGGACGCCAAGTCCTGGCCAATGCGATGGGCGTCTTGTGTGTACAACACAGCGCCCAATCCGCTTGCAGGGGCGGCGGGGGCGGCCAATGGGAGTGAGCGGGGCGTGTCAGGCTTTGGAGGCTGACACAGTCCGCTCACTCCCATTGGCTGTTGCCGCCCAGAGGATGGCGATGAAGCGGGGCCGACGGTTGGCAGGATGGCAGCGGTGTCAGGTAGTGCGGCTGAGGATGGAGGAGGCTGTGAGGATGGAGGAGGCTGTGAGGATGGAGGAGGCAGAGGGGATGGAGGAGGCTGTGAGCATGAAAGAGACTGTGAAGATAGGGAGGCTGTGAAGATGGGGAGACTGTGAGGATGGGGAGGCTGTGAGGATGGGGGAGGCTGTGAGGACGGAGGAGGCTGTGAAGATGGAGGATGCAGTGAGGATGGAGGAGGCTGTGAGGATGGAGGAGGATGTGAGGATGGAGGAGGCTGTGAGGATGGAGGAGGCAGAGGGGATGGAGGAGGCTGGGAGGATGAAGGAGGCAGTGAGGATGGAGGAGGCTGTGAGAATGGGGAGGCTGTGAGGATGGGGAGGCTGTGAGGACGGAGGAGGCTGTGAAGATGGAGGATGCAGTGAGGATGGAGGAGGCTGTGAGGATGGAGGAGGATGTGAGGATGGAGGAGGCTGAAGGGATGGGGAGGCTGTGAGGATGGGGAGGCTGTGAGGCTGGAGGAGGCTGTGAGGCTGGAGGAGGCTGTGAGGCTGGAGGAGGCTGTGAGGATGGAGGAGGCTGTGAGGATGAAGGCGGCTGTGAGGATGGAGGAGGCTGTGAGGATGGGGAGGCTGTGAGGATAGGGAGGCTGTAAAGATGGAGGCGGCTGTGAGGATGGAGGAGGCTGTGAGGATGGAGGAGGCAGAGGGGATGGAGGAGGCAGAGGGGATGGAGGAGGCAGAGGGGATGGAGGAGGCTTAGGGGATGGAGGAGGCAGGGAGGACGAAGGAGGCTGTGAGGATGGGGAGGCTGTGAGGATGGGGAGGCTGTGAGGATGGAGGAGGGTGTGAGGCTGTGAGGCTGGAGGAGGCTGTGATGCTGAAGGAGGCTGTGATGCTGGAGGAGGCTGTGAGGCAGGAGGAGGCTGTGAGGCTGTGAGGCAGGAGGAGGCTGTGATGCTGGAGGAGGCTGTGATGCTGGAGGAGGCTGTGAGGCAGGAGGAGGCTGTGAGGCAGGAGGAGGCTGTGATGCTGGAGGAGGCAGTGAGGCTGGAGGAGGGCGTGAGGATTTGGAGTCTGTGAAGCTGGAGGAGGCTGTGAGGCTGGAGGAGGCTGTGAAGATGGGGAGGCTGTGAGGCTGGAGGAGGCTGTGAGGCTGGAGGAGGCTGTGAGGCTGGAGGAGGCTGTGAGGCTGGAGGAAGCTGTGATGGTGGAGGAGGCTGTGAGGCTGGAGGAGGCTGTGAGGCTGTAGGAGGCAGTGAGGCTGGAGGAGGGTGTGAGGATGGGGAGGCTGTGAGGCTGGAGGAGGCTGTGAGGCTGGAGGAGGCTGTGAGGCTGGAGGCTGTGAGGATGGGGAAGCTGTGAGGCTGGAGGAGGCTGTGAGGCTGGAGGAGGGTGTGAGGATAGAGGAGGCTGTGAGGCTGGAGGAGGCTGTGAGGCTGGAGGAGGGTGTGAGGACGGAGGAGGCTGTGAAGATGGAGGATGCAGTGAGGATGGAGGATGCAGTGAGGATGGAGGAGGCTGTGAGGATGGATTAGGCTGTGAGGATGGAGGAGGCTGAGGGGATGGGGAGGCTGTAAGGATGGAGGAGGCTGGGAGGGTGGAGGAGGCTGGGAGGGTGGAGGAGGCAGTGAGGGTGGAGGAGGCAGTGAGGCTGGAGGAGGCTGTGAGGCTGTGAGGCTGGAGGAGGCTGTGAGGCTGCAGGAGGGTGTGAGGATGGGGAGGCTGTGAGGCTAGAGGCTGTGAGGCTGGAGGAGGCTGTGAGGCTGGAGGAGGCTGTGAGGATGGGGAGGCTGTGAGGCTGGAGGAGGCTGTGACGCTGGAGGAGGGTGTGAGGATAGAGGAGGATGTGAGGCTGAAGGAGGCTGTGAGGCTGGAGGAGGGTGTGAGGACGGAGAAGGCTGTGAAGATGGAGGATGCAGTGAGGATGGAGGATGCAGTGAGGATGGAGGAGGCTGTGAGGATGGAGGAGGCTGTGAGGATGGAGGAGGCTGAGGGGATGGGGAGGCTGTAAGGATGGAGGAGGCTGTGAGGGTGGAGGAGGCAGTGAGGGTGGAGGAGGCAGTGAGGGTGGAGGAGGCAGTGAGGCTGGAGGAGGCTGTGAGGCTGTGAGGATGGAGGAGGCTGTGAGGCTGGAGGAGGCTGTGAGGCTGGAGGAGGCTGTGAGGATGGGGAGGCTGTGAGGCTGGAGGAGGCTGTGAGGCTGGAGGAGGCTGTGAGGCTGTGAGGCTGGAGGAGACTGTGAGGCTGGAGGAGGATGTGAAGCTGGAGGAGGCTGTGAGGGTGGAGGAGGCTGTGAGGGTGAAGGAGCATGTGAGGCTGGAGGAGGCTGTGAGGATGGAGGCTGGAGGAGGCTGTGAGGCTGGAGGAGGCTGTGAGGCTGGAGAAGGGTGTGAGGCTGGAGGAGGCTGTGAGGCTGGAGGAGGCTGTGAGGCTGTGAGGCTGGAGGAGGCTGTGAGGCTAGAGGAGGGTGTGAGGATGGAGAGTCTGTGAAGCTGGAGGAGGCTGTGAGGCTGGAGGAGGGTGTGAGGATGGGGAGGCTGGAGGATAGGGAGGCTGGAGAAGGGTGTGAGGCTGGAGGAGGCTGTGAGGCTGTGAGGCTGGAGGAGGCTGTGAGGCTAGAGGAGGCTGTGAGGCTGGAGGAGGGTGTGAGGCTGTGAGGCTGGAGGAGGCTGTGATGCTGGAGGAGGCTGTGAGGAAGGAGGAGGCTGTGAGGCAGGAGGAGGCTGTGAGGCTGTGAGGCTGGAGGAGGCTGTGAGGCTGGAGGAGGCAGTGAGGCTGGAGGAGGGTGTGAGGATGGGGAGGCTGTGAGGCTGGAGGAGGCTGTGAGGCTGGAGGAGGCTGTGAGACAGGAGGAGGCTGTGAGGCTGGAGGAGGCTGTGAGGCTGGAGGAGGCTGTGAGGATGGGGAGGCTGTGAGGCTGGAGGAGGCTGTGAGGCAGGAGGAGGCTGTGAGGATAGAGGAGGATGTGAGGCTGGAGGAGGCTGTGAGGCTGGATGAGGCTTTTACTGTACTGAGCATGCTGAGTACAGTAAAACGTCTCCAAACAGGAAGGCAGAGGTTAAAAAAAAAAAAAGTTTATGCTCACCTCACCCCGAGCCCCCGCCGTCTTCCTGCAGGCTGCCGGTGGCTCCCGCAGGCTCGCAGTGTCTGCAGAGTTCGTCTACTGCAGTACAGGACCTGTGGTGATGTCACAGTCACGTGACCGCAAGTTACCATGGAGTAAGCTGGTGTCACGTGACTGTGACATCACCACAGGTCCTGTACTGCAGTAGACGACCTCTGCAGACACTGCAAGCCTACGGGAGCCACCGGCAGCCTGCAGGAAGACGGCGGGAGACGGCGGGGGCTCGGGGAGAGGTGAGCATCATTTTTTTTTTTTTTGAAGGGTAGTGCGGCTGCGGCTCGCGCAAAGGAGTCTGGGTTTCGGCTACAACGCCCGAATTCCAAACTCCTGATTATATAAGTAGATAAGAGACACAATAGATTTATTGCCTCCATATTCTACCCTAGTACATTAAAATTGGCACTAATGACCCCTCCCTTTTACACCGCCAGAAAAGCTTTAATAAATAGGAAGAAATGTTTTCTTATTTTCAGCTGGGCAAACCTGGGGTGCGACTTATGATGTGGATATCTACAGCAGGGGGGTCGGGGGCAAAGTGTTAAAGGGGCCCACAAAACCTGGGGTCACCCCTGGCCTAGGAAAATGAAAATATTTTAACTGGATTAATGTGGACCGCAAAATGCAGGCTCTGATCCCAAACACAGTGTGTAAAATGGCCTGGTGCGTGCTTTGTAGCAGGCAATAGGAAATGTGCAGTACTTCCTTGCCTAAGGCGCTAACAACCATTTTAACTGAACTAATATGGACAGCAGAAGCCAGGCTCGGACCCCAAAAACAGCAGGGAAAATAGACTGGTGATTTTTTTAAAAAGGCAGCACAAAATGCTATTACTTTGTGTGCTGGAAAAATAGTGATTTGCCTCTGAAAATAGCTGTTTAAGATGGACACTGGAAGAACACTTTAACCTCTGCCAACCTAATCCACAATCTCTCCCTTCCTCTACTCTGAGTTTGTTGTGTGGCTTCAGCTCTGAAAAGGACAATTTTTTGGTGGTAGTATGGAGCTACTGACCGTCTCCTTGAAACTGTCCCTGCTCGAGTATCTCTCCCTCTCTACTCTACACTGACCTACTATACACAGCAGGTAGCCCTCAAAAGGACTTTTGTGTTATAAAGAAGCCTAAACACGTTCCCTAGCAGTTCAGTGATCTCTCCCTATGCTTCTACAATGCAGCCTCCGGATGCAGTGTATGTAATATTGCGTCGGCAGGGCATAAGTAGACCCCATGACACTGCGCAGCCACCCAATCACAGTAATGCTACAACCAAGGTGTCTGGGCCTTACTGTGCTTGGTTAAGAAGCCAAGCATGTTTAGTGGCTACCAAGGAGGCACCAAAACTGCAGGGTAGGACATCCGAATATAGCGAGGCGAGTACACAAATACTCACAATATCACGAGTAATCCGAATGCCATACTATCCGTGCGAGTAGACCACAGAAAAAACAGTATAACAAACATCTAAAAATACCCTGCTATAACAGGTAATAATTAAAAGCAAGTGCTAATAAAAAACAGTGTCCAGCTGTAGGTATCTATCTGTGTGAGTAGTGAATAGTAACGAATATACTCGCTCATCACTAGTTTTAAAACATATCGGACTTTATATTAGTGGTAAATTTAGGTTGATAATTTTATCGTTCATTTATGAAAATAACAGAAATTTGATGAAAATTTTGAATATTTCACAATTTTCAAACTTTGAATTTTTATAGCCTTACAAAAGAGAGTTAATATCACACAGAGTAGTTAATAAATAACATTTCCCACATGCCTACTTTACATTAGCAGAATTTTTAAAATAACATTTTTTTTCTTTGGTAGGAAGTTAGAAAGGTTAAAAGTTTATCAGCAATTTCATTTTTCTAACAAAGTTTACAAAACAATTTTTCTTAGAAACCATATATGAAGAGACTTTCTGGAGTCTATGACAGAAAATGCCCAAAAGTCACACTATTCTAAAAACTGCAATCCCTCAATAAACTGTAAACAATATTAAATGAGCTTTTTAAGCATTCAGGTGCTTTAGAGGAAGTAAAGCAATGTGGAAAAAAATAAGATTGTATATTTTCCAACAAAAATATTACTTTAGCCTCAATATTGAATTTTCACAAGGGTAACAGGAAAAATTGCACCATACAATTTATTGCGCAGTTTCTCCTGAGTACACCAATATCACTGTTTAGGAGCACAGCAGGGCTCGGCACAGAAGGAGTTCCAGTTGACTTGTGGAACATACAATTGGCAGAAATCATTAGCGAACAACATGTCATTTGGAGAGCCCCTGATGTACCTAAACAGTGGAACTCCCTACAAATAAACCCATTTTGAAAACTAGACTCCCAATGAATTAATCTAGATGTTTGTTGATCACTTTAAACCCCATGGTGCTTAATTCATTGATTTATGAAAAAAAAGTCCTTTATTGCCTACAAAAATGATATTTTAGCCTCAATTTTTTCATTTTCACAATGGCCAAAGGATTAAATCAGGGGTCCCCAAATCCAGGCCTCGAGGGCCGCCAACAGTGCATGTTTTCAGGATCTCCTTAGCATTGCACAGGGGTTGGAATCATTACCTGTGCATTTGATCACATCAGTAGTGTAGCTAGCGGGGGGTCAGGGGGGGCGATCACCCCTGGCCCCCCCTTGCATGAGGGGCCCATTTCCCGCCCATGGGGGCCCCGTGCTGGCCGCCGACCGCCGCGCTGGCCGGAGAGGAGGGAGGACAGGACTTCCTGTCCTGCAGCTCTGCCCGCCCCTCCTCTCCTCCTCCTTACAGCAGACGGATGGCGGCCACGGTGAGTGTGCAAATGCCCCCCCAGTCCGCAGAATCCTTAGCTAGCACCCCCATCCCCCCCGGTCCGCAGAAATCTTTGTTAGCACCCCCCCCCCGGTCCGCAGAAATCTCTGCCAGCACCCCACCCCCCCACAGTCTTCACATGGGGGTCCCGAGTGCAGTTCTTGCATCGGGGCCCAGAGCAGGCTAGCTACGCCACTGGATCACATTAACACCTGTGCAATACTAACGAAATCCTGATATCCTGCACTGTTGGCGGCCCTCGAGGCCTGAAGTTGGGGACCTCTGGATTAAATGAACCACAAATCTTTGGGGGCAATTGCTATTGAGTAAACTGAGCACTTTGAACTCCCAGGTGCTTTACAGGATCTTATAATCTTGAGCCATGAAAATAAAAAATACATTTTTTTAACAAAAAAGGTTTTAGCCCCCATTTTTCATTTTCACAAGTGAAACAGGAGAAATGGACACCAAAATATGTTTTGTAATTTGTCTTGAGTATACTGATTCCCAATAAGTGATGGAAAACCACTGTTTCTGTGCACGGCAGGGCTAGCACAAGAAGTGTCATTTGTATTTTTGAGCAGAAAATTGGCTGGAATCATTAGTAGACTCATATCACATTTGGAGAAATGCTAATGTGCCTAAACACAGGAAACGTTCCAGAAGTTACCCCAATTTGGAAACTAGACCCCTCTTAAGGAATGTATTTAGATATTCAATGTGCACTTTAAACCCAGAGGTGCTTCATAGAATTTTATAACGTTGAGGTGTGAAAATATTTTTTTTCACAGGGTAACAGAAGAAAATGTATAAGGGTGCCTTAACACTGGCGTTCCCCTCCGCAGCGTTCTGCGGAGGGGAATCGCCAGGTGAAAGCAGCCACCACGAGCCCCTATGTTTATAATGGGAGCGCATGGTGCTGCGCTTGACTGCGCATGACCGTGCACACCCATTCACTGCCATATGTGATCTGTGCGCAGGCGGATGCCTGCGTACAAATCAGTCTCATCCTTATACTTTTTTAATTTTTTTTGCACAATTTCTATTGAGTTTGCCAATACCTTGGCAAAAACTAGCTAGTAAAGTGATGAAGTGAAGGAGCTCCACATTGGAGTTCAGATTTAGTTGGAATGGTTTGCGGGTGCCATGTCACATTGGCAAAGCACCTGAGGTGCCTAAACAGTGGAGTTCTCCAACAAGTGACTCCATTTTGGAATCTAGACCCTTCACATAATTTATTTAGATGTTTGGTGAACACATTGAATTCCCAGATGCTTCACAGAACTTTAGAACGTTGAGCTGTAAAAATGGAAAAATACACTTTTAACCCCAAAAATCTTACTTTAACTTCAAATTTTCAAATTCACTAGGGTAACGGGAGATAATTGACCATACAACATTTTATACAATTTTTTCTGAGTATGCCAATAAATGATCGAAAACTACTTTTGAGGCACAGTACAGTGAAGAAGAGAAGGAGCACCATATGTGAGTTCAGATTTAGTTGAAATGAATTGCGTGTATCATGTCACATTGGCAGAGCCCCTTAGGTGCCATAACAGTAGAAAGCCTCCTACAAATTACCCCATATTACAAATTGCATCCCTCAATAAATTGATCCAGGGAAGAAGTGAACATATTGGCACTATATGTGTGTCACAAAATTTTATACCAATGTGCGGTGAACAAAAATTAATGAAGGTGTTCTACAACTAAAATGTTGTCTTAGGGTGCTTTCACATAACGATTTTTGTAAATCCGATGCTGTCCGATGAAAATCGGACAGCATCGGATCCGAATTTGGGCCCCATGCAGCCCTATGGGCATCGGACCGAATCGGATGTGCACTAAATGCCATCAGATTTGGTCCGATCCGATTCTGTCCAATTTTACTATTGGTGCAAAAATCGGAGCTTGCTCCGATTTTTGCACCGAAAATAAAATCAGACAGATTCGGATCTGACCAGATCGGATGCCATTTAGTGCACATCCGATCCGACCCGATCAATTTGACATGGGGCCCTATGGAGAAGGGTCCGAGGAAACATCTGATGTCTCCTCGGACCCCGTTTTACTGTACTGAGCATGCTCAGTACAGTAAAACTGCTCCTAACTAGGAGCATAAGGGTTAAAAAAAAAAGTTTATTCTCACCTCCCCCCGCGCCCCCGCCGTCTTCCGCCATCTTCTTTGAGGCTCCCGGTGGCTTCCGCAGGCTGCCGGTGTCAGCAGAGGGCTTCCTCTGCTGTATAGGACCTGCGGTGATGTCACAGTCATGTGACCGCGGGTTACCATGGTGAACCCGCGGTCACGTGACTGTGACATCACCGCAGGTCCTATAAGGCAGAGGAAGCCCTCTGCTGACACCGGCAGCCTGCGGAAGCCACCGGGAGCCTCAAAGAAGATGGTGGAAGACGGCGGGGGCTCGGGGGGAGGTGAGAATAAACTTTTTTTTTTTTTCTTTTTTTCACCCCGCAGGGAGCGATTTTATGCCGGAATCGGGTGCCTATTTGGCACCCGATTCCAGGCATCAGAAGGGAGCCGATGCTGTCCGATTTATATCGGACAGCATCAGCTCCCTCAAAATCGTAATGTGAAGGTAGCCTTACCTGCAGATTTCTAGCTTTCACAAGGATAATAGGTTAAAAAAGAACCAAACTGTGTTATACAATTATTCCTGAACGTATAAATACCTCACATGTGATTGTACATTACTTTTTGATCACACTGCTGGGCTCGGTAGGGAGGGAGGAACAGCCATTTGATTTTTGGAGCACAGATTTTCCTATTTGGGCCCCTTTACATGCCACCACTGAAAGGTAGCAACTGCCTGGCATTGGGGATATTTTTGCCTGTTGCCATGAAATTGCTATGAAATGGCGGCGTGTAAATAGGGAAATTCCTTCCTGTGTCCTGACACAGGAAGGAATTTCCCTATTTACACGTCGCCATTTCGTAGCAATTTCATGGCAACAGGCAAAAATATCCCCAATGCCAAGCAGTTGCTACCTTTCAGTCGTGGTGTGTAAAGGTACCCTAAGGGGCCCTTTAAGGTACCTTTACACACCACCACTGCGGGTAGCAACAGGCAGGAAACGCATGTGCACGCGCGCGTTTGTAACGGTGGATACCGATTGCCGATGCCGCATATACACGCCACCACAACGTGCTCCACAGAAGGTATTTGCGTTCCCCGGAAGTGCCGACAGCTCCTATGGCTTACTCCCTGTTGAATACCTTCCCTGGTTTACACGCCGCTACCACAAAGGAATATGGGCGTACATATTTCGCGCCACAAGTACATAGGCGCGACAGAGTTGTGTTTTACGAGACGCTCGTACGCTGATTGGACAACGCAATAGCATCATGATTGGCTAGCCAGCGCAGGAAGGCTGGCTAATACATGACACCATTGCAATTGTGGACTGTGAATGGATAGCTCTTTAAATATGGCGCCCTGTGAAGGGACAACCAACCGTAACGCAGGAGCCTCCGCCAATGATCGCTGATGGGGCGTGGTATCCATGACACTGTGGCACACCCCTGGGAATTTTTAGGCCACGCAAATACCTTGCCTGTGCCCCGATTACACGCCGCCACCATAGGAATTGTTCCTTCCTGTTTTTGAGCACGGCTCAGAAACAGGTATCCGAAGGTACAGGAAGGAATTTCCCAATTTAGACGCTGCCATTTTGTAGTGATTTCATGGCAACAGGCACAATTGTCCCCGATGCCTGGCGGTTTCTTCCTTCCTTGTGGCGGCGTCTATATGCAGCATCGGCGATCGGTATCCACCGTTACAAACGCGGGTGTGCACATGCGTTTCCTGCCTGTTGATACCTCCTGTGGCGGCTTGTAAAGGTGCCCTTAGTGCCAGAACAGAAGAATTCCCTACATTGACCATTTTTTTAAATTACACCTCTTTGGGATTTTATCTTTGGGTGTAGTTACAACTTAGTATCTGGAAAACATCTATGGTGTCAACGTAGTGAACGTTGCAGAATTAAAAATTGCAAATAAGTCCTTGTAATAGCCAGTACATTGTAGTGCCCGTACATTGTGTCCAACTTGTGCTTCTGGACACACAAACTTCGTAAAGTAAGTGGGTTCTCCTTACTACAGAAATGCCAGACATGTGAATGTTAACTGTGGTTTAGATACATTTTGGGGCTCAAAAGAGAAGAGATTTGGATTTTGGAGAGCAAAGTTTGCTGGATTTCTTTTCTGAGCAGTTAGCCATAGATTTTCAGGGCCATTGTGCTATTAGTAATGTGGAAGTACCCATATTTCTGTCAACAGATGATTGACCTGACTGAGGACTTGTGTTTTTCTGTGTTGAGTTGAATGCTATTTGGGGGCTATTTGGGTACAGAACATTTTGGCTCAGTCCACATTTATCTTGTGCTCTATGCTGACCACTTGCTTATGTTGGTGTTTTCATCTATATCTCCAAAATAAATTGATTCAGGTGAAACCCCCGATGAATCCATTCACTATAATGAGGCAGCACAGTTACTCTGAGTTTGGCCTCTATTTAGTAGTGTCTTTCTTTTCAAAGATGAACAAAACTGTTGATGACTGCACTTTTGTGGATACTTAAAAAGCCATGTAAAACTTAGAGATTGCCATGCACCAGCTAGGCAGGAGTCCAAGGTGACTACGTCTCTTTCTCATTACAGTGAGTTTTCCATTGGGAATATTGTCTGAATCACAGTTTTAAGAGATTTACACTTACTCCCTGGTGTAAGTAGAGGTTCATAGAGCACATATTACATATGCCTTATGGCAATCTTTGTGAGGCAGAATGAACAAACCATCAGTAGTGGAAGAATTGGCTTTATTTATTTATTTTTGATGCCATTCACCTTGTGGTATAAGTGATTAGGTTATTTTATTTGTCATGTTGGTACGATCACAGCGATGACAGAATTATATAGGGTTTTTTTACGTTTGCCTACTATCACACTAAGGCTGAAGGCACACTGCGTGAGGGACTCATTTGAGTGCAATACTAGGGAAACTTGCATTGCACTTGGACCATTGTTGCCCTATCAGGCAGGGCAGACTGGTGCCAGTCCCCCGCAATGAACTCGCATTGCGAGTCACAAGCGAGTGCAGTCGCAGCATGCTGCGAATGCAAGTGATTCTAACGTGTGAGCGGGCAATGCAAGTCGGTGTTTGATGCATGACAGTGTGCCTTCAGCCTAAAACACTTTTTTTTCCAAATTAAGGCTTTTAGGATCACTGAATTTTGAAGACTATAGTTCTTTATTTTTCAGCCAACAGAATCATGTGAGAGCTTGTTTTTTTTGCATCATGAGTTGGAGTTTTAATTGGTACCATTTTGGGCCACATACCATTATTTGTTCGCTATCTATTCCAACTTTTTGTGAGGCAGAAGCAAAAAGAAACATAAATTTAGGAATTTTTTTTATGCCATTCACCATCTTGTAAAAGTGGTAAGACAGCTTTATTCTTGGGGTACGTATGACTACAGCAATACTAAAGTTATATAGTTTTTTATGTTTTGCTGCTTTTACACCATAAAAACTATTTTATGGGAAAAAAAATAGCTTTGCTTTTCTCTGAGAGCTAGAGCGTTTTTACATTTTTCCACTCATGGAGCTGTATGGTAGCATGTTTTATGTAGGACAAGATGAGGTTTTCACCAATAATATCACTTTTTAGTCACACTTTATTCTACTTTATTAGTCAGCTATATGATGAAAATACATAGTTTTTGCTAGATTTTATGGTGTTTATTGAAAGGGTTAAATAATTTTTAAAAATTTTTTACTTAACTTTTTGACTTGGCCCCTATATGTGACATTAACGTCTGCTGCTCTGATCGCAGCTACACTGTATTGCAATGCTCGATCATTGCAGTACAGTGCAGCTGTCAAAGTTGCAGTGTCACAAGCCTACACATATGTCCAGGGTCTTGAAGGCATTAAGCACAGACCAATCAGTAATATATGGGATCTGAAACTGTAGTCAGTCTGCATAAACAGGCTATTAAATGAGTATTAATCTGCAAACATATTACCAATTGGCGGTGTATTCAACCACACACCCGGCAGTTTAAATCCACACTTTCACATATTAGTGTGGGATTCAGTTTAATTATGGTATTATATGGAGTTGAGAGTATATGTTCATGTGGAATTAAATTCTACAAGAATGTTACAAAAATCCATTTATGTCAAAATGTGTATACTTTATAAATCAATACTGCTTTGAGTACCGTATATACTCGTGTATAAGCCGAGTTTTTCAGCACAAAAAATGTGCTGAAAAGTTCCCCCCTCGGCTTATACACGAGTCATACGTGTATACAGTAGCCCCAGCGGTATACAGCCTCCCCCACGTGGTATACAGGGCCCCCCCTTGCTGCCGCACACCTGTAAAGTAAGACATCATTATACTTATCCCTGTCGCTGTCGCTGCTCGGTCACCGCGCTCCTCCGGGTCTTCATGCTTCCTCCTCCGGCGCACAGGAAATGACGTCATTGTCTGTGCGCCAGAGGAGGAAGCATGAAGACCCGGAGGAGCGTGGTGACCGAGCGGCGACAGCGACAGGGATAAGTATTATGATGTCTTACTTTACAGGTGTGTGGCAGCAAGGGGGGCCCTGTATGCCACGGGGGGGGCTACTGTATAAACTGCTGGGGCCTGTACATACCACGGGGGTAAGCTGTGTACTGCTGGGACTACTGTATAAACTGCTGGGGCCTGTATATACCACGGGGGGGGCTGTATACTGCTGGGGCTGCTGTATATACTGCTGGGGCCTGTATACTACCACTGGGGAGGCTGCTGTATACTACCACTGGGGAGGCTGCTGTATACTACCACTGGGGAGGCCTGTATACCACTGGGGGGGCCTGTATACCACACTGCTGGGGGCTGTATACCTGTGCTGGGGTCCACCCTCGGCTTATACACGAGTCAATAGGTTTTCCCAGGTTTTGGGGGCAAAAGTAGGGGGTCGGCTTATACACGGGTCAGCTTATACACGAGTATATACGGTGATCAAAATGGCAGCAAGTTAATGCTATTTTTCTGAACTGTAAATGACCATCAAAAGATTAAAAATATAAAAAAATACTTATAGACCTCTTACCCCTCACTCACTCCTCTTG
>JARQOC010000001.1:241774089-241798905 GCA_033576535.1 Allobates femoralis | reverse complement strand
GACATCCAACCTACAGCTCAATGCACTGCCAAAGGGACCGCGTAAAATGGTATAAACGCGTCAATACATGTAATAGAATTTTAATTCTGATAGAATAAAAATTTTGATATTTTACTGAAGACGTGAGCTGGATATTTTCTGGAGATTTTTGATTTCTAATTGACCTGTGGATACTTCCTTGCTCCGTCTGCTGAACAGCTGCAGTCCATGTGGTATTAATGGTGAGCTGGACATTCTATTTCTTTTGACTAGTTATTGGAGGGCATTCACAGTTATGACAATACATTATTCTAGCTTTAGTTTTCCTTTCCCCTTTAAAGTTATTTCATTTTATTTGTGAATGGATTTGTACAGATTATGCATGTCGTTAAAGCAGGTAAAAGCTATGAAATTATTATTTTTTGTATGATTTTTATACATGACAAAAACCTGGACTTTTACTAAGGGACTTTTAATATCCACTGTATGCATGGTAAATTTGTTAATGTATACACTGATGTATTTTTTTTTTATGTTTCTATAATAGTGTCTAGATTTTAAGAAGCTACTATGAGCTAGAACAACTATTGTTCTTGAAACTTTAAGGTAGATACATGCTAGCAAGAAATATTTATATTTTTTTATTCCTTTAAATTTAGTTGAAATAATACTATTTTATTGTAGCTGTGTTATAAATCTTACAGTTGATGTCTAAACAAGCAATGTCATTTCCTTATTTCAGTTGGTATGAAGTGATATGTGATTCCAATTGTTCATTGGGTATACAATGAGATTTCATTACTGATATTATGCATAAGGAATGCCTTTGGGAAAATAAGACAAGGATAGGTTCTTATAAATATTAAGTGATTCAGTAGCACTTCTGGAAACTGTAATCTGAATGCCTCAGGTCTTGTTTTGTAACAATTCCAGTTTTAAACAATTTGCAGTCAATTTGCCTTTGCTTTTTTTTCTACAATTCTATATTTATATGTCATGTTTTGATGCTGTGCTGGTGTTGTTTTTAGTTCATGGTGTCTTAACATTACAGATTTGTCAAAATTGTGTAAAACATTCCAAACTGTGTCTTTGCTAATAAGAAAAAGATTTCAACCGTCCAAATCAAGTTTTAATGTTTTAATGGGTAAACCTAATATGAATCTGTACTGCACAAGAACATTTAAAGTAATCATACAGTTTATACATACATTAAACTGAAAGTGTACTGAGTCTAAATACTGTATTCCCGTATAACTTCAGTAGCTCTTGGCTTTATGCCTCTTTGGGTTACCATGCATTTGTACTCAATCGAGAGGTTTCTGGTAAAAGCTGATTTACCTTTGAAATAAAGAATTAGGCACATTAAAATCCAGCATGGCACAATTCTTCTTTCATTTATCTGGTAGTGGAGAAGAGTCAAGACATAACCATAACAATGAGAGGGTAGCGGATAACGCCAATTTTGGCAAATTTGCTGACATTTTGAGTCATAGAAATAAATTGTTAGAATTCCTACATAAAGTTTGGTAAATGTGGTATTATACATTTGCCTGGACCTTCTGAGGTATTTTGCCCTAATATAATTTATATGACTAACTTTATTATTATTTGAGTTTGTCTGCACATGCTAACTTACTCTAAACTCACAACACTTGTTATTTACTGGGTGCTTATACTGGCCAAAATGCGTTCATGTGTATCTGTTTCCCACAGCCACTAAGTGATATATGCATTAAAGGGGACCTCCAGGGAGAGGAAAACATTTTGTTTTGGCCCTGCCCTCCTACATAATGAAGCTGAGCTGTCCACTAAAGTTCTAGGACGTATAAATTGCTTATAAATCAATAAAATAGTATCTGCTCCTCAGCACCCACTCCTTCCTTATGGGGCCAATAATCATAGATAGAGATGAGTAACATTGAAACGTCACGCTTTTAGGATCATTCAAACGATATAGTTTTTGAATCGTTGCGTGTAAACGTCGGATATCTGAAGGTAAAATCGTTAGATCATTCATCATAAATTTGAGCTCCTGACCTCAAATCTATAGTTCATCATCCAATTAAGGATCTGTGAAGCAGCAACATCATTCATTGTGGAAGCTTTTTGAACGATGTCGTTCATATTTCTCCTATTCCTTTCGCTTTGTTAAACCGTTCAAATGATCTTCTCCAAATAGCTGGAGCATTGCCAAATTTAAGATCGTTAATTATATCCTTGCATGTGACAACGCACTAAAGTTGTCGGAAGGATCGCGGTGACGTGACATAGCTAGCGATATTGTTCCCAGGTGTCTCAGATATCATGTGAAGTGGCCCTAACACAGCTTTTTTAGGGGACAATGAAGGATTTGAGAATCAGAGGATAGAAGTCAAACAAAATCTTTTTAATGTTAACTGAAGGATTTCAGATTAAAGGCAAAGAAATGCATTTTTAAATAAAACTGAAGGATTTGAGATCCACAGGTTAGAGGCCAAACAGAGCCTTTTTAGGGTAAACTGGTGGATTTGAGAATCCCAAGGTAAAGGTCCCACAAAGCATTTTTAGGTGAAACTTTAAGATTTTGCAATTCCTTCCTATATGCAAAAAAATCACGGTTTTGCCAACGCACAAAAATTTAGGACTTACACTTGTTCTCAGCACAAAATGCCTATGCCTGGATGGACACTCTTGCCCCCCTATGCTATCATAAAAGCGGTCGAGTTTGGTAAGACTTGAATACAGCACAATCATTACTGAATGACATCATTTGAGAATAAAATGTTGTAATCTGACATGGAGCTCACTGCTGTTATTATATTTAACAATAGGTATATACTGTTTTCACTCTTCTGATCTTTACTTCTACATTAATTCTGTGTTGCATATTTTACAGTGCCTACTATTGTTTTGCACAAATTATGGCAGATTGTACATAAAATTTCATCATCATTAGCTTTTTTTTCCTACTCCCTCCTTATAATTCCATGTTTTTTTAATTTATATGACCACTGCATTGTTTTGTATTTAAAGGGGTTGTCCAAACTTGGTTCAAAAGTCTGCAGTCACTGTGTATGGGAATGCTGACTGGTGAATCCTCACAGTCCACACAGTTTGCACTGTCAGGATTCTCCCATGCAAGCAGTCATAAGACTGCAAATATGTGATATGCATATTTCCAGCCACATTCTTAGAAGACATGTTTTACCTCGCTTAATTCATTTGTATTGAGACATGTAAGGTACGACTAGATGGCTCTTGTCCATGCATATGTACATCACATACTTGCGACCACACACCCACCTGCTCCCGCCCTGTGTCGGCTGCAATGATTCACAAGTCTACTGTCACACACAGTGACTGCAGACATTAGCCACAAACCTTGACAACCCCTTTAAGGGTACCGCCACACACAGAGATATATTGCATGTAACTCACTGGTTGCAGTGAAATCATGGACACATTATTCCATTTGTACACAGCCACAAAATAGAACAATGTGTCCATGATTTCACTGCAACCATTGAGTTGCATGCAATATATCTCTGTGTGTGACGGTACCCTTACAAGGCTTACTTTTATGTTTGTTGTTTTATCTTGAAGAATTACTCTAGGGTCACGCTTAGCTGTCTCCTTGCATGAGACGGATGCAGTTACAGCAGAGCCCAGCCTGCTGTAACTGCAAGCGTTAACGTCGGGTGCTTCGGGCGAACGCTGCGCTAATGCGTTGCAGGCAACATTTTCTGTGCACTCAGCATTGGCGCAGTCCAAGCAGCATTGTGTGTAGCCAGTAACCATCGTACACATCGGGTGACTAGGGGCAGCATTCTCTCGAAGCACCCAACGTTACCGCTTGCAGTTACAGCAGGCTGGGCTCTGCTGTAACTGCATCCGTCTCACGCAAGGAGACAGCTTAGTGTGACCCTAGCCTTATTCTATCAGGGTGTTTTCAAGTCAATATAAAAAGACTATAATAAATCATGCACAAATACTGTGGTAGAAAAACTAAATCCATTATGTATTTTAACTAATCAGAAATGCTAATACATTTTCACAATATTTTTTTCCCTATAAATTAACACAATGAAATTAATTTCATCATTCAAAATGTGCCTGTTCATGGAGATTTATTCTGGGAAATTTGATTTGGCCCTTACTATGCTCAAAGTCTATAGACTATCTCGGTGCATAATAAATTTAATGAGCAAAATATACTTACAATTATATTACTCACTTCATCAGACGCTTTGCTTTTCAGCGTGAAGAAAAGAACACTTGGTGACCAAGAAGTTATGGCAGAAGGCGGCAGGAAGATCCCGGAGGTCCGAGACACCCGTCGGGGTGTACTGAGACTGTTGCCTCAACAACCAACACGGGTTCAAGCTGAATTGAGAACCCGGATTCAGATTGATTGTAGCCAGAACCAGCAGTTCCTGACCGTGCAGCCCAGCTGGGCTCATGCCTCTGATCTTACCCGGAGCGGAGGGGAATTAGTAGACGTATCGATGCCTAAACCTATACCCTGGAGTGCGACCGTGGTGTCAGACCCACTTGGATCCTTGGAGGAAGGATGTATACCATTACCGGAGCCCCTGATACCGGCCCTGCATCCATGTAGGTGAGAGGAGAACAGCTCCACTGCTGGTGGGAGCATAGTGGGCAAGAGGAAGATATGATGGGCTTCCCTGGGGACCCTGATGCTGGAGTAGGCCCTGTAGAGATAGTGACCCGGGATGAGTATCTGCGAAGATGCGCCCGCAGATGGGAGAAGGAAGACGTGGCAAAGCAGGTCCAGAAGGGAGAAATGGTGGCCTGTACCCTCAATGCTAAGGCAGCTGCCCGGCGGGATATAGACATTAACAAATCCCTGCGGCACGAAGGAAAGATCGTGAAAGTTAAGTCAGATTTGGGATATGCGTTTGCTCGAAACCCGGAACAGAAAGAGACGTTTTTATAAATCGAAGGGATGTGGAGGAGCATTTACCTGGAGATCACATGGACAGGGAAGTCGCAGTAGGAGAATGGGTATCCTATATTACTGTACTTGGAGAATGAGGCCCGTACGGCATATGCGTAAAGAGACTATCCCTCAGATCCCAGACAGACACAGAATCTTCAGAGACAACGTACCCGGATTCGACTATTGACCCGGATTCGACAACCATGGTAACGACGGGAACGCAGACAGCATACAGTCATTTGTTGACCTGTTCCCTGGAGCCGTTGGAGATGTTCCCAACAAGGAGAACCCCAGAGGTGCTGCCATGAAGAAGGAGTGAAGAACCCGGACTTCTGCAAGTGTGAATGTGATGTGTTCCTTAGAGACCCCATCCCAATCCTGAATTAATGAATAGCCTTATCCCCTGTTTGTCTTTTATGCTTGAAAAAGACAATTGGTGTCATGAACAATGAGGTGATATGAACTTTCTTTGTACATAGTTTAGAGTGCTTACTGTGCTCTCCATTGGTTTTATAACCAGCTAGCACTGTGAACCTTTTAGCACCTTTTGAACTTTGAACTGAAGTGGCGGGAAGTGTTTTTGAACGGGTCTTTTGAAACACTTCTGCCTGTTTAGCCAGTTTGTATATTTTTAGAAAGCACGGTGGCTTTTGTAAGTGAACGTTTTGAACTTTAGCACTTAACTAAGTGGGCACAGAGAGTCGGTATAGTTATGCCACAGGACTCTAGTGACTGTAAAGTTGTGTAACCCATGTCCGAAAGGGTTAAAAAGAAAGTGTGGTGTAAGATGCCAGCACGGAGAGCAACACTTTGGCCACAAGCTGGTGACCCGAGGGCCTGGAGGCCTCAGCACTTATAGCCAGGAGTAAAGTGTAACGCTGTGTTTTGAAATGTAAATAGTTAATTTATAGTTCCAGTAACTTTTAAGAATTGTGCCTCTGTAACCGAAAGAAAAATGCTGACTAATGTTGTAATAAAATAAAATGTTTTCAGGAGCAACCATGCCGGACAGCATGGGGACCCACCGGTTTAACTCCGGGAGAATGTGACGCCCCTGAGACCAGGGTGGCCAAAGGTAAGAAGTGAAGCCAGGCAGGTGGAGACAGGTTTTGCACAAACCACCTTCATAACACACACCCACTGACACAAGACCCAACCCGGAGCCCGGGACTCTAGGCGGACAAGGGGTGGTAGGGCCAGTCACAAGTGGGTGGCATGTAGTTGAGGTGACAGACCAGGTACATAAGGGGAAAACTAGGAGGAGTTAGTTAGTAGGCCAGTGGGGGCCGAACAGCAAAGACCAAGTAAGCCAGAGTGAGCTGAGCAGTAAAGACAAGGACAGAGAGAAACTTCCCTGAAGGTTTCAGGCTCCCTGGAGGTGCATAATCCTGTGAGGCACAGTCCCCTGGAGAGAAAGCCCGCTCCACAGCCTGTAACCCAAAGGAAGGGGAGAGACTGGACTAGTGCAACTGGGTCCGAGGAAACCAGCAGCGGTGACAAAGGATGACTGGGACAAGGAATCCCCTGACGTACATGGCAGTTACACGGGTAGGAAAGGGCCTGGTGCTCCCTTGCAACACGGGGACACTGGAAGGCTAGGCTGGGACCAGAGAGTCGGCTCTGAGGTGACCGAAGCTATACGCTGGATCACAGACACACCGACGGGGAGTTCAGATTCCAGGTCTGATCTCCTAACATCGTGCAGGAGGTACAGTGACACATAGGACCCAGGCTTGCCGCCCACACACACCGGGGAAAGCGAAACAAGGGACAAAGTCGCCATTATACAGCACACAAGGGAAGAGAAGTGTAGATGGAAGCCTGAAAGGTATCAGAAAGAGAAGGATCACAGAAGGGGAACCTGGCTGCAGAGGGTTAAGTAACTGCCCAGAGTTATATGTGTAAAGTAACTGTACTGTGTACTGTACTGAAGAACTTGCAAGTAAAACCCGGTGAATCCCGCTAAAGTCTCCCGTGTGTGATCCCCTGCACGTTGAACTGTGATATACATTTTTCAACTTGTCAGGAGCAGCTCGACCCACGGCGGGCTCATCCATCCAGCTGCAGCACCATCCATCCTCTTAGCAGAAGCAGCAGCAGCAGTGGTGGTCCCCATTGACTACAACCCGTGGATGGAATCACGACAATCCCTGTAAATAACCCCTTTTACTTGTGGGCTCGGGACATGATCCGGACCAAGGACCGCCGTGATAACCTCCGTGATACCCCGGTCCAGTACCGAGTACCCCATCCTAGTGGGCTCCACAGCTGTAGTGACCGAGAAGTGCATCTTGAACACCCGGTGGTACTCTGGACGATTTACCTGCTTCAACATCAGTAAAAAGGTAAAGAGCAACCAGCGGTGTGTGTTTCCGTTCCTTCCCCGTGCCCTTGACATCGGACCAGGTTCCTGCTCATCATCCATCCATCTCCAGCAGCCCTATCATCACCAGTGAATCCCTGCCCCGGAGGGGTTAGCTCCACCTGCAGGGAGCTTTACCATCAAGGCCGCTATACCACCACCCTCCGGAGGACTAAAGCGGTGCTGGAGCTCCAGAAACTGCGGGTGGTGTCACGAGAACTACATTACAAACTTTATTCCCCTGTATATATATTACCCCTTTTTCAAAAGTTCAGTCTCCGGAGCCACGTGTCTGGGCAGGCCACCAGTGACATCCCTACCGCAGCAGAGGACCCAGACACCCGAGTCCCCCACTGCCCCGGGCGACACAGTATCAAAATGCAATAAAAGCGCATGTTAAAAAAATGCACACAAAAATACAAAGAAAAAATAATGCAAGTATCCTAATTTACATAATAGGTGGAGAAATGGTACTGGAAATCTGCAACATCAAAAAACTCACCAAAAATTCATTGTGAGAATGTAGCCTAAAGATTAATGCCCCCCAACTCACAGTTCTGGTGTCTGCACACTTTTATATACATATGCAGGATATATACTGTATGTGTTTATACAACATTTGTGCATATATACAAATATATATTCTCGTAGATTGTGATAGGGTCCTTGCCCTTCCTGTACGTCCCGATCGCCTAGATTTAGTGTACTTGTTCTTGTCTCCCTTATCCTCACGTAAAGAGCCATGGAACCTAATGGCGCTATATAAATAAATAATAATAATAATAAAAATAACAATATATTATCAGAAACTGCATCAATCTGTGTAATTTTGTTCAACAATAAGTATTTTTATTAATTAAACTGTGACTGAATTATGGTAAAAGGGGCTCAATATATTTAGCATGAATGCTGCGGAGATATGTATTACTTCCCTGTTGTTTTTACCTGTGCTCTATCCTACCAAGGGAAACTATCACGATTGTCCTTTTGTCACTTCATGAGGAAGTCAAATTGCAACTGAATCTTCACAGCTCATTGGAAATCACCGTGAAGCTGTATAACTGGTAAAGCTTATCACCCTTTTATGTGCTGAATGCCTCTGCCTATAATACCCTCACAAAAAAGGTTGAGTAAAATATTTGACTTTCTATTTCACACTTGAAAAATACCATGTAATGTGCTGAAAATGAGTATGTGGCTTCTGATATGCACAAAGGCAAATGTTTATGGTTGATATAAAGAAGTACCGTAAGTCTGTCCTGGTGATCTACAACTGATTGAGTATTATGAGGGTCCCTAGGGTATGTCTTTCAATTCTGCTTTTGTACTTCAAGACCTGCTGTATGTCAGTTTTAATAAGTAAAGGATTTTTGTTCTATTGTATGTCACAAAGTGTTGGTGCAACATTATTTACAAGCTTGGTTTTTTATTGTATTGATTGTTTCAAATACTATTCTAAGGGACAGTGGAAAATAATCCATGTTACTTACGTGTCTATTGGGATGTTTCTGCTAGTTATCTTCTGAAGATTGTGAGCTCAATAACTGAATGAATTACCTGCAGTACTTGTATCAAAGGAGGCACAAAGCTGTCTGTATGGGTACCTTTACACGCCGCCACTATCCCTGGCAACCGGTATCAACCGCACGTGCATGCGCACGTTTTTAACGGTTGCTAACGATCGCCGATACCGCATGTACATGCCGCATTGCGTTGTCAATTGAAGGTATTGTGGTTCCCCGGAAGTTCCCACAGATCCTGTGGATAACTACCTGTTGAATCCTGTCGCCCCTTCACACGCCGCAATCAGTAGGGAATGTGGGCGTTAATGTTCTGCGGCGCCAAAACATAGGCGTGACGGAGTTGTGTATTCCGTGACGCTAACACGATGATTGGACAACGCAATAGCGTTCTGATTGGGCAGCCTGCGCATGACAGTCGAGGGAGGATTGTCCGTCGTTAATAGACCAAACTCCATCTGAAAACACTCTGCAACTCTTAAACAATGACACAACACTGCTAGTGACTTGGTTAAATTATTTTGGCCACAGCAGCCTTTATTGCCTATTGTTTACAGACTAATAAGAACCAATGGGTACACCGTCCAACGGGCGTCCCAACTTAAAACAATAGGCAACCCACATATCACACATGGATAGGTCCAGTTCAGAAGCCTCCTAAACTTTTTGTCCCTGGCCGCAACACACCGACCCCAGGGAGAGGGGTATTGATTACCAAGAACCAATACCCCAACCTTGCAGAACCCCGTGCCTGCAAGGTACTTGTAACCGGAGCCACTATACCTTCCAAGTGGCTCCCCTCCCAAATATTAGTGAAGATTCACTCCTCTGGACCAGACCTACCCCCGCTGCCGTGATGACTCCAAAACACACCAAACATAACACAATTGATCAACTCACCCCACCAAGCATTCTCAGGCCATTCCCCTCAACAATCCTGAACCCAACCAAAACAAGGGCGGGCGGGCGGGAAACTGTCCTGGCTTTCCCCTGGAATTGAAGTGAGGGCTGCTTCCTCCTCTCCACTCTATATAGACGCCTTCTAGCTCCCCTCTTCCTACTTTAGCCCTAACCCTCAACCAATGCGTTTCCTCTGCATGTTTACAAATACCCCCCAGATCTACCATCCCCTATTAACTCCCTCCCGAATGTCATGGGGCCATTCCACCTTAGGGGTTCCTGGCCTTTCTTGACAGTCGAACCAATACCCCAACCTTGCAGAACCCCGTGCCTGCAAAGTACTTGTAACCTGAGCCACTATACCTTCCAAGTGGTTCCCTCCCAAATATTAGTGAAGATCCACTCCTCTGGACCAGACCTACCCCTGCCACAGGACAGGCAAAGTGACCCTTACTTGGCCTGGACCCGCCACACACCAAGCACTTGTTCCACGTCTCCTCGCAAGCCCAACATCTATTAATCCATATAGCATTCAGATGCACCCGATCTGCCTTCATATATTCTCGAGAGGATGCCTCCAACTCTCTGTGTCGCCCCACAATCCACCATTATGAGCAACAAACACTGCCACCACCTTATTCACTTTCCCTCTCGACTTGTTAATTTTTGTCTAGTGACCTCACAAAACGTCCACCTACCTCACACCTCAAAATCCAACCATACCACAATCAGACCCGGGTGAGAACACCATAATCTAATAAGTCTCAGTTTATGTCTCTAATCTATGCCCCAAGACACACTCACCCCCAAAACTTTTTCCCAACATGCAAAAACCAGCATATTTGGGGGGGGGGCAGATTGACCGTACCGAAATATTCAAATTCGGGTAATACCGTTCCCCAGTTCAAACCCCGCTGTCCCAGCCATTTCACCCCTGCCACCGGTTGGTCCAATCATAACTGGCGACCATCCAGCTGTCATCTGCTAGACGAGCCCCCCAAACAAAACGTATGAGTGCCCCAGGTTCCATATTAAACAGGTGCCTGGATAAACAAAAATTCTGAAAACAATCCAAACAATCACATACTACAATTATAACCACACATAACAAGCCTACCTCCCATTTTTTACCTCCCGGATAGCGCTGGGCTTAAACCCCACCAGCCCGCTATCCAGAAAGCAGATGAGGTCGAACATACAATTGAAAGCAAAATAATTCCCAACTTCCTATCCTCCGTACCACATCATCTCCCAACCCCCAACGGGAAGCCTCTGTAGCCGCCCCAAACCGAAAGGAATGCGTGCGTATGCATCTGACCGCTCTCCAATCCACCACAAATCTTCTCTCAAAAGAGCCCCAAATGAAATCCGGACAAAAAGTAACCGTCCCTATGCCTCAAAATTGAACCCGGGCAACCACCCCTAAGCGACAAAACCGCCGTAACCACCTCACTGGACACAATCAACTTTTTGCCAGGGAATACATCACAAACAACCGCCCTTGCCCCCACTTGGTCCACCTTCGACCTTCATACCACCTCCCAACGCTCCACTAACCTCTCCACCAATTCAACTGAAACCGTTCGCCGACCATCTCTCTCACGGACCCCTTTTTAAAATTCCCTCAAACCTGGCGAACCCAAAAAACCTTTGTCGCATCCTGTGTTTTCCAGCAGCCGAAACCCAAAAGACGAGTGCCACCACTCTCTGCGACTCCGCAGAAGCAGATCTCCCGTTTACAAATCGTCTCCAATATATGCCTGAACCTCATACATACCACCATCCTCACGCAGTGTACCCGAAAAATTCCTCCCACTCCTGTCACACTCTAACATATCGGCACCAGGTAGCCTCAGCCTCCGATCTGTAAATCAACTTCCCCACAATTACATTACCAGCCTCCATACACCATCCGTACACTGCCGACCCGCCTCGTCAGGCCAAGGCACTAGCTCTCAAACCTGCAAAAACCCAGACCGGGCAAGCGCGTCAGCCACCAAACTGGAAACGCCCAGAGTGTACTTAGTCACCACCTAAATATTCCACTGCAAACACCGCAGGATCAAATGTCACTGAGAGGCCACCACCGATGTCGACTTCGCTAACAAGGAATTAATTGCATAAGCGGCTGTAACATTGCCACAATGAAAACAAACCTTCCTATCAGTAAATTCCTTCGCCCACTACTCCACAGCTACCACAATGGGAAAGATTTTAAATAGCCTTAGATTCCGCTCGAGGACCTGCTCCAGCCGTGAGTCCGACCATTCACCTGCGCACCGATACCCCCTGATAACAAGGGGTAGGGGGCGCCAAAAACCCAGCGAACCTGCCGCATCCGTGTACCCTTGTAACAAAACGTTAGGTAACACCTTTGGAGCCATAACGCGCGCCCCCTTTGTACACCTGCAGAAATACGTCCCAAACTCTCAAGTGCTCCTTAATCTGTCCAGTAATGCGAACAAAATGCATTGGGCATGTCTTGCCCACCATAGCAAACGCCAACCGCCTGGCCAAAAAACTCGAACCCTCATCATAATTCTACACACAAAATTAAGTTTGCACAACAACGATTGAACCACCCTGAGCCGAACCACTTGGCCCCTCGCACCTCCGACCCTGAGTGCCTTAAATCCATAAATTTATCATCAGGAATCCTACATCCTTTTGCCTCGAATCAACTTCGATCCCTAAAACGCAGCACCATAACCAGACCTTCTGTTTCATTCCTTGCCAATGGAATACCAAAACAACCTGCAACCGTCTGCAAAGTGAACAACAAACTCGCACAACAGAGGAGGCAGTCGGATCTACACAGAAATGTCATCCAAGTAATGGATTATAGAATCCATCCCCGACACAACCCTCACGATCCAGTCTACAAAAGAACTAAAGGTTTCAAAGTAAAACAAGCAATTGAACAGCCCATCGGCAAACAACGATCAATATAAAAAACACTCCCCCTACAAGCAACTCAGTAAGAGCTGGCTCTCCGGAAGCACCGGCAACAATCTAAATGCTGATTCCACATCCGACTTAACCATCACTGCCCCTAACCTTCCATTTTTTTTTTTTAACATCTCCACCGCCCTGTCAAATAACACATAACACGCTGCCAACTCCAGCACAATGCCATCACTAACCGACACACCTGCTGGGAGCGATCAGTAATGAATCAATCGAAACCTGTTCGGCTCCTTCTTCCGAACCACCCCCAAAGGAGACACTCTTAAAATCCTCTCCAAGCGGATCCTGAGAGGGACCTGCCATCCGCCCGCACTCTAACTCCATCCTCACCTTTGACTCCACCATAGTCAGATGAGCCTTACCAGACCGCAAGTTCCTTGGCCTCAACAAACCCCCAGCAATGTCATATGGAATACGAAAATCAAACAAAACAAAACAGAATAACTTGGCGGCCTCACATCAGAAAAAAGGCCTCATCCCCCAACCCTCGCTGGAGTCCACCCTTTTTCCAGTGGTATCCCCTTCTTTCCCTCTCCCTTTGTTAAACAGCGGGCAAAAACTATGGCTCTCTCCACAGCCTGAACAGTCATATTGGAATCTACATAATACCAAACTAGCATCGTCCTTCGTTAAATTACCGGCAGCCACCCTTGCGGAAACCGGCCTAGACACCTGTCCCCTCTCCTGACGTTCCGCCCCAGCACAAAAGAAGGTTGAGCAGGAGCTGTCACCAAACGCAACCACAACAAAATATCCTCATGCTCTAACCTCATTCTTAGACGTAATGCCTAACTTTGCCAAAATTGCTCGCCATAGCCCAACCATGACAACCCCCCGTACTCCTGTAAGCCTGCCCAATAACATCCAAATAGCCAAACAGAGCGGAACCGGCTCCTGTTCACCCACTACGTTTGCCAAATAGCGACGGCCTGCAACCAGGCAGCAAACATTCGCGGTATACGGCGATAACGCCTCCTCTCCTCCTCCTCCTTCATGGCATGACTAGGCTAACCCTTATCCAAATTAAAGTTTTTTTTTTTTTAATGGGCAGTAGAGAAAAAATGTTCTACATACTCCCCTTTCCATATCTTTTTCCCTCACCTCCTTCTTAAGGTGAGTACCCAATGGGCTCTCAAAATCCACGCATACCTCACTCCTGGCCCTATTATCCAACCGCTCCCTCTCATCCTCTTTTTCCTTCTCCACTCCAGTCGCCTCGACTGGTGCCTCCGGCACCTTCGCTGCTTGACCCGCACTAACTTGCAGCACCCCAGCCTCAACCGCACTCCCAGCCCTCCTGCGGCCGCACCCACCAACGCAACGCTTCCACTGGAGACCCCGACTCACTCGCTAAACCCCTGCTGGACACTAAACTCTGCTACAAACCTAGCAGCTGACCAACCACATCCACGCCAACAGACACCCCAGACCCCGCTGTCATCGAAACCCTCCTACATTCCCACCAAAAAACCCCGACATGTATACAGCATCATTGTAAGTGCTCTCACCAGGCTGCCTTGATGCAGCCGCAACAAAGTCCTCTGCTGTCTCGTCCTGTGATGGTGGATCGTCCAAGGATTCTCCCTCCTCGTTGCTCTCACCGTCAGTGCCAGCCTGGGGGTGCCGCATCCGAGCCCTGCCAACCACTGCTGCCTCCCCCTAGCCCCGTGGCGGCCTCGGCCCCCTCGGCCAGACACTGTCCCTCGGAAGCCCTCCGGGTCCCACTGGCTGACGAACGCCCTCTTGGCCTCTTCTGCCCAGAGCCCCACTGTGGGGCCCCGGCCCCAAACCCACCCTGCCGACTGCAGGAGGGCTGCTCCAAAGCCGGGCAAAGCTGGGATCCCCCCCACTGAGAGGGTCCGTGACAGCCCCAATGGGCCATGCATCTGAGGATGCCTCATGCTGGGTGCAACCCCCTCCTGACCAGGGGGTCACCGCTACTGCCGCTGGGCGGATTCCTCGCCCCTGTGCTCCGGGGCACAGGAACCTAATGCCAGTCTCTGATCACTGGCCGTGACCGCCCAGCTCAGGAATGCGCTGGTGCACATGCCTCATCCATCATAGGCCCGTTCCTGCTGGAAGGCCGCTCCGGCACCTGCTGAGTGCAGGTGCACACTGCATACTTTGTGGCCGCCCTTCTCTGCGCCATAATCCAGATCCCGGACCGCGGACCGGAAGCAGGCCTGCCCCGCCTACCTCCGGAGCATCGCGGCCCTGTCACGGATTCCTCCCGCTGGCCGGCGAGGGCCCCTGGCTTAGCGGGCACCCACACCACCTTGGAGGGTCCCCACTGGGGTTCCAAAAACAAGCCCTGCTCACACCCCCGCATCCAGGGTGCAGCGCTCCAGAGGCCTAGAGCTGCAGCCACGCGCCGCGGGGATGGAGGGGGCAGGTGCCCATGGGGATGCACAGGCAGTCTGTTCATATGCCTGCACTGCCTGTGCCCCATGCACCGCTCAGAGAGCCCAGATCTGCATGTCCTGGTGAGTCCAGAAAAACTGTCCTGTCTTTTAACTGTCCTGGCTTTCCCCTCGAATTGAAGTGAGGGCTGCTTCCTCCTCTCCACCCTATACAGACCCCTTCTAGCTCCCCCTCTTCCTACTTTAGCCCTAACCCTCAACCAATGCGCTTCCTTTGCATGTTTACAAATACCCCCCAGATCTACCATCCCCTATTAACTCCCTCCCTCCCCGAATGTCATGGGGCCATTCCACCTTAGGGGTTCCCTGGCCTTTCTGGAAGGCTGGCTAATACATGATGCCATTGCAATTTTGTAGTGTGAATGGACAGCTCTTTAAATATGGCGCCCTGTGAAGGGACAGCCAATGGTAACACAGTAGCCCCCACCAATCATTGCTGATGGGATGCGTATCCATGAGGCTGTGGCACGCCCCAGGTAAATCACTAGGCGATGCAATTTCCATCCCTGTCCCCCGTTTACATGCCACTACCATGGCAATTGTGCCTTTGTGTTGCCTTGGATTTTTGAGCACGGCTCGGAAACAGGTACCCGAAGCAACTACGAGGATCCGATCATTTCCCAAATTACACGCCGCTACTTTGTAGCAATTTCAAGGCAACAGTCACAAAAATCCCCATTGTCAGGCAGTTGCTACCACGCAGTGGCAGCATGTAAAGGAACCTTCAAAGTTGTCTGGTGGTGGAACTAAAGGTATATTCAAAGTTGGATGTTGTAGACAATTTTAATTTATTTTCTTTAGTAAAACTCATCATAATAAAATATGGACTAGAAATATATTTCTCAAAGTTTTAATGGCATCTGCAGAAGACATCAGGTGAACCTGTCAAGTCTCTCAAGCAGAAGGTTTAAGCTTCAGTAAAATGCTGTGTTTGGTCTTGTTTGGCACCATTCTTGCTGCTTTTTGTGGCGCTTTGCTGCCAGCCTTTTTCTTAATTGTATAATGTATACATATTACAAAACGATGCTCATATATATTATTGGTATCTGAATGTACAAGTTGTGAGGAGCTTTTCCAGAACTGATGGCTAGTTACATCAATTTTATCTTTCACAAGTTGAAGTGGGAAGAGGATATACCAAAATGTCCCTTTCCAGCCTGTGTTCACAGGCCATAATGCAATCAGGCCTATATTAGCACTCATTTTCTTGCATCTGGTGGGGGAATCTGTTCCTTTTATTTCTCTTGGCAGAGGGAAGGAGGGCTACTTAGATACACACCTTTGCAGACTGGTTAGAGACTTAATTATTTTTTTAATTTAATACCTGACGGTTAAGGGGGTTGACTGTGTTTGTGTTTGCTAGGGGGCTGGTAAGAGAATAGAAGACACGTGTTTAGGGGAGATCAGTTGGTGCTGGGAATTGTAAGTGAAAGGAATTGTGCTGACGTCAGGTCCTGAGCTTATGAATAGACTATACAGTTGGTGTCATAATTTGGAAGCTAGAAGATCAGAGCTAACGCTAATCCTGAAACCCATGCATGGACTACAGAACTTGAAACTTAGGCTGGTTTCACACTGGCGTTCCCCTCCGCAGCATTCTGCAGAGGGGAACCGCCATGTGAGCGCAGCCAGCGCAAGCCTCTATGTTTATAATAGTTACGCACAGTGCTGCGCTTGACAGCGCATGACCGTGCGCTCCGATTCACTGCAATATGTGATTTGTACTCAGGCGGATGCCTGTGCACAAATCACACAGTCTCGTCCGCACCAGGAATGCAAGATGTCGCGTCCCTGGTGCGGACGAGAGTGTGTGATTTGTACGCAGGCATCCGCCTGTGTACAAATCACATATTGCAGTGAATGGGAGCGCACGGTCATGCGCAGTAAAGTGCAGCACCGTGCACTCTCAATATAAACATAGGGGCTTGCGCTGGCTGCGCTCACATGGCGATTCCCCTCCGCAGAACGCTGCAGAGGGGAATGCCAGTGTGAAACCAGCTTTAATTCATGTGCTACAGTAGTGAGATCTACCTTCTGGATTTTAGGAATTATCCTATGGACTATTTTGCTGGCTGGTTTCTGACTTTTTGGACTGGGGGCATTGCATTGTGGTCATCTATCTGGATTGGCTGAAGTACCCTGTACGTATACATATAAAATTTGTTACATTGTCCACCTGCCAGATGGGATGGTGGGAAGGCAGGAAAATCACAGAAATGGTTGGAAACAGTGCTTCAATGGAATGGTATCAGAATGGGTAAAATGTCTGAATACATTTCTGAATCCTAGGTTGCTGCTGGGAACTTTATTCTTATGGTACCTTTACACGACCCCACAGAGTGCAGCTACCGGTAGGCACCGCACATGCACGCGCGCGTTTTTAACGGTGGATACAGATCGCCGATGCCGCATATACACGCCGCCACAACGTGCTCCACTGAAGGTAATTTTGTTCCCCGGAAGTGCCGACGGGTGCCGCGGGTTATCTCCTGTGGAGTACCTTCCCTGTTTTACACGCCGCTACCACAAAGGAATTTGGGCGTACATAATGCGCGCCGTAAGTACATAGGCGTGAGAGAGATGTGTATTACGTGACGCTCGTACGGTGATTGGACAATGCAATAGCATCATGATTGGCCAGCCAGCGCAGGAAGGCTGGCTAAGACATGACGCCATTGCAATTGTGGCGTGTAAATGGATAGCTCTTTAAATATGGCGCCCTGTGAAGGGACAACCAATAGTAACGCAGGAGCTTCCACCAAAGAGCGCTGATGGGGCCTGGTATCCATGACGCTATGGCACGCCCATGGGAATTCGCTAGGCCATGCAAATACCTTCCTGTGCCCCGATTACACGCCACCATAGGAATTGTTCCTTCATGTTTTTGAGCACGGCTCAGAAACTGGTATCCGAAGGAACTGCTAGACACGGGAAGGAACTCCCTGAATTACATGCCGCCATTTTGTAGTGATTTCATGGCAACAGGCACAATTGTGTCCGATGCCTGGCGGTTTCTCCCTTCCTGTGGCGGCGTGTAAAGGTGCCATTAGAGTATTCCTCCACTTTTATGGGCTGATAATAAAACACAAAATTGAAGATAACATTAATTTTACAGGAAAAAATGTTAGGAAGCATTCTTTCCTGTATAAAGAGTTGTATATAAGACTAAGTTAAAAAGTGGAAAAAAGCAAAAAAAAAAAAAACCCTCTCTCAACAGATCCATCTGTCAAAACCATCTCTCAACAGATTTACACTTCGTAAATGACTACAGAAATAAAATTTCCCACACTTATAGTCACCATTAAATCTAATTGTAACATTTTACTACCTTATGCCAAGGCATTTGGTGAATGTGTTATGTGGTAAGACACATCCTGTTTAATTTTTGAAGGATGAACTCTGGAATTTAAAAGTTACCATATATGTAGACAATGTAGGAACTGCCAAAAATTAGAAGGAAAAGAGACTATTATACACCCTGTATTAGAAAAAAATTGTTAGGTAATGGAATTCATAGATCTCTAAAGCCTATGTTCTATACGTAAGGGTTTAAAAACATTTACTCCAGTGGGTATACATTTATATATGTAGGAGCATTGTAAAGGTAGGACTCATGCCCATTTTGAAAAATTTGGATGGAGGGCACCATGCACACTGTGGAAAAATTAAAAGCGAGGGTTTCAAAAATTTGAAGCGAGGGCTGCCTGATGACACTCTAAAACTTTAATGCATAGGCAGCCTGTTTACCCTTTTAAAACATGGAATGAGAACTGCCTTCTTAAAATTTGGCGTGAGGACAGCCTGTTTTTTTTGTTAAAATTTAAGTCGAGGGTCACCTGATGACCCTTTAAAAATTTAGAGCAAGGGCCGCTTGTCTAACCTCTTAAAATCTTGAGCAAGAGCCGCCTGAAAACCCTCTAAAAATCTGGATTGAGGGCCACCTTATAACCCTCTACAAATTTGAAGTGTGGTGTCCCTGAGGGTCCAATCACCACAGAAGTACTGCACCTTAGCCAGAGGTGTGGTACTCCCAACTCCAGATAAGGAGGGGACACTACCCGGTACCCACTGACATCATATGCGCTACTAGTCACTCCACACCAGAAAGGTGGGGGAACTGATCAAACCCCATCCCTGGCTGGAGATGGGGCTAAGATAGGGTGATGGTGGAACTGTAGGAAGGGGAGCCACTTAGAGGAAGTGACAGGAAGAGCAGGACAGTTTAGAGGGGAACACCAGGAAGGTAGAGTTCAGTTGAGTTCAGTGAGAGAGAAGCAAGAGAGCAGTGAAGGAGAAAGGAGGAGGAGAGTTGAGTTCCAGTGAGGGAGCTGAGAAGGACGAAGACCAGAAGATTGGAGCTGGGGGAGCTCGTCCCTTGGACAGAGAGACTGAGGGAGCCAGGCAGGAGCTTCAGAGACAGAAGGAGTCCCAGTCGTACGGGAAGTGAGAAATCCACCCATGGGGCTCACATCCATTGCCGATTACAAGCAATTGGAGGGACTAGGGCTGCAGAGGGTTAACGGGTCCAGACTAGTAGAGGAGACTAGAGGCCTCAGCTAGCCAACTGGGGGCTGCTGCATCTCCAGGGGCAGCAGCCAAATCCACATAATTTGCTGCAAAGATGGCTGGATAGGGCCAAAAGGGACGAAGAGTGCATCGCCCGGTAGAGTCCTAGGCCACTGGCACTGCACACTGAACATGAGGTGCAGGGCAGGAGGGAGAGAGCCAGCACAAGAGGAAGATGACCCGGAGAAGTTACACAGAACCGAGTGCCAGCTAAGTGTTTCCAATCTACCTGGGAGTGGCTGGACCCTTGGCTCATAGAACACAGCAACCGACTACAGTCATGACCAAAAGTTTTGAGAATGATACAAATATTAATTTTAACAAAGTCTACTGCTTCAGTTTTTCTAATGGCAATTTGCATATACTCCAGAATGTCATAAAGAGTGATCAGCTTAACAGCAATTACTTGCTAAGTCAATATTTGCCTAGAAAATGAACTTTAACCCCAAAACACATTTCAACATCATTGCAGTCCTGCCTTAAAAGGAGCAGCTAACATCGTTTTATGATTGTTCCATTAACACAGGTGTGGGTGTTGATGACGACAGGGTTGGCGAACAATCAGTCATGATTAAGTAAGAATGACACCACTGGACACTTTAAAATGAGGCTGGTGCTTGGTATCATTGTTTCTCTTCAGTTAACCATGGTTATCTCTAAAGAAACACGTGCAGCCATCATCGCACTGCACAAAAATGGCCTAACAGGGAAGAGTATCGCAGCTAGAAAGATTGCACCTCAGTCAACAACCTATCGCATCATCAAGAACTTCAAGGAGAGAGCTTCCATTGTTGTCAAAAAGGCTCCAGGGCGCCCAAGAAAGACCAGCAAGCGCCAGGACCGAATCTTAAAACTGTTTTAGCTGAGGGATCGGACTACCAGCAGTGCCGAGCTTGCTCAGGAATGGCAGCAGGCTGGTGTGAGTGCTTCTGCACGCACTGTGAGGCAGAGACTCTTTGAACAAGGCCTGGTTTCAAGGATGGCAGCAAAGAAGCCACTTCTCTCCAGAAAAAACATCAGGGACCATCTGATATTCTGCAAAAGGTACAGGGAGTGGACTGCTGAGGAATGGGGTAAAGTAATTTTCTCTGATGAATCCCCTTTTCGATTGTTTGGGATATCTGGAAAACAGCTTATTTGGAGAAGAAGAGGTGAGCGCTACCACCAGTCTTGTCTCATGCCAACTGTAAAGCATCCTGAAACCATTCATGTGTGGGGTTGCTTCTCAGCCAAGGGAATCAGCTTACTCACAGTCTTGCCTAAAAACACAGCCATGAATAAAGAATGGTACCAGAATGTCCTCAAAGAGCAACTTCTCCCAACCGTCCAAGAGCAGTTTGGTGCCCAACAATGCCTTTTCCAGCATAATGGAGCACCTTGCCATAAAGCAAAGGTGATAACTAAATGGCTCAGGGAACAAAACATAGAGATTTTGGGTCCATGGCCTCGAAACTCCTCAAATCTTAATCCCATTGAGAACTTGTGGTCAATCATCAAGAGACGGGTGGACAAACAAAAACCAACAAATTCTGGCAAAATGCAAGCATTGATTATGCAAGAATGGACTGCTATCAGTCAAGATTTGGTCCAGAAGTTTATTGAGAGCATGCCAGGGAGAATTGCAGAGGTCCTGAAGAAGAAGGGTCAACACTGCAAATATTGACTTGCTGCATTAACTCATTCTAACTGTCAATATAACCTTTTGGTACTCGTAATATGATTGTAATTATATTTCTGTATGTGATATAAACATCAGACAAACACAAATAAAAACCAGAGGGCAGCCGATCATGTGAAAATATAATTTTGGTGTCATTCTCAAAACTTTTGGCCATGACTGTAGACTTTACCACCTGAAAACAGTGAGTAAAAGTGTGGAACTGCATCAGCTATGTCCTCGAATTATTCCGGCATCCCCTGCCCTGCACTGCAACTTCATCACCATTCACCACACATTAACTTTCACCCCTGCCCCGGAGTACCGTTTCCCCTATGGGGAGTGACAACATCCGGCTGTATCATCATCTGCCCCGGAGTTCTGAACTGCAGCATCGACCATCCCTGGCCTAGTACTGTAGGTGGCATCATGACATTTATCCCTAAAATCTTAACTCCCAAACTTTTATTTGATACCCGGGGTCACGGAGCTGGGGCTCGACCCCTGTGCCTCCCCAGAAGTATTAAAGCCTGGTTCCGAGTATTCTATGGCCCTGGGGTGGGGGGCATATCAGAAGCAAGGGCTAACTTTTTACCCTCTTAAAATTTGGAGCAAGGGCAGTATCAGGACCCTGTTGATATTGTAATGCCATTGTCCCTGCATTGCTCCTCATCTCCTTACTGGCAATGATGCTGGCGGGCTTTAAGCAGTGGCCACCTACATGTTTGTCTAGCTCCTCACTGCAGCTCCTAGGGCCTGCGCACATCACACAGGGATCCAGTTCATGTGTTTAGGGTATGCACCTGCACACTCCACACTTCTTAAAGGGGCAGGGTGGGTACTCAGGAACTGTTGCTATCCTATAGCTGGGAGTCACTATCTATTTAAGGCACCCTACCCTGTAGGGAAATGCCTTAGCAACATCAGTATCTCGTGTGCCTTACACCTGATAATGTGTTTTCAGATCTTGTGACCTTACATTTGCCTGGACTTGAACTTATCCTACCTTAGCCTGAGCTGATCCCACCTGAAACTGAGTCCATCCTGCCTGAACCCAAATCTGCTCTGTATGCACCTGAACCTGAACCTGCTCCATCTTCTCCAACCATCTGGTAGGAACCGGAGCCTATACTTGTTTCGTCTGTACCAGCCATTCTGTCTGCATCAGAACCTAAATGTTTTCTGTCTGTACCAGCTGTCTTGTCTGAATCAGTACAAGTATCCACCCTACCAGTTATACTTATCCTGTCCTCCATAATACTCCATGTCCGTACCTGGGTACTTAACCATTGTGGTCAGCAGCTGCAGTCAAATGACTGCCCTGCATTGGTTCTTAGTATCTACTGGCAGCCAAATCCAACCTCCCCATCAGAGGCGCAGATAAATATCTGGTAGATAATTAGTAATGCACCTCCATGGTAAGCCTAGCTCAGTGGGTCTAACCCCACATGTGTTACAGGTATAGTGAAGATGGAAGAGGACAAGAAAAAGGAGAAACTATGAACCATATACCCTTTTTTGTGTGGGAAGGTATGTGTGGGAAGGTATGCGTGGAATGCATAAAAAAAAAGGAATATTTGAAATGCCTTTAGGTTCTGCTGCTATCATCTCAATGGGAGCTTGAAAATTATGGCTGAATACAGGCCTTGTTCATCTTGATTAGAGTCTGCTTGTCAGTATTTCAGTTGACAAGAGGATGAGCCTATCAGTTATTTAGCCCCTGGCGGCACTAAAAACTCACTCTGAAAAAAGCTAGCGGAACGGCAGGCCAGCACCTTCAAGGCACAGAGAACAGTTAATTCTATGTGTTCAGCTTGGATACCTAATAATTGTGTGGCACAGAGGAATCATGGTGGATGCATGGCCGGCTAGGTACTCGTACACCATCTTCCAGAATTTTTCCCTCCTTGTCAGACTACCCAGTACATCATTGCCTGCACACTGGGAGGGTTTAGTGAAACTGTCCTAGGCCTTTAATAGGGATCTTTTGGATCTGTTGTGTTTCCATCATTTCTTCTCCTTGGTTGCCTAAGAAACTATGACCTCTGTCACCAGCAATGGTAAGATGGGAAATTTTGTACTAATTGTTAAACTAGGGCCTTCTGATATTGCACCATTTTATTATCCCTCTCAAAGGAGAGATGCAAAGTTCTCCTTGTAGCATGAATCGAAAAAAGTGAACAACCAGTAATCAGTGTTTGCTAAATGTGTACAACACGAGAGTCATAGGAGAGGCAGCTAAACATAAAGTCAGCCATGTGTGTCAGAATCCCAACAGGCGAGACTTCCCTTTCCTCATCAGGAGGATGACTCTCCATCTCCTCTTCCTCCTACTCTACAGCAGGTAACAAACTCTTCTACATCCATACATTTTCCATTCAAATTCCTTAAACTTGCTAACTTTCACTGAGATCTAGATCTTGCAGTCAGACCCTACCACAGCTGCTGCTCTCTCATATGGTGTCCTACACTTTTCAGTTACCACTAGACTTGAGAATAGACCAGGTGAAGGTGTTGGCCTGTTGTTTTCAACAAATTGTGTTTTACTGGTTATCTCTCCTGTACCCTCACTTATTGTCCCTCATTTAAGGCCAACACTGTTAGACTTTACAGGCCCTTCCCATTTCAGTGGCCGTTGTGTATCACCCTTCAACCTTCTCCGGGTGAGTTCCTCAATCACTTTGCCACTTGGTTTCCATACATTTTAGCCTGTGACATTCCCATTCTCATCAATGGGGTCTTTAACATTCCTGTTGATTATTCCCCCTCCCCAACTGCCACTCATCTTTTATCTGTAATCTATTCTTTTGGCCCTTCACAACAAACTAACTCTCCTACACATAAAGATGGCAATAAAAGGTAATACCAGATCTTTTTCCACCTCATTTCTGTCAAGAACTGTCAACACACTCAGGACACCCCCACTTGCCACACCAATGGGAATATACAGTGCCTTTTGAAAGCATTTGGCCACGGGACACAAGGACGGGAGTCACGTGCTTGATCCAACTTAAGCTATGATATATGCAGTATATTGTATTGAAGACATAAATAAGGCCACTGTTGGAGTATACCTACAAGTAATAAAACTAAGTGGTATTGGACTGATTCTTTCTCCAATAACATAACTTTTTCACTGAATACTGCTGCAAACTGGAAGCATTAAGCTTATCGGCCCAAAGTATCCACCACATCAAGCTACTCCAATGCAACTACTTGTGTACTACAACAAGCACAACCCACACTTTATGTCTCACAGCACATCTTTACCTAGGCACAACAAGGCGTTTGCTGTTTATCTGTTGCTAAAAAAACTCACCAAAAAATTGCCAGGTAAATACCCATTGCACCTAGCAGCAGGCTGGTCTCTCCTCTGAGAGGCAACACAGGTGTCTGTATACCGGTGCTCAATCACCTACAACCCACAGATGGAGGCGGTTGTAGCAGTAGCATCTGGCCATGCTGTCAGGGATGTGACTGGTGGCATCTATAGACACAAGGTTACC
>JARQOC010000001.1:241732209-241773989 GCA_033576535.1 Allobates femoralis | reverse complement strand
ATAAGTGCTAATAAAGAGGCGTCACAAGAGGACTGAGGAAGTAGAAGGTGGCACAAATCTGAGAACTGTTGGAAGGAAGCCCCCATGGATCCTATACAGCATGGCCTACAATATCAATGTGGAAACGCTGATCGTCCTGGTCCAGGAGACGCCAGAGTTGTGGGACCCTAGAGACCAAGAGTATGTGGACAGGAGGAAGAAGGATGCCTCCTGGACGTACATCACCAGGCAACTTTTCCCCTGTTTTGACAACAGCTCGTAGGACGTCCAGATCAACCTTGGTAATGTATCAATCTTCACAATTTGCTAATCAACTGTAATTGGAACTAGGGGCGTCAGTGTGTAATCAGTGCTGTATGTACAAATGGTAATCAATGTGTTTTTACATTATGCAGTTAACATGGCAGCTAAGCGGTGGAGAAGTTGCCAATACTGCCGGAGCTGACCAAAGTGCCACTCAGTGGCTCTGCAGCGCCAAGGAAGAGGGTGTACATCTATTTTCAGCACCTATCTTTCCTTGCACCTGTGATGCACCTGAGACCGTATGTATTTTTCTTTCTAATTTCTGATCATGATAAGTGTGGACTTGTAAACACAAGTGTAGTCATTGCTGTCATTTGTTCAAACATAGAACTCACACCAACTTGAGGAACACTTCTGCCTCTGAGTCTAAGCGCCACGTTGAGGAACTTGCATATTCTGGTGACGAGGATGTGGGTTCTTCGTTGTCTCACCAATGTCTCACCTTTCCTCACCAATGACACGTCGCTCAAGGCTCGGAGGCAGTTGACATCCAAACCTCTGGCATGACGTGGACACAGGGGTCTTGCAGTACCTTGCGAGGACTGTGAGTGATGATGGTAAGGAAGCCTTTGCATGCAGCTTCAGCAGCTATTTGCGGCAGGTACCGCTCCCACTGAGACTGCGTGCAAAGGCTGCCCTCCAAATAGTGCTGGATGCTTGTGTGACACCAAATCATCCACGATTGGTTCAACATGCTAGACCAGTGGCAGAACTATCCTGATAATTTACTTGACAGGACCGACACACAGCACCCAGCAGTACCATCAGCCTCAGCATACTCACAGGCCTCACATAGTCTTGGGAGACCTCCAATTCCTTGTCCACTGTGGTCCCCATTTTGGCAAAATGCTCAATTTTCCAAATGCCCCTCAAGTCGGCCTCATGCCACCCACCCAACCTGAGAACCCAGAAAATACGAGGTAAACAAACAGCCAAGCTTGTATGTTGTCGCCCATCACACAATCACGGGACCAACAAGGTCTGCAAACCATGTCGGACAGCACAGATTGGTACAGTGTACCACAGTATGGGGCAGCATGTCATCAGCAACCAACTCAGCTGCACCAGGGTGGCCATATTGCGCAGCAGAGGGGTGATTTTGAGCGCATGCCACAAAGTATGAGCCACCACACAGAAGCAGCTGTAGGCAGACAACAGAAGGATCTCATGGGGCACAGTTTGCCAACAAATAGGCAACGTATATTGCAATAGCCCTTATGAAAAAACTACACCAGGCTCTAGATATGTGAAATGCGCATGGTAGCCAGGGAAGTGCACAAGGCCCACACACAAACCAGACCAGACCACCTATACCAACATGTAGACGTGTATTTTGTTAGTGTACCCTTTTTAGACGGGTTATGTACACATACTGTGTCTGTTATTTTTATTTGTTTAATTTTACCCATACAAACAAACGAGACATATCAGCCAAATATGTTTCTGTTGTGATGTTTATACTTTTCAGAATACCATGTGTTATAAAAAAAACTCTGCTTTCTTCATACGTAACAGATAAGAAACAAACAATAATTGTAACATTCTACATGATATGTTATGAGTCACACAATACATGCTGTACCGTTTTCTGTGCCAACATAAATCCATCTGTATTGATTATGTGTTTCGGAACCAAACAGTTATGGGCCTGTGACAAAGTTATCCTGCCAAAGGACTGACCCTTTGGGTGACACAAAATAATCCGCAAATTGTTCCCACACGGGGATGCCTCCTGCATCCGCCTAGGAACTAATACTACCAGCTGGTACGAATTGGTTGACTGAGGGACACATGAGAATTCATCATTAGGCCAATCTTGCAAGCGAGTGAAATTATGCAAGATGACACAGGTTTTAATGACTGAATCAACATGTGTCTCACTCAGTTGAATGGGTGATACCAGTATGCGCCATTTGGCAGTTACAAGCCCAAATGTACACTCCACCATTCATCTTGCACGTGTTAACCTAAAGTTAAACAGACACCGCCAGTAGTCTGGGGTATGGGCGCATAACTTCCCGCCTCAAGTAGAACGCCTCATCACCTACTAGCATGGAGGGGAGAGGGGCTCCTAATGAGCCTGGGAGCTGTGTAGTTGGTGATACATTTAGATCCTTATTAATAAGGCGTTAACCCAAGACAGAGTTGCAGAAGATGTTGGCGTCACCTGTTCTCCCATACAAACCTACATCCACGCAATGAACTGATAGCTGCTGTCAACTAAAGTCAGAAGTACAACTGAAAAATAATGTTTGTAATTAAAAAAAAGGGTCCCTGAATTGGGTGGCTTTTTGATCCGTATATGCTTGCCATCAAGTGCACCTATGCAGTTGCGGAAATTACAGGTTACATGGAAGCCATTATCTATCCTGCACCAATCGGCTTCTGTGGGCTCAGGAAGGATAATTGGCTGCAAGCGATGCCACATCTCTGCACAGTGTTGTGCACAATTTAGCCAATGATAGACTTGCCAAGGAGAAATTCCACATGTAAACCTGCAAAAATACAGAAACAAATTAGAAATAACACCACCTCAACAGAAAAAAAAAGTAAGGCAAAAAATATTGAAAAAAACATTGACCACATAAGGGACACAGTCACTACATCCCAAAATGGTTAAGGTGTATGTGTCGTTTAAACACACATGTATTGAGCTCCTACTGACATTACATCCCTTAGCACACAAATCAAAATAATACTAACTTCAGTGTCAAGACAAGCCATTCCTCAGGTGTAATACTCAGCCGCATTTGGGTATTTTGGTATGTGATGGCAGGCCGCGGAATCTCCAAGAGATGTGGGTATGGTCATCCTGGTATATGCGTGAAATTCATCCGGATGACAGCGTAACTGAGCATACAGCCTATGAACATGGCCTCAAGAAGCACGCTGCAGGAGGAGTGGATGGAGCCACATTCGAAGCTGCCTCCTCGGATCACACACCTCCTCAGTATGGAGTGCCATACCACCAAGAAATGAACCAATGTAATAACACCCACTCAGTGGTGTTTAGGGTCAAGTTATTCTCCATTCTGAAGGCAGCTGCATACGTACACAACATTGCTTACTGGGGGGATAGAGGACAGCTCAATGCACACATGTGTCCATGGGATATAGACTCCAAATAGCCCTGATTGGCACACAGCATTTATCTCACAATTAACACACATTGTAGACAATGTAAAGGCTAATTACACTCAAAATTCGCATGAGTGCCTCGAATTGCACAGGATTACACTTGGACAACGCTCAGATGTGATCCGAGAAAATGTCAGACACTCGCATAACAGTTGGATGCAAAATGGAGCAAATAACGGATGTCACTCGTCCAACTCTCCTGGATGAGAATCGGACTGTTTTTTTTCACCAGTGTATCCACCTAAGGGGCCTACACGGAACGATATCTTGCCCGATACTTAAGCGATCTCCTTTTGATGCTTAAGCGATATCGGCAAGATCTTGCATGTAATCAAGCGATTCGATGGTAAATCGCTTGATCGGACATCGCTGATCTGAGTTCGTTCTCAGATCTAGCGATGACGATGCAACGATCTGCATCATCGTGGTTATACCCACATGATCATCCAGCGACGCCTAGCTGAATGGACTTGGTCCATCGGTACGCGACGGCGGGTAGTACCGATTACCATAGTAACGAGCGAGATCGCGCTCCGCATCGCTGTGAGTCGTCTGTGTGCATTCACCAGATGTGAGCATATGTAACGATGCGCGCACGATCGTTACAATACGCTAAGGATATTCACGTGTGACGGCCGCCTAAGAAGATTTCAAGTCTGGTAGATGCCTAGCCAGTTTCCAAATGTGAACCCAATAGAAAATCTTTGGAGTAAGCTGAAACCAATGTTGTGCAGTGACAGCTACAAAAACCGGAAAAATCTGGATAAGATCTGTATGTATAAGTAGGTCAAATCCTACTGCAGTGTGCAAACTTGGTCAAGAACCAAAGGAAATGGCTGACCTCTATAATTACAAAGGTTTGTGCACAAAATATTAAGTACTGTTTTATTATTGGGTCAGTAAAATGCAGATTAGTTATGTAAAAATCACACAATGTGATTTTCTGGATTTATTATTTTTAGATTCTGTCTCTCACAGTTAAAATGTACATATGATAAAAATTACGAACCTCTCCAATTTTTGCAGGTGGGAAAACTTGCAAAATTGTCATTGTATAAATACTTATTTTCCACACTGTATGTGTTGTATACTGTATATGCACTATGTCAATTGGAGTAATCATCTGTTGTACTACTGTATATATGATCTTCATACTTAATACCCATGATTTTGCATATAGCACCTTATGGACATCATGACACTTTTAATTCATCATGACACTGAGACTGCATTTTATTCATCTAGTTAATATTGGGCTATCTGTGCTCATAACCTTATCCTCAGTTTCTCATTGATGCTAATTACATTGGTACACATTATTTTGTGTATGAAGAAGAGGAAAAGGGCAACTAATTGCACTGCAATCAGGAATAATAAAGTTAAAAAAAGTTTTTTATTAAAAGCTATATGTTTCAGTGAAATCTTTAACGACTAAAGGCCACTTTATACAAACAGATATCTGTGACCAACTTCTGAACAGATCTCTGGTTGCAGTGAAATCATGGACACATTGTACATTTGTGTGCTGTGTACAACATGGAGCAATGTAACCATGATTTCACTGCAACCAGAGATCTGTTCAGAAGTTGGTCACAGATATCTGTGTGTGTAAAGTGGCCTTAAGAGTGTCATACCTAGTTACCAGAAATGTGTCAGGTTTCTGTTCATCATGTTTCTGTGCTTTTTAGCATGATGCAATAAAGCTTTTTTAATTGTATTATTGTGAGCTCCAGTGCAATTAGTTGCCTTTTTTCTTTTCCTCGTGTTTTCTGGATTGTCCTCCCAGCATTTAATTAATGTGCCTCAAACTTTTATTAGCACATATGGGGTGTCAACATATGGAGAAATGACACAATTATATGGTCCATTTTCTATTGTTACAATTGTAAAAATGAAGAATTTGAGGCAAAGGCAACATTTTTGTAGGAAATATTTATATTCTCATTTTTACGGTTCAATATTAAAATTTTTCGTAAAACACATCTGGGTTCAATGTGCTCATCACACCTCTAAATAAATTCGCTGGAGGGTGTAGTTTCTAACATAGGGTCACTTGAGGGGGTTTCCACTGTTTTGGCACATCAGGAGCTCTGCAAATGCACATGGTGCCCATTATCTATTCCAGCCAATTTTGCTTTCCCTTCCCTGCTGTGCACCAAAACAGTAGTCTTCAATCATATATGGAGTATTATTGTGCCCATGAGAAATAGCACAATAAACTGTATGGTTTATTTTTTCCTGACAACCTTATATAAAATTTGTGGAAAAGCAAAAATTTTGAGGGAGAAATATGACTTCTTATAATCACAGCTCAACTTTATTAAGTTCTTTCAATGGGAAATCCAGGCAGAATTTTTTATGGTATGGTCCCTGCACTTCTATACTATAATGCTGAGCTGCCAACTACACTTATATAATGCTTAAAACTCATATAAATCACTTATTCACTAGCTGCCCCTTACCTATCACCCCTCTGCATGGGACAATACATCAAACCTGATTATTCCAGCTCTCCACCTCCCACTCAGTAAAAATTGCATGTCCAATAACAGACCATTCCTCATTCAATCACATGGGCATGTGCAGGAACCATACAATAAAATTATCTCTCCAGAGTTCCACTTTAAGACAAATATGGGTTCAAAATGTTCATCACACCTCTAATGAGTGATTTCCACTTTCTAGGCACATCAGGGGCTCTGGAAATGCGACATGATGTCTACTATCCATTGAGCCAATTTTACTGTCCAAAAGTCAAATGGCCCTTCTTCCCTTCCGAACCCCCAAAGGAATTCATTGAGCAGTCTAGTTTTGCAATATGGGGTCAATTATATGGGGAATCTGATTTTCTGGCATGTCATGTGTGTTGCCAATTTGACATGGCACCCTCAAACTATTCCAGCAAAAGCTGCCCTCCAAAATGGCACTCCTTCACTTCTGAGCATTGCAATGTGCCTCAAAAGTAGCTTTTCAACCCATATAGGGCATCATTGTTGTCATGAGAAATGGTTCAACAAATTGCATGGTACATTTGCACTATTTAAAAATTGTGAAAATTAAGAATTTGAGGGAAAAGGAAAATATTTGTGGGAAAATTGTATTATATCATTTGCTGGCTCAACCTTATAAAATTCGTAAAAGGGCCAGTGGTTCAAGGGTATCATCACACCTACTAATAAATTCCTTGAAATGTGTAGTTTCTAAAATGGGATCAATTGTAGAGGGTGTCCACTGTTTAGGCACATCTACAAATTTAACAGGGCATCCACTATCTATTCCAGTTAATTTTTGCGTTCCTAAAGTCAAGTTGGTGCTCCTTGCCTTCAGAGCCCTGTGCACCTGAACATTAGTTTTTCACTGCATATCAGTGTACTCAGGAGAAATTGCTTTTTTTGGTGTCACTTTTGGCTGTTTTCAAATACACAGTCCTCTCAAAGTACCGTAAATTTAAAAAAAATAGTCATTGCTGATATATTTTTAACCCTAATAACATCCGAACAAAAAAAATGTTTAAAGTGATTCTGAAGTGAAATAGGCATGTGATAAATTTTATTTATTAACTACGGTATTTTTTTTGGTATAAACATATAATTTAAGGGGATAAAAATTAAAAGTTTAAAAATACCAACATTTTTTAATTCTTTTATGAAAATTTCAATATTTAAGAATACATGTAAATCACATCAACCAAAAGTTACCATTAGCATAAAGTGTAATGAGCCTTGAAAAAATCATTCAAGAATCACTGGGATAAGTTGAAGCATTCCAGAGTTATTACCACATAAAGTGAAACATTAAAATTGCTAAATTTTACCTGGTCGGGAAGCTGAAAACAGACTGGGAGTAAAGGGATTAAAAAACATGTGTGCAGGAGTTAAACATTTTTCTCCATGATTTACACATTTCATCAAAAGCTACCATTGACTGTTGTATTGACAATGAGGGGAAGGGACACATCTAAACAAGAAGTGAATTTCTAATGTGGAGATCCAAATTTAGAGTAGTCAAACTAGTGCATGACTCGCACAAGTGCAAAGGCTAGGGTCATACTTGGCATGCGTTTTTTAAGGTGCTTTTTGGCACCCTGCGTTTTTGCATGCGTTTTTGCTGATAGGTGTGAGGGACCCTCGAAACACATGCAAAAATGCATGCAAAAACGCATGCAAAAACGCATGTACCATTTAGTGCCATTTAAAAACGCATGTGTTTCCCATAGGGCCCCAAGTTAACAAAAATGCATGCCCTACCTGGATTGAGGAAAAATCACAGCATGCTGCGATTGTCATCGAGTCTTGCATCATTTGCAGGCTCCAGGCTCCCAGAGCCACCAAGGCTCCACCCACCTCAGCGGCCAGCGCGCAGCTCAGCTGAGGTCTCGGCCCGCATTGGAGGCAGCGGGCCCGAGGGAGCAGTGTCGCTTACCACCCCGACCCGGCAGAGAGGCCTAGCCAGCTGGCTGACGCCGCGGCCTACATATCCAGGCTCCCTGGAGTCACAGAGATCCCGCCCCCCTCAGAGACAAGCAGTCAGCTCAGCTGTACCCCAGTATACATCAATGGCAGCACACATACAGCACTCCTGACTGCATCTCATCCCTGGCTGCATCTCATCCCAGGCATCATCTCTTCTCTGGCTGTATCTAACCCCTGGCTGCATCTCATCTCTCGCTCCACCTCATCTCTGGCTGCATCTCATCCCTACGTCCTTATGGCCAGCACCTGGGACAGCCTCAACAACTTTGCACATCTTCACACTGCATATCATTCCCGGTTGCATCCCATCCTGGCTACAATGCATCCTTGGCTGCATCACATTCCTGGCTGCATCTCATCCCTGGCTGCATCTCATCCCTTGCTGCATCTTGTCCCTGGCTACATCTCATCCCCGGCTGCATCTCACTCCTGGCTGAATCTCATTCCTGGCTGCTTCCCATGCTCGGCTACATCACATCCCTGACTGCATCTCATCCCTGACTGCATCTCAACCCTGGCTGCATCTCATCCATGGCTACATCAAATCTCTGGCTTCATCTCATCCCTGACTGTGTCTTATCCCATGCTACATCTCATCCCTGGCTACACCTCATCCCTGGCTGCACCCCATCCCTAGTTTCATCTCATCCATGGCTGCATATCATCCCGGACTGCATCCCACCCCTGGCTGCTCCTCATTCCTGGTTGCATCTCATCCCTATGGTCAGCACCCTTGCATGACCTCATCAATCTCACTCTTCTTTGTGCTTCCCCTGACCACCCTGGCTGCATCTCATCCCTGCTATATCTCACCACTACCTGGACCTCATCCTCATCTGCATCCCATCCCTGGCTACAATTCATCCCTGGCTGCATCTCATCCCCGGCTGCCCAGACTGTATCTCACCCCGACTGCACTCCATCCCCAACCGCACCTCACACCCTGATGTATTTCACCTTGATGAGTTGCATCCATAGCTAATACCTATAATGTTTCCTCTTCTTTTCACCTTCACCCCATTCTACTTTACTTCCTACTAACCCCGCTTATCCACCCACCTACTATGGAAGCAGTGATCTCTCCATCCATCTTACCCACTCACCTTACCCCCTCCTCCGAACTGTTCATTCACACACAGTCCCACCTTTTAACCCTCTTGCACGCCCACCTTCTAACCCTCTTGTTACTTCTCCTACTGTACTTGGGGGTGACATATCCCCAAATCCTGGTCCTCCCACCACATCCTTTCAGTCACCTCTAACCCATACCCTCTCCCGAACACAAACACTTGCAACCCCCACAACCTTATACCCATTCACCCAGCCCCCTCCCCCAGTTCCCCTATTTGGTGCACTTTGGAGTGCTAGCTTGGTATGCAACAAACTCTCATTCATCCATGACCTGTTCATCTCCAACAAACTCTTATTCCTTGGCATCACTGAAAAATGGCTCACCCCCTATGACACAGCCTCCCCGCTGCACTCTCCTATGGTGGACTTACTCTTTCCCACACCCCCCACCCCAGCAACAAACACGGCGGAGGTATTGGCTTGATCCTGTCCGATAGCTGTTCTTCACCCCAATTATACTGCCGCCGTCTGCCTCCCTCCCCTCCTTCAAGGTGCACTCCGTCCGCATCTTCTCTCCCTGCAACCTTCAGCTGGCTGTCATCTACCACCCCCCAGGATCTACCCCACCTTTCTTGACCATTTCACCACTTGGTTTCTCCACTTTCTTTCTTCCAACATCCACACTATCATCATGGGTGATTTCAACATCCCCATTGACACCCCCACCCTGCTGCCTCTAGACTCCTATCACTGACCACCTCCTCTGGGCATTCCCAATGGTCCTCCTCAGTCACTCATAAGGATGGCCACATGCCCGACCTTGTCTTCACCCGCCTTTGTTCCCTCACTGACCTCACAAACTCACCCCTCCCCCTATCTGAGCACAACCTGCTGACTTTCACCTCCCTCTCCCCTCCCACCATGCTTTTTCCCCTACGGAAACTCACACATCCCCTAGAAACCTTAAACTTATTGACTTTCACTCATTCTCTGAATGCCTTCTACCATTCACTGACTTAGATTCCTCACATAACACTGACGCTGCTGCCACCCTCTATAACACCACAATACTTACAGCCCTTGATCAGGCCACCCCCCTCACATGCAACAAATCCCGCACACACAGGCAACTCTTGCTCACCACCCTCACCAAAGAACTGCGTTGGGTGTCCAGGTTGGCTGAGCGGAGATGGAAGAAATCCCATTCTGCAGTGCACTTCGCTATGTACAAACAGTCCCTTACTAACTTCAAGACCCTACTCACCACCGCAAAACAAGCCTTCTTCTCATCTCTAATAACCATCCTGTCCCACAACCCCAAACAACTATTCAAAACTTTTAAATCTCTACTCCGTCCCCCTGCACCTCCGCCCTCTCCCCTCTTCTCTGCCGACGACTTTGCCTCTTTCTTCAAACAGAAGATTGAAAAAATCAGAGAAAGCTTTGACCCATTGTACCCTCGGCCCTCCTCCATTACCGCCCAGCCCTCCTTGTCCAAAGGAAGGTTTTCCACCATGACAGAAGATCAACTCTCCTCCCTTCTGTCATGATATTACCTTACCACTTGTGTCCTCGACCCACTCTCCTCTCACCTCATCCCAAACCTCACCACAGTCCTCATCCTTGCCATAACCCATCTCTTCAACTTATCACTCACTACCGGCGTCTTAACCTCATCCTTCAAATGACTCACCCCCAGGGCCATGGGGTACTCGGAATCAGACTGGTTAATTTTCTCTTTGTGGATGCATAAGGGTTGAGACCCGGCTCCGTGGCCCTGCAGAGTCGCTAAAAATGTGGGGAATTAACGTAGGGATGATAAATCATGATGCCACCTGCGGTATTCAGCTATGTGGGCCGACTCTGCCAGATGGGACCACTGGTGATGATGGATGGGCAGCTGTCGTGGTATCGCTCCCACGGGTGGAGCGTATCCCCAGGGCAACCAGTAAAGTCTATGGTGTTGGAAGGTTGGAGGGCGCAAAGTAACAGACAGACTCATGGTTGTTGGTTCCTCAGGTCCTTTACTGATGGTACTGGTGCAAGTCGGAACACTGACAGGTGATGTTACTTGGAGTCCGTGCAACCTGGGAGCAAATCTGGGTTTTCTTGACCTGGCAAGTTCTGAGGCTTCCCTGCTGCGCTCTTTCAGTGGGTCGCTGATGCTGCTTAAGCTGAGCTGCGGCCCTCTCTCTCTTCCTTGATTGTACCGGTATGTCAGGCAGCTCGAGTACTTCTCCAGCCCCACTTCTCTGGCAGCTGCTCCTGGGCCCTCTATGCTGCTTTGCCTGTGTGTGGCTAGGGAACTTGAAATCCCCCACCCTCCATTGTTGACTGCCAGAACGTTAGGCCCTGGACAGCCTCGGACTCCGGTGTCTGGTTCTGGCGCTCTGCACTGGGGTGAGCTCGACACCGCTCCACTCCCCAAGCTTTCCTTGACTTCCTGAGACCCTCGCTTACGGGTCCCTCAAGCAAGGTTTCAACTTTCCTGGACGAGCTTAGCACTGCTCAAGTCCACAGGATGTCTTGCTCAGTACTGCTCCATACTGAACTGACTAACTCAGTCCCAGACCAGAATTTATAATGGAGCTGCCCTGAACCAGGGTTTTAGAGCTCCCCCTTCAGAACTGGGGGCAGAAAGGTATAGTGTGCTTGGCTCACCTGGCGTGGATACCCTCTGATGCTCTCAGTTATGACACTACTCCCCGAGGTCGGCACTGACATAGTGGCATCTGGACTCGGAGGGGGGCACATTCCTTCCTAGTGAAACTCAGTACTCCCAGACTGAGGGAGACTTTTTCTGGAAAAAAACAATAGTATACAACAATGAGAAATACACAAAGTATTAAAAATTCAAAAACTACAAAAACCAAGAAAAATTAAAAGCAGTCACTACAGCGCCTAGTCCTTCCACCATTGGCTGATGAAATACAAATCGTCTTTACCACAACCAGTACTGTGGTCTATTGGTTCATAATTAAATTAAATGTTTAAGAAAGCTCAAAAGTTCATACAGTAAGTCCTGTAGGCACATATGCTTGATGGTTGCTTAGTTACGTATTTACATTATGGCAAGAAAACAAAGAAAACATATTTACATTTTAACCAGCTGAACTGCACTAACTATCTCTGTAACTTGCTGGGTTCTGACCTCTTACTATGGGTAGATTTATGCAGTACAGGTATTTCTGATTGTCTGTTCTGATTCCTAGTGTCTCCTACTGGTGTGATGGGTGCACCATCTATGTGTGAGTCTATGTAGTATTGGTATACCAGAATGTCATCTTAGTCTCACCATGGCACTGACAAATTAACTGTTAGCAGGAGGTTGATTTTCCTGTTCCTCTGCAGGTGTGGCATCTGATACCTCAGCTTGCAGAACTTCACATCTTGCTGATTCAGGTACCAAAATTTGGAGAAAGACTAACATGGGAACGACTACTGCTCCATTAATCTGTGTCCACATTGTTCTCTTCTAGTATACCATTAGGGTCTGTTTGTTTCATTGCCCTCAACGCTCCTTGAAGATTCAAGGCAAAGTCTCTTATTCTGTCCTGCACTCTCTGTTTACACTTAAAGAATCTCACTTTTATTTCTGCAGCAGTACAGGTGTCACAGGCGGCTTTCTGCCTCGCCATAATATGTTCCACAGTGTCTTTATCAGTGTCCGGCCAGGACTTTATCTCCCGCTGGGCTGCACTATTAATTGTTCAATTAATATACTGACTCGTTGGTCTTCCGTCAGGGGGTACACTTTATATGAACTATTTATATACTTCTCTTCGCACTCTCTTTCGAGTGTACCCGCAATGATATGCCCCCTTGGCTTCCCGCGTGCCTCGCGTTACAGTAATGGTGACAGTCAAACACACAGTTCAATAAAGTTAATGCACACAGAGCCCGGTGTTGACAGGTGCTATTACTTGCAGTCTATGCAACTTGGAAGCAGCTCAGAGTTTTCCTCACCTGGAAAGTTCTGAGGCTTCCCTGCTGTGCTATTTCAGCAGGTCCCTGCTGCTTAAACTGAGCTGCAGCCCTCTTTCTCTTCCTGCATTGTGACAGTATGGCAGGAAGCTCGTGTTCCTCTCCAGACCCACTACTCTGGCAGCTGCTCCTGGGCTGTCTATGCTGCTTTGCCTGCAGACACTGTGTGTGGCTGGGGGACTTGGAATCTCCACCCTCCATTGTTGGCTGCCGGGATGTTAGGACCTGCACAGCCCCGGACTCCAGTGTCTGGTTCTGGCGCTCTGCACTGGGGTGAGCTTGACACCACCCCACTCCCCAGGTTCTCCTCAACTTCCTCAGACCCTTGCCTATGGGTCCCTCAAGCTAGGTTTCAGTTTTCTTGGGATGAGCTTAGCACTGCTCAAGTCCACAGGATTTCTTCCTCAGTACTGCTCCGTACTGAACTGACTAACTCCGCCCCAGACTAGAATTTATAGGGGAGCTGCCCTGAACCCAGGTTTTAGAGCTCCCCTTTAGGCCTGGAAGCAAAAAGATGTTGTGTGATTGGCTCATCTGGTGTGGATAACCGGCGGCAGTGACATTGTGGCACCTAGACTCTGGGGTGCCACGCAAACACACCTTGATCACACCAATCCACAAAAAACCCTCTCTCGACCCAGCATTTGCTTCTAGCTATCACTCTATATCTCCTCTCCCCTTCGCCTCAAAACTACTTGAACAACACGTCCATTCCAAACTATACTCCCACCTCTCCTCCTGCTCCCTTTTTGACCACCAAAAATCCAGCTTCTGATCCCACCACTACACTGAAACAGCCCTAACCAAAGTCACCAACGACCTATTGACCGCCAAGAGCAAGCGACTCTACTCCCTTCTCCTTCTTGACCTATCTGTCACCTTTGATACTGACCTTTTCCTCCTACTACAGATTCTGGAATCTTTTGGCATCACTGATCTAGCCCTCTCCTGGATCTCCTCATATCTAACACACTGGACTTTCAGGGTCACCCACTCCCACACCTTCTCTTCAACCTACCCCCTATCTGTCGGTGTCCCCCAAGGCGCTGTTCTGGGACCCCTACTCTTCTCCATCTACACCTAGATCTCAGCCTAAGACAACTCATTGAGTCCTACGGCCTTCAATATCATCTCTACGCCGACGACACCCAGATCTATCTGTCTGGGCCTGACATCACCTCCCTACTATCCAAAATTCCACAATGCCTGTCCGCCATCTTATCTTTCTTCGCTCTCTTTCTAAGACTGAACATGGACAAAACTGAGTTCATCGTCTTCCCCCCAAGTCGCTCTCCCCCTCTACCAGAGCTATCCATCAATGTCAACGACTGTTCACTCTCCCCAGTCCCCCACGCCAAGTATCTTGGGGTAATCTTTGGCTCTTTCCTCTCTTTCAAACCTCACATCCTCCAGCTCAAAAATATTTCCCAGATCCGCACTTTCCTTGACCATGGCACTGCTAAAACACTTGTTCATGCTCTCATCATCTCCCGCCTTGACTACTGAAACCTCCAGCTTACTGGTCTCTCCGCTACCTCCCTCGCACCTCTCCAATCTATCCTAAACTCCACTGCCCGACTAATCCACCTGTCTCCCCGCTACTACCCTGGCTCGACACTTTTCAGATATCCTGTTTCAAAACCCTAACCCTGAAATACAAAGCCCTCCACAATCTGTTCATACATCTCTGACATGGTCTCCCGATACTTACACTCACACAACCTGTGATCCTCCTAAGAGCTCCTTCTCTACTCCCCTCTTATTTTCTCCTCTCACAACCGCATACAAGATTTCACCCATGCTTCCGCTATACTCTAGAACTCTCTCCCCCAACACATCAAACGCTCACCTACCCTGGGAACCTTGAAAAGAAACCTGAAAACCCACCTCTTCCTACAAGCCTACCCCCCACAATGAGAACCGGTCTACCACACCATCTCACAACCGGCACTACCCCCTCATACTGTATCTCCACCCATCCCTCGCAGGCTGTGAGCTCTCACGGACAGGGTCCTCTCCCCTCTTGTGCATGTACGTCTTGATTGTCGATACATATTGTACTTGTCTTCGTCTTCCCCTTCCTTATGTAAAGTGTCATGGAATCTAATGGCTCTATATGAATAAAAAAAAAAAAAAAAAAAAAAAAAATAATAATAATAATAATAATAATAATAATATTAAAATTTGAACCCATACTTGTCCATGGGTGTGAAAGGAACATTTCATGCACTCCAATGTCATCTAAGTGCAGAGCAATATACTCCATACTTATAATGAAGGAGATAGAGATTTATTTTTCCTCTTCTCCGCATCTGGGATCTTATAGTAGGATTGCATCAAATTTGCATGATGCCTACCACACTCTCACAGCAGAGCCTGAGCCGAGTGTCATTAGCAATACACATCCGATGGACTTGCTAATGTGACTACAGCCTTACATTGCATGTGCAATGACATTTTTGAGCAGAGAATGTCAAAAGTAGAATGATAGAAGATAAAAGAATATCAATGGGGTGCTCACCATGCGAACAAAAACGGTATATAAGGGGAGAAAAGATATTGGCATATGTAAGGAGCACACCACAATATGATTGAATGTAAAAGAACAACAAAGTTTTATTAAACAACTGTGAGACACACAATATAAAATCACTTAAAATCACTAATCACTTACAGGTCTTTCTACACACCCGGCTGTTACTCCAGCTATTTTGTTCAGTTACCTCCTTCTGGTTGTTCTTGATGCCCTTGATTACGGTCATACAACATTATACACCTATTGTTATTTATCAACCATACTTGGGAATAGTGCAATATATATATATTGCTTTGTATAGTGGTTACTATATTATTTACAGCATCCTGCCAATCTCTTTGTACCTTATAAGTGAATATTCTTTGCACAAGATAGATTTTGCATATTGTATAATCCATCTACTATTACTTGTTATCTGTACTGGTGATTGTGGTAATTCCCCTCTGTTATCATAAATTATTTTCCCTGCAAATTCTGTCTTGAGGAATGAAGGGCCCCATGTCTATTGTAAGTTTATTTTAAGTGATTTTATATTGTGTGTCTCACAGTTGTTTAATAAAACTTTGTTCTTCTTTTACATTCATTCATATTGTGGTGTGCTCCCTGCATATGCCAATATCTTTTTCCCCTTACATTTTTGAGCAGAGAATGATGATCTCATAGGAAAACTATTAAGAAAATATGTAAGGCACGGTAATCATAAAGTGGGTCATGAGGGAGATTTGCACTTTCATGTTGGTATATGCCATATTAAACATTTTTGATAAACAAAAAATACATATGCATTATTTTACAATCAGGGAAGTAGCTAACATTTTCTTATTGATAATAACTAAATATGTCCTTGCAATTTTCATTCTTTTTTTTTTCTGGCTTAAACATCTAATCTACTGTTGGCAACTCCTTTTAAGCCTTTTGTGTATATTGTTCATAGCTGTCCATGCAGCTTTAGATCTATTCAAATAATGCTGGTTTGCAAAGGTTACAAGTGACAAAACTTATTCATATCCCAATTGTAGATTCATTAGGATTATATTGCAGAAATGTATTGAATAGTTAACTGGACATGCACATAAGAGTTCATTCTTCAGGCAGCTTCTGTTTGGAAGCCACTCACTATATTTAAAACAATTTAAGTAATATGAAAATGGTAGCCAAAAGATGTCACAAGAGACAACTGAATAAAAGCAAAACAAATCATGTCAGAACAACAGATGCCAGCATGTCCTTACAATATGCCCACATATACGTGCCACACGGGCCTACAACATCATGTAAATAGTGGGGGTGAATCATAGAGAGAAGAGAAAGGAGTGGGCTTATTGGATTTTCAAACCAACTTCACTAAAAGGATCTTTCAGGATCTAAAATTGAATAAAACTACCCTATTACATTTCCTGTTCTTGCATGGGGTCTCCCAACATTCCCCTCAATCTTTGATTACATGCAATGATGCAGAAAGTATTTATGACTAGAGATGAGCGAACCTTTGGAAGTTTGCTTTCAGTTCAGTATGGGCAATGTTCATCAAACAAGTTGAATGAACAGTTCGACAAACATCCAAACCCTATTAAAATCAATGGAAAGAAAAATCCAAGACCTAGAAAACACCTTAAAAGGGGCCCAAAAGCTGCCATAAACATCTCAAACCCTAAGTCCTGAGATACCCTGAAATAACACCCATTCACCCCTAAAGGAATAGAGAAAACCCAAAATGAATACTACTTAAAGCTGCTGCTTAACACGAGCAGCAGGGGGAACGACATCAGGTTGATTGACTTCCACAGCAATGGCTCACACACATCCACACTCCAGGCTACTGGAAGTCAAAATGAGCTATCACCAACACCAGATGGACGAACACATGACTACTTAAAGACAAGTAGGAGTGGACACACACTGATGAAAACCTTCCTAGTACTATCAGAAACAAAATACAATCAACTCTTACTGGTACTGAAGAAATTAACACCTAATTTAAAACAATATAAAAGCTGTCACAGACTCGTAACACAGTATCAAAGCACCTGTTTGAAGAAACAGTCCAGCACATGAGGAGTGAACTTAAAAACATTTACTGCAACACAGCCTATACTCTCAAGCGCAAATAACTGAATATACATAGTATATATATAATGACAGTCCCACAGGAATCAGCAGACTCTTTAAAGGGTAGAAAGTCCATGAAGGGCAGATTTCTTAAAGGGCTTTGAGTTGTAGCTCAAACGCTGCATGCATAGTCGCTTATCAAACAGGGGGAAGCGCAAATGACACAAAACAAGGGAATGGTGTCACACAAAATGGTAAAATAGTAAAGGGGATAAGGAAACAGGATGGTAATATGGGCAAAAGATGATCAGGGTTGCTAGTCTAACCCTTAGACTGGGGGTCCATGGCTCACTCTCTTCCAAAAATTACCTCTGATGGTGAGGATGTCTGGGCTGCCACCCTTGCTTTTGCTCCTGATCAGCCCTAGCTAAAGAATGTCTCCCCTCCACCCACAGATCAGGAAGCACAGCAACACCCAACAGAATAAAAGCACCAAGAAGGCTTTAGCAAAAAACACATGTCGCCTCAACTCCAGGCCTTGCAGAGACTGAACACTATCAGCGACATCTGCTGGTGGAAGTAGGAACTATGTAAAGGCTGGGGGAGTGGACAACTACATCACTGACAAATCCAGCAACAGCAGCTCACCTGCGCCTGGATATCCATAAAGCCAAAGACAGCAGCAGCTTCTGACATTAACACCAAATGTGCCAAAGGGAATTTACTCCCTATTAAACTACTGAAGAGCTTTTTACATGGACTGCAGAAAGGTCAACTAGTGGCAAAGGGGAAATATAACTAACAAAAAAAACAGGCTAGGGTCCATGAAAAACTGAATAATGTCCTTCTCTGGACAAAATATCAACTAAGGGATGGGTCACTAGCCCAGCAACATGACTATAGGAAGGTTCACTGGACTTGGCAGCCATAATTTTCATCCAACAAAACAAACTATTTACTGATCTCAGGGAGACCAGTTCAAGAAAACACTGCGGGCAGCTGGCTAAAGCGCTCAACACAGTGAATTCCTAGGCCCATTGCCCCCTGGGAATTTTGAATATGCAAATAGAGTCTGCGGAGCCTCGTTTAGGAGTCTCAACACAGGACTAGCCAGATCTTCCTCTAGTGAAGGACCTAGCCATGATAACCACCATATTAAGTGGCCCTATGAGTCAATATCCAGCTCTTTACAAGCTTAAAGATATCACAAGGGAATACCAAGGCCAGGTATCCATCCACAGACAGCTGTTTCGGGGTGTTGCCCCTCATTAGTGTGGAGTATGACTCTGGCTAGGTGGGAGCAATGCCTAGTAGACCAACAAAACAAAGTATTCACTGATCTCAGGGAGACCAGTTCAAGAAAACACTGCGGGCAGCCAGCTAATGCGCTAAACACAGTGAATTCCTAGGCCCATTGCCCCCTGGGAATTTTGAATATGCAAATAGAGTCTGTGGAGCCTCGTTTAGGAGTCTCAACACAGGACTAGCCAGATCTTCCTCTAGTGAAGGACCTAGCCATGATAACCACCATATTAAGTGGCCCTATGAGTCAATATCCAGCTCTTTACAAGCTTAAAGATATGACAAGGGAATACCAAGGCCAGGTATCCATCCATCCATCCGGCTGCCCGCAGTGTTTTCTTGAACTGGTCTCCCTGAGATCAGTGAATACTTTGTTTTGTTCGTCTACTAGGCATTGCTCCCACCTAGCCAGAATCCTACTCCACACTGATGAGGGGCAACACCCCGAAACAGCTGTCTGTGGATGGATATCTGGCCTTGGTATTCCCTTGTCATATCTTTAAGCTTGTAAATAGCTGGATATTGACTCATAGGGCCACTTAATATGGTGGTTATCATGGCTAGGTCCTTCACTAGAGGAAGATCTGTCTAGTCCTGTGTTGAGACTCCTAAACGAGGCTCCACAGACTCTATTTGCATATTCATAATTTTCATCCATGCCCTGGGTGGTTATTTCAGTTTTTCTTGGTAGTCCATTACTGGACCGTCTTGGAGCTTGCAGGGACTACTCCTGTAGAGGCATTCTCTACCACCACATGCCCTCTAGCACATTCCTTTATGGCCACTGGTGGAGAAGAAGATAGAGCAACTAGGGAATGACCATGCCCTGTAGGACAGACAGGACCAGCTTGGGGACCATTGGCAGGCCTGGTCACCACCAAACACCACATTCTCTCCAAGTCTCAAATTAGTTGATGGTGGCAACCCAACATACACCAACCTTAAACCACCATTTGCTGCCCCACTCTTTCATGAAAGTGACCTCCTCACCGACAAAGATGATGCGTAATGTTTGGGGAAGATTGTCACGCAGCAGGGTGAACTAGTTGATGTAGCACCGATGTCCCGTATCTTGCTCCACTATGAAAAAAAACACTTATCCTGCTGGAATGCCAGCACCTTGCCTCGGGTAAACTGCTGATAGAAGTCATTAGCCTTAGGCCCATGCAACCAGTCCCAGGCGATGGCATTCTCAAGCCAAATCTTCTTAATAATGGACACAGAAAGTTGATTGGAATGAGTAGGGGTCCCCACGTGGCATTGTCTTAGCCAAAGGCTTCTTGCGAAGGTGCCTCCCATTCAGTAGGCACATCACAGGACTGTCCAGACATTTAAGAGAGAACAATGGAGGCCATACTGATGGTCTAACAGTAAGGGGTATCGAGGGAGTTATGAAGCCCCTTCGGGGTGGACATTTGGCAAGGTTGCTATGCAAATGCAAAGCTTTCTGGATACTGGTTTTGAACATCCAGTATCTGGAAGGACTTAACTTTAAAACAGTCCTGATGTACTTCTACTGATATGGGGGTCCCAAGCCTTTCAAAGCATTCATGAAGGAGGAATGAGGTAATTTGGACGATTTACTCCTTTCAATATGTATGATATATAATAGTATGAGAGTTTCCATACATATACAGGGGTGGCCCTAGAATTAAGAGCAACCCTATGAAGCAACTCAAGAAACGTACTAAACTAGAGAAAAACGAGTGAAAGCTTCATATTCGTGCATTATCTGGTGTCTTTTTTAAAATACACTCAGATGAAATTCATCTGAGTGTATTTCAATAAAGACGCCAGATTATGCACAGATTTGAAGCTTGCACTCGTTTTTCTATAGTTTAGTATGTATGATATGTATGTATAATACCTTTGTGAATGTTATATGATAATCCCTCATGTTTTATTCTGCAACACTTGTTTTGTATTGCTTAATATTTGAATTGAGCCACCACCCTAGTGTTTGTTTGTCGAATGTTCGTTAAATGTTCGTTGAACACTGTCGAATCCCATTGAAAACAATGGAAGCCAAACACAAACACATGCAAACACATAGAAAACACATGAAAAACACCTTCTAAAGTGTCCAAAAGGTGACAAACTACTAAGAAGATACAACAAACATATGGAAAAGTGAAAACTACATATAAAAATGTGAAAAGAAAAGAGATAAATGAGAAAAGGGGGAGGAGACACAGATATAGGTATGTCATGCCCTTCAAAAATCAGTTTTTAATACAGTAGTTGTAAGGCATCATGCACACGATGAGTAGTTGTTGAGTTTTACTTCAGTATCTGTAAGGCCACGTCAAGAAGATGAGTATTTGGTGCGTTTAACTTCAGTATCTGGAAGACCATATGGAGATGATGATTATTTGGTGCGTTTCTCTTCAGTATCTGTAAGGCCAAATGCAGATGATGATTATTTGGTGAGTTTTACTTCAGTATCTGTAAGGCCATGTGCAGATGATGATTATTTGGTGTGTTTTACTTCAGTATCTGTAAGGCCATATGCAGATGATGATTATTTGGTGCGTTTCACTCTAGTATCTGTAAGGCCATGTGCAGATGATGATTATTTGGTCTGTTTTATTTCTGTATTTGTAAGGCCATTTGCAGATGTTGATAATTTGGTTCGTTTTACCTCAGAATCTGGAAGGCGATGAGTATTTGGTGCCGTTTTTACCTCAGCATCTGTAAGGCCTCGTGCCCATGCTGAGCATTGTGTCACATTTAGCGGACTACAACAAGAGTCTCCATTTTTCCCAAAAATTCGGGCCCAGCCACCATTTCAATGGCATCAATTGCCCCATTGTTGCAAGCTGAAAATGGTTGGTGAGGTGACTTTAATGCAGCACATTCCAAAATCCACAAGCCTTTAGTCTCCCCATGTTATCTGTAAGATTTGTCACCAAAATGTAAGTGGCAGCCAAAAAATCTGGATAACTATGAAGACAGCAGGAGAAGGGGCTGCTGTCCAAGTCTTGCCATCCCCACGAGTTGTGCGTCAATCCTCTGTATGTAGAAGTTCCTCCACTGCTTCTGCCTCCTTAAAGGGAACCTGTCAGCTAGTTTATGCCTCCCCAACTATCACTGTCTGTAGCTGTAGCTTTATAATACTATTCTACTCATCCCTGTCTGAGCTCAGAGTGTAATGTGAAAGGTGAAAGAAAAGCATTTATACACTGACACTTCCTTATGTAATGAGGCAGTCAGTCCCCAGCTTGGAGGACGGGGACTGTTTGGCAGGTTAATAGTTAACATTTCAGCCTTGTGCTAGAGCATGTTGGGAGACCTGATGTGATGCAATAGGCGGAGCTAAGTTCACATAGAACATAATACATTTGCTGGCTTAGCTTCGCCCACTATGGTCACATGATCGTTACATCACACAGGTCCTTTAGCCATGCAAGGTAATAGTGAGTTAACTATTATCCTCCCAGACAGTCCCCCTCCTCCAAGGTGGGGACTGAAATGTAAATGTATAAATGCTATTCTTTCACCTTTTACATTACACTAGGAGCTCAGACAGGGATATTTAGACTGGTATTATAAAGCTGCAGCTACAGACAGTGATAGCTGGAGGGGCATAAACCACCCGACAGGTAACCTCATCTCGTTCCTCCACCTGCACCCAAAGCCTGTCTGGTAATGCCACCCGCGTTCTAACTGCGCACAAGGAATCTTGCATACCTCCTTACTATGATGGCAGCAGGACTCAACGGCACAGAATATTACCATCTGTGTTGTGGGTTAAATATTCTTTTTTTTTTTAACCATAAATTTTTTATTCAAAATCTTTTAAGAACAAATATACCTTGTTTACATAGTTATCTATTATATAATCGTCCAAGCTTCTCTGTCTGACACAGAAATTAGCACTAAACTCATCCTGCACTCACATCACACTCACCCTGCACTCACGTCACACTCTGCCCTGCACTCAAGTCACACTCTGCCCTGCACTCACGTCACACTCTGCCCTGCACTCACATCACACGCTGCCCTGCACTCACGTCACACTCTGCCCTGCACTCACATCACACTCGGGCCTGCACTCATGTCACACTCTGTCCTGCACTCATGTCACACTCACCTTGCACTCACCTCACACTTAGCCCTACACTCACCTTACACTCACGTCACACTGTCTCTCTAACGCAAAACCCGCGTCGCTGATTGTACGCGGCTGGCTGGGCGCGACTAATCAGTGACGCAGGATTTCCATTACAACGAAACAGGCACAGTCCGCCCAGTCTCCCAGCCCCCCTCCGCTTGGTCTCCTGCCCAATGCTCACCGCTTCATGCTCCCTCCCTGCCAGCGCTCCATGCTCCATCTGCCCACCGCTCACCCCGCTATTCTTCTTCTTCTTTTCGTGGCATAGACTCCAGAATTTTAAAGGCCGCGGTGGTGGGGGTGGAGTTACCAAAGGGAACATTGTAATGGCTGTGAACATGGGCACACCCACCACATCAGGACTATGCGCTTGGACATGTATATTATGACGCCCCCTGTTAACTCCGCCCCCGAGGCCTTGGAATTGTTGACGTCTATGCTGAAGGAAGAAGACATGCTAGGGTGAGAGGCGGCTGGACAGAAGCCTGGAGCGGGTGAGAACTGAGGGGGGCCACCGCCGCACACCCGCACACCTGTACCGCCGCACACCCACATATTCTAGAATACCCGATGCGTTAGAATCGGGCTACCATCTAATATCATTATAACAGTCATGTCCAAATAATCACAATCAGTGTAAACCAATTCCAAACTGGATATTATAGGAGGGGGAAGGAAAAGAAAGGACCACACTGAAAGAAAGAGGCAGCCAGGATTGGACACAAGAGGTAAATTAATGGATAGTGGGGGAAGAAGCTTTAGGAGCTTTGTATTAAATATTTTTGTATACCAATCTAATTATGAGAAGACCAGAATCAACCAGGAAAAATATTAAAACCATCCTAAGTGTGAGATATATGTGGGCAGCACGGTGGTTCAAGTGGTTAGCCCTGCAGCCCTTGCAGCGCTGGGGTCCTGAGGTCCTGAATTCAATTGCCACCAAGGACACTAAGGACAACATCTGCAAGGAGTTTGTATGTTCTCCACGTGTTTGTGTGGGTTTCCTCCTACATTGTAAAGACATACTGATAGGATGTTTAGATTGTCAGCTCCAAGAGAGACAGCATTACTGATGTATGTAAAATGCTATAGAATTAATAGCGCTATATAAATGAATAAATATTATTATATAGATATTGCCAATCCAGAAGTCTCCCAAATCTCCCACTGGAGACTGACTCGTTCTTTTTGCTTTATCAAGTAAATCCCAAACAACGTTCATGTAGATAATGAGAATTTATCCTACCAATGAGTTCCTCTCGTGTGGGGGTAGAAGCTTCCCTCCAGTGCCTTTTCAAGCTCTGACGAGCCGGTATCAAAACATGGGTTATCACTGGAACTAGGTTTGGGGGTAGAAGGTCCAACCCATTTTTTAAGACTGCGAAGGGCCCCTCTAGAGTTATCAAAGTCCTGATTAAGTCTGCCACTAAAATCCAGAATTCTTCTATCTTGGGGCACCACGACCACACATCACCCAAATCCCCTTTATTACCACATCCCTTCCAGCATAATGGGGAATATGATTTGTTAACTTTGGAAATTTTGTAAGGGGTCAGATATTAGTTCATATGTATTTTCTTTAGTTGTTCTAGATGATTAATGCAGGAGTAGTGCTTTTGAGTAAATGTGGTCGCAGTCCACCAGTGTTCCGGGGTGGAAGAGAATGAGAGTGCTTCCTCCCAGACATTCATATAAGCGAGTTTGACCGACTCTGCTGGAGAGTTAAGAGTCCTATAGAACAGAGACAATCCATGTTCATTGGGGTATTCTATTTTGAAGTATTTCTGCATCATGTATGATGGGTTAGTGCTCCACCAAGCTGGAAATGTGCATGACGATAAAATGACAAATTTGGAGATACTGATAAAAGCATGTTTTGGGAATCTTGTAAAGTTGGGATAAATCTGCAAAGGAGGAGAATACATTGCCATCTTAAGTTTGTCAAGCGTGCTTACACCTGATTTCACCCACAGGTCTAGAGACAACGCACAGAAGTGTGCCTCAATTGCTTTTACAGAAATGCATTTAAATAAGGATTTTGTCAGTGTTCTATCAAGGTTATTCCAATAAGAAATTAACGAGGACATCGTATGTAAGAGAAAATTTGATTTCAAGGACTTCAGTAGTTCGATCTCTAGAAAATGTCTAATAGACCTGTGGGGAGCAAACAGTCTTTCTACACTGTGTGCAGAATTATTAGGCAAATGAGCATTTTGATCACGATACTTTTTATAAATGTTGTCCTACTCCAAGCTGTATAGGCTTGAAAGACAACTACCAATTAAGTAAATCAGGTGTTGTGCATTTCTGTAATGAGGAGGGGTGTGGTCTAATTACATCAACACCCAATATAATATGTGCTTAATTATTAGTCAACTTCCTTTCCTTTGGAAAAATAGGTCAGAAGAGAGATTTGACGGGCTCTGAAAAGTCCAAAATTGTGAGATGTCTTGCAGAGGGATGCAGCAGTCTTGAAATTGCCAAACTTTTGAAGTGTGATCACTGAACAATCAAGTGTTTCATGGCAAATAGACAACAGGGTCGCAAGAAGCGTGTAGGGGCAAAAAAGGAGCAAAATAACTGCCCATGAATTGAGGAAAATCAAGCGTGAAGCTGCCAAGATACCATTTGCCACCAGTTTTGCAATATTTCAGAGCTGCAACGTTACTGGAGTATCAAAAAGCATAAGGTGTGCTATACTCAAGGACATGGCCAAGGTAAGAAAGGCTGAAAACGACCACCTTTGAACAAGAAACATAAGATAAAACGTCAAGGTTTTATGAACTGATAAAATGAGAGTGACTCTTGATGGGCCAGATTGATGGGCCAGAGGCTGGATCAGTATAGGCCAGAGAGCTCCACAATGACTCAGACACCTGTAAGGTGGAGGTGGGGTACTGGTATGGGCTGGTATCATCAAAGATGAACTTGTGGGACCTTTTTGGGTTAAGGATGGAGTGAAGCTCAACTCCCAGACCTACTGCCAGTTTCTGGAAGACAACTTCTTCAAGCAGTGGTACAGGAAGATGTCTGTATCGTTCAAGAAAAATTTGATTTTCATGCAGGAAAATGCTCCATCACATGCATCCAACTACTCCACAGAGTGGATGGCCAGTAAAGGTTTAAAAGAAGAAAAAATAATTACATGGTCCCCTTGTTCACCTGATCTGAATCCCATAGAGAACATGTGGTCCCTCCTAAAATGTGAGATCTACAGGGAGGGAAAACAGTACACCTCTCGGAACAGTGTCTGGGAGGCTGTGGTGGCAGCTGCATACAATGTTTATTGTAAACAGATCAAGAAACTGACAACATCTATGAATGGAAGGCTGTTGAGTGTCATCATAAGGAATGGTGCTATATTGGTCACTAATTTTTTGGGGTTTTGTTTTTGCATGTCAGAAATATTTATTTCTAAATTTTGTGCAGTTATATTGGTTTACCTGGTTAAAATAAACAAGAGAGATGGGAATATATTTAGTTTTTATTAAGTTGCCTAATAATTCTGTAAAGTAATAGTTACCTGCACAGATATCCTCCTAAGATAGCCAAATCTAAAAAAAAAAAACACTCCAATTTCCAAAATATTAAGCTTTGATACAGTATTTAAGTCTTTTGGGTGATTGAGAACATAGTTGTAATAATCCTCTACAATACAACTTGGCTAATAATTCTGCACACAGTGTGTTTCAAGCTATCTATAATTAAGATCCCCAGCCCAATAATCCTTTGTGACCTTGAGTATGGCCACCTTGTGGTAAAACGATAGGTTTGGTACACCCATTCCACCACGAGAATATTGGAAATGTAGAGCCTTGACCGCCACTCTTGTTTTTTTGTTTTTCCAAATAAACTTACCAAGTAGGGATTGTAGGAGCCCTATCCATCTAGATGGGAATTGAGAGGGAGACATCTGAACTGGTAGGTAATCTTAGGCAGCAACATCATTTTTACTATTTGTATTCTGGCAACCCAGGATAGTGTGAGAAGGGTCTGCCTTTCCAAATCCCCGCGAACTTCCGAAATCAGTGATTCGCAGTTCAACTTAATTAGATTTAAAAAATGTTTTATTTTATTTCCCAAATATGTAAATCCCTCTTCCTCCCACTTAAAGGGAAAATGCTCTAAAGTAGTATTCTATCCTTTACCAAAGGTGTAATATTTATGGGGAATATGATAGGCTTTGTGGCATTTAATTTGTAATATGAAATTCTAGATAGGGATGAGCGAGTATACTCGCTACTATTCGGTACTCGCCGAATAGTAGCAGTATTCGGGCTACTCGCTACTCTCCAAGTACTTATATGTACTCGGGAGTAGCGAGTAGTCCTAATACTTTCGCAGTGTATCTATGGATACACTGCGAAAGTAGCCTAAAAGTGAGTAAAAGTTGTTAAAAAACAATAAACCTACATACTCGTTGCGAGTATAGCGAGTACGAATACTTTCGCAGTGTATCTATAAATACACTGCGAAAGTAGCCTAAAAGTGAGTAAAAGTTGTTAAAAAACAATAAACTTACATACTCACCTGTCTGACGCCTGCATCGGGACCAGAAAACCTCACCTCCGATCGCTGGACAAGGACCTTTCACTGCCAGCCAATCAGATGGCCGGTAGCGATCTGGCCAATCAGATGGCACCACGTCACAACCACGTGATCGCTAGTGGCCACCTGATTGGCCAATTTGCAAGGTCCAATCAGTCCAATCAGGTGGCCGCTAGCGATGACGTAATTGTGATGTGGCGCCATCTTATTGGCCAGATCGCTACCAGCCATCTGATTGGCTGGTAGTGAAAGGTCATTGTCCAGCGATCGGAGGTGAGGTTTTCCGGTCCCAATGCAGGCGTCCGACAGGTGAGTATGTAAGTTTATTGTTTTTTAACAACTTTTACTCACTTTTAGGCTACTTTTACAGTGTATCTATAGATACACTGCGAAAGTATTCGTACTCACTATACTCGCAACGAGTAGCGAGTACCGCTACCTACTCGTTGCGAGTATAGCAAGCACGAATAATAAGGTACTCGCTCATCCCTAATTCTGGAGAATTCAGCCAGGGTGTCCATGACACACACAAGGGACTCCACCACGCCGGTGAGAGATATCATATCATCTGCCTACAATCCCACCACATGGTCTGTATCTCCCACACAGACTCCATGTATGCTTGGATTAGTTTTAAGAGCCTCTGCCAACAGCTCTATTACCAAAGCAGAGATAACTGGCGAGAGAGGGCAGCCCTTCCAGGTGGCATTAGTTATAAACCGGTCTGAGGTGAAGCCAGATGCACTCACCACGTTTGGATTAGAGTATAGGACCAATATAGCCTTTTTAATACCTCTCACAAAACCAAACTTATCCAGGACCTCACCCATATAACCCCAATGCACTCTGTCAAACACCTTCTAGACATCAAGAGACAGCAGTACACCGGGGAGATAATTAGTCTCCATTATCTCCAACAAATCTATTACTCATCTAGTGCCGTCCTTAGCTTATTTCCCAGGAACAAACCCAACCTGGTCAGGTGCTATCAGAGAGGGAAGGACAGAGAATATTCTGGTCGCAAGGATTTTAGAGAATATTTTAGGTCACAATTTATAAAGGAGATAGACCTAAAATTGCCAGGAGTGTTCGGGGGTTTCTCGGGTTTAGGAATGGTTGTGATTACTGCTTCAAGGTTTTCATGGCTCATTGAAGAACTACATTTCCAAAAATTGAAAGTTTTTAGGCGGTAAGGAGCTAAAGTTTTGACGAAACTATGCTAACAGGTGTTAGAAAAACCATCTGGGCCCAGAGCAGAGGACTTTTTCGTAGAACAGATTATTTGTTCTATTTCAATGATAGATATGGGAGTATTTAGATCACTTAGCTGAGCCACTGATACTTTGGGGAGTGAGATTTTTTCTAGGATGTTACCAGTTTCTTGTGGATTAGGCTGAACTGTACGGGGATCCTCTTTTAGGTTGTATAGTGAATAATAAAATTGCCTAAATTCTTTAACTATGTCGATCGGATTTAGTACTTTAGTCCCATCAAGTTTATTCAAGTATGCAATCCTATTTCTTATCTTCCTTTTTTAGTTTTGCCTAGCAAAATCTTCCCTGCTCTATCTCCCATGGCATCATATTTTGTTTTGGACTTTTTAAGTGCTTTTTCGTACAGGAATAAAAGTAAAGCACGCAGCCTCATTCTGTGTTCCATTATTTTTTGGGACAACTGTGGGGTGGGGTTTTTCTTGTTGCTTTGTTCCAAATTGTTAATTTGAGTTAATAGGTGTGACACTGCCTCCTCTCTTCTTTTCTTTTCTACTGCTGCCATCTTAATAAAAATACCTCTCATGTATGCCTTGTGGGCTGACCATACCACTTCGTCTGAGGTGGATTTATTATCAGTTATGTCAAGGAAGTCTTTTAACTTGGTCTCTATTAATTCAATGTTTGTTGGTCAGTAAAAAATCATTAAAACACCACCTATTAGCTTTGATCAAAGAGTCAGAGAGATATGGTGAGTGAGACAGGACCACGAGATTACACTTATCGTTGCCTCAAGTGCACAACCTAGAGTTCTATCATCCACAAAAATATAGTCTATCCTGCTATAGGAATTAAATCTAGGGGAGAAATGGGAGTAATCTCTCTCAGAGCTATGGAGATATCTCTAGATGTCATGTAAGTTATATTCTGAAACCAGTGATTTCATCTCTCCCCTAGAGGTATGTCTGTTTGAGCAGTCTAACATGGCAAACATGGGAGCTTGAAATCTCTACAGACAATTTTAAACCCTTTGGAGAACACCTGAATTCTCTTAAGTGTTTGTCTGATAAATAGAAACAGGTGCATCTTTGGGCCATATAGAGATACAATTGTGTACCTAGTGTTATTTAAAGGACAATCAAGGAAAATAAAACGCTCACTAGTAGTGTCATACAATTTAAAGGATATGCAAATTGTCACTTCAGTGAGGAAGTGGAAAATTCTAATGACACCCAATAAGGGTAGCAATCCTTGTAGTCATAATCGACTCTTTAACAAGCCTTTTAATATGACTTAGGATTTGTGCAGATCAGATCCCCAAACTGCAGACACTGCATTTCAGGGTAACTTCCCCTCATCAGTGCAGTGTGTGGGAATTCTGATCGGGCTGTATGAGAGGCTGATACGAAGTCTGGGGAACTAGCTTTCGAGCTTATGCAGAGGAATCTGCCTGCAGCCATAAGGAGAGAGATAAGCTGGTAAGGAGTCTTATAGCCGCAATGCTTCTCTGGGAAATATGCAAATTGTCACTTCAGTGAGGAAGTGAAAAACTCTAATGCCACCCAATAAGGGCAGCAATCCTTGTAGTCATAATCGACTTTTAACAAGCCTTTTAATATGACTTAGGATTTGTGCCAGATCAGAACCCCAAAACTGCAGACGCTGCGTTTCGGCATGACTGCCCCTCAGTGCAGTGTGTGGGAATTCTGATCGGGCTGTATTAGTTGCAACTAATCCTCAAGGAAATTATATCCATGCCCCTCCCTAAAAAGAGAGACAATTTAACACCTATGGAAAGGAAGGCCATTAACTCCCTCCAAGTAAATAAGAATATCATAATCAAAAAAGTAGATAAAGGGGGGTACAGTATTAATGAACAAGGGATGGTATTTAGAGGAGGGTAGAAGAATGTTGGGAGATGGGGATTATTATGAAGCATTGGAACACAATCCATCTGTTGGCATATTTATAAGATATAATAATATCATTAAAGAAACCTTCACCAAGGAACTATTAAACAAAAAAGAAAAATGATTCTTAAACATCCCCCAATATAAGGTTCCATATTTTTACTTTATCCCAAAACTACATAAGGATCCCCTAAATCCACCAGGCCGCCTTATTATATCAGGGGTATGATCCATAACTAGCAACTTATCCCACTATGTGGACTTGTATTTACAAAAATATGTGGTTGAATTAGCCTCGTACCTTAGAAACTCTTCCCAGTTAATAAAAGAACTGATTGAATTACCTCCCAAAAAGATAGTGTACTCATAACACTTGATGTTTCCGCACTTACAGCAACATCCCTCATAATTTAGGATTAAAAGCGATTGAAAATGTTGTAGCAGCAGACAATAGTATTTGCACTGAACAGAAGAATTTCTTGTTGGTGGCAATATGATTTATTCTTGAAAATAATGTGTTCACATTTGAAGGGACCCACTATCATCAGATCAAAGGCTGCGCAATGGGGACGAGATTCACACCCAGTTACGCAAATCTATACATGGGTGCATTTGAATCCTTCTCCATTGTGCAGTCTAAAACAGCACGTTATAAGATAGTGTTTTACTAGAGGTATATAGATGACCTCTTTATCATATGGAGGGGATCAGTCCAGGAGGCTATGGAATTCGTTTCCGATCTTAATTCTAACAATTGAAGCTTATCTTTCACAGCTCAGTATTCTACCACGGCCTTCCAGTATTTGAACCTTCAGGATCAGAGGAGCAAGCAGGGGAGGATTTACACCTCGACCCATTTTAAGCATGTAGATGTTAACAGCTATCTCAGGTTTGATAGTGGGCACCTCCCCAGCTGGATCCTAAATGTTCCCTATGGCCAATATTGGAGGGTCCGTTAAACTGTACAAAAGACAGTGATCACCAACAGGAAAAATCTTAAGGGGAGGGTTTCGAGAAAAAGGATACCCCAAAAAGATCTTGGAAGATGCCTATAGGAAAACAAAATGTTTAACACAGAAGATCTGTATGGATAAAATGCAAAGAAATTCTGAAAGTAAAGAGAATAAAATCTCGGAACGGGCGAGATGGAGCATGGTGACAACTTTCTGGAAGTAAAGATCCTCAATTCAGAAATCAATGGAAAAATTTCATACTAAAAGGAGACCCCATGTTGTCAAATCATCTAACAGAGAAACCAGTAGTAATTTATAAGAAAAAAAAACTCTGGGTAATCTGGTAGCACCGAGTAATACTACCGTGAAGATAGTTTCAATTGCGGAGAGTAATAGTTCGAATTGGGGTTGCTCTGGATGTCAGACACCGAAATGTCTATGTTGCCATACTATAGTAAATGGGATAAAATAATTTACTTCCAGAACAAGAGAGAACTTTACCATCAAACAAAGGATAACGTGTAAGACAACGTGCGTGGTTTATTTGTTGAAATGCATATGCGGCCTACAATATGTAGGCCGCACAGTGCAGACCATGCACGCTCACTTGAATAAGCATAAACATAACTTAAAGACTGGTTATCAACTGCACAGCATTTCCAGACACTTTAGTGCCGTGCATCAAAGGGACCCCAGCCAAATGAATCTAATAGTGATTGATAAAGTAAATAACAAACATAATTTGGCTTTGGATAATGTAGCCAAACACTAAATTACTATTAGAAGGATTCTGCATCATGGGATTTTAGAGTTAAAGGTTATTGAGGGGAGTAAGCAAGCAGATGATGATTATTGATTTTAAGATTTTCTATTATAATTTTTGTGAGGTTGAATATGTACTTATATTGTCATATTGTATGACGGTTTTAATCGTACTATTTAGTGATTGATTTTATAAGGGTTAGTATATTTTATATGGAATGAAGGGAAAACATATTTTATATGTACATAATTTATTTTATATATATAGCACAATTTGTAATAGATTATGGGACAGCAGGAGGAGTATATGTATATTATGCTCCCATTTATTCACTTATATGAACATTATTGGGTTAACAATGTTAAATGTTGTTTAATTGCTATCCAATCATATGTAAGAATTCCCTATATACGTCATTTCATTTGGTTAACCCCTTGTACCACCTGAGGAAGACCGCCTAATTACTGTTGAAACGCATAGTGGCAGTGCAAGGGGCCAGTAAAGGTCTGTTTAATCTTAACCTTAATCCTGTCTATCATTGTGGTCCCCACCTCAGTGCTCCAAATGGCAGATACATTCAGTATCTTTCAATTATCTAAACTTCCCTTTGGGGAGACGGCCGGAGCAGCTCCAGGTGGAGATTGAGGATTAACAGACGCTGGAAGGACCTGTCATCGCTAGGCAACCGGAGTATAATCACAGGACCTGTGGTGACGTGTATCTGGGCCGGAGATCACGTGATGGGGCTACCCAGAAGTCACATGGTGAGAGAAGTGAGAGGTACCAGCAAAGCCCCCGGCAGGGTCTACCACACATGGCAATGTGAGGCAACATTCTGGGGTTGTCCTGGGTCGCACAACCTACAAGGTTGAGCGGCAACCTGACCCCCAATAATTGCATCCCACCACTAGGTAATTCACAGTGGGTGCTCTCCTCTTTTTTTTAACATATATAAGTAATGGGGAAGTCTGCATTCAGGAAACCTGTGGAAGTTTGGGTTCACTGGGTTTGGCTGGAGTTTATTTAAGAGTTTGATCAGGACCTGGATGTGGCCCAAACTGGACCTCAGACACCAAACCCTGTATTAGTCGAAATTCTATGCTGTGAAAGGGTCATAATATGAAATAGGGGGCTGCAAAAGGAAGCAAAATGTCAGCTATTGCCCTGAAAACATGCAGATATGGAAAAAATGTTGTCGATTTCTGCTAATTGTGGATAATTAGCAAAGGTTTAGAATGCAGCTGTGGGCTTCAACCGTCAGTTTTCTCCTTTACCTTGGCAGGTTATCAAAAATAGGGGGATCCAATTATTTAAGAAAAAAAAAATGAATAAATAATTTAAAAGATGGTGTGCGCTAAACCCTATTTTTTTATAATCAGCAGAGGTAAAGCAGACAGCTGAGGGCTGGTATAATCAGGATGGGAAGAGCCATTGTTATTTGGACCTTCCAGCCTAAATATACCAACCCACAGCTGTCCCAGAAGTGCCACATCACATTATAATCACCAGTTCTGGTTCTCTACTCTGCATTTTCCTATTACCATGATACAGTGGCAATAGGGGTAATATATGGGGTTAATGACAGCTGTGATTTATGAAGTAATGGAGAGGTGTCCATGAGAGACTCCCCTATTACTAATCCTGTAAGTCAAAAGAATAAATACAGACACAGAAAAATCTTTTATTTGAAATTAAAAAAAGCACATGCAGCCTTTTACCAATTTATTAACTCCAAAACAAACCCAAAGCTCCAACGTAATCTTCGTGAAGTCATACGATGATCCTTGAGCTACCTATTACAGGATTAATAATATTGGTCTCTCATATACATCTCTTCATTACTAAACCAGAGCTTGATGGCAGATGTAATTTTTCATAAATCACAACTGTCACTAACCCGATATATACCTTATTTTTCGGACCATAAGACGCACTTTTTTTCCTCCAAGTTTTGGAGGAAAGTGGGGGTGCATCCAGGTCCAAATGTATGCCCAGTCTTGCTGTGGGGAGGGAGCAGCCATGAACTGTGATGAGAGGAGGGAGGAAAAGATTACTGCTGCAGGTATCCAGCGACTAGAGAACCACATGTTGCCGATGCTTAAAACTACTCTAATATTCACTGCTTTTGGGGCGAGTTTTCTTGCCCACCTGTCAAGCAGCCAATTAATATTACTTAACTTTAAACATCGATCACACGTTGTTGCGCCAGCTGGATTCCTGCTGTGGCTGGGGAGATCGTGTGCTGCTGGGCTGGGGAGCTAGAGCAGTTGTGCCTGGCCCGGAGGGAGTGTCACTGCAGTGACAGGGCCAGCCAGGCACAATATACTGAAGAGCACAGCATTAGAATCTCCTTACAGGACCTGTAGTGATGTAATGAAGAGGGTGGGCTGGAGCATCATATATCAACACAGGGCTCTCCCTCTTCATTACATCACTGCAGGTCCTGCAAGGAGAGATTCTTCCTTCTTTCTATTTCAGTGTTTGGAGAACCTGCGGTGATATAATGAAAAGGGTGAGCTGGAGCATTACATGACAGCTCAAAGCCCTCCCTGTGCATTACATCACCACAGGTCCTGCAGACACTGAACTAGAATGAAGGAAGAATCTCTTTACAGGACCTGTAGTGATGTAATGAAGAGAGGGGGCACTGTACTGGCATGTGATGCTCCAGCCCTGCATGTTCATCATGTCACTGAAGATCCTGTAGAGATTTCCTGGTGTCCAGAAGTGGAGGATGTGACAGCACGTAATGTGAGTGAGCACACCTTGTCAAAGTTAAGAATAAAATGTTAATAAAGTATTGTATATACAAGCACTCTACCACTTCTATGGTGATCTATAACTCCCAGCATGCAATAGGATCTACAGGACATGCTGGGTGTTATAGTTCTCCCATGGGACCTTAAAGCAGCACTCCAGTGGGTTTTATTCAGCTCTGAAATGGTTCTTTAAATATAAGCTCAATGCCCCCATTCTTATACTCACCCTCCAGCATCTTCATATAATACTTTACAGACACCACTCCGGTCCCAAAGCACCATCTTCTGCCCATAGCTTCCAACTAAATAACATACTATTATATATAATAACATAACATATATTAGTATGTTATTTATGTTAGTAATATTTTACCACATTTTATGCTTCAAATATTTTTTTTCTTTTTTTCACCTGTAAAACATGGGTGCGTCTTATGGTCCGATGCATAGACTCACCGTGGCCGGGACTCCGGTTTAGACAGGCAATAGCTTCTTCCTCCTTGTCACGGGTGGACCGCGCCTGCCGGTAGTGGGGCCTGGTTGAGTGCAGATCAAAAAGCTGAAGACGTCTTGTGGGAACAAATTAAGGGGTTAATTTGTCGTGACGCCACCTATGAGTGATTTCGGTAAGTCTTACCGACGCTGCGGGGCCTCCGGGGGATGGAATGCAGCAAGATGGACCGCTCCCCACAGGCTAAGCGATGATCCCCGGAGGCTGGAGCTGTTGAAGGTGTTGTGCGGCAGCTGCGGTTACCTTGAAGTGCGGACAGACAGTTCATAAGAAAGCACAGACACTGTAAGTCTCTGTAACGGGTGCTTTACTGTAACCAGCAGGCAATACATGGCATACAGTTTGTGGGTAGCAGACCGGGTGGACTCAGCAGTGATAGGTGTCCCTCAGAGATCCGCGGTGTTCCTCCATTCTAACTAAGTAGGTTGCCGTTGTTGCCCAGGAATACCAGGTCGGGTACAGGGAGGCTGCTTGAATGCCCTATCTGGGGTATACGTTCCGGATGCTTTGGGGAGCCTTGGGTCCCTTGGTGGGTACACCGCTGGTTAGACGACTGGATTTGGCAGTGGTGGGGTGCTCCTGTAAAGGGGCTCCTCCACTCTTCTGGTTCGCATAGCAGAGCTGAACTGCTGCTAGCTTCGGTACCAGCAAACCGGCTGTAGATGGGCACGGGATGATTTTGAGCCCGCATTTTGACGCCCGTAGTCCGGTTGGTAATGCATCGGGAGTAATGGTGCTCAACCGTGGTGACGGTAGGGAGATGGCCGGTAGAAGATGGCCAGGGGGCCGCACGGGACTGTGCGAGCCCCCTCTCCTAGGTTGCAGAGCTGGGATTCTGCAGAGGGTCTTCTAGGTTGCTGTTACTCCTTCAGCCCTCGAACTCCAACTGTTCTAGACTTTCCACTACACACTACCCTTGCACTCCGCCCACCAGTACCTTGATTGGCCCTCTATGCTAAGTGATGCATGCAGGGTATGGATCTCTGAGTTAACCACATAGCTGCTGGGTCAGAGAATATTGCTGCTGCATTTGTGGCTGCAATACCCTCCTGTGACGCACTCGGTGCGGGGCGCAACAGCCTCTTATAGTCCGAAAAATACAGTATTACCTTTATTGCCACCACATCAGGGCAATCAGGAAGAGCCTGGTAAAGTGCAGAATTTGCACGTTTAATGTGATGCACCATTTCTGGGATGGCTGCGGGCTGATTTTCTTTTACTGGGTCGTGCCAATAACCATGGACTTTCCACCCTGATAATACCAGCATGCTTCTGTCTGCTTTATCTGGTCTGGTTTTTAAAAATAGAGGTGATCCCATGGGGAAATTAGGGTAATAGGTTAATACCAATGATGCCAGATGTAAATTGACATCTAACTGATGCGCCGCCTGTGGGGCAGTTGCGTATATTTAGTCTAGGACATATCAAATAACCATGGCTTTCTGCTTTACCTCTCCTAGTTATCAAAAATAAAGTCAAGCCAATACCAATTTTTTTTAATTATCTAAATGAATAATTTTTTTAAATCGGCTTGCGATCCCTTCTAGTTTTGATAACCTGCCAAGGAAAAATAGTCAGCTGAGGGTTTCAAACCATAGCTGTCTGTTTTACCTGCACTGGTTGCCAAAAATAAGCAGGAGTGCACATAATTTCTTTTGTTATTTTAATTGTTTACAGCAGCGTACAGTTATCTCCCATATACAAGAAAGCTCAACAAACTTTACTAACATACAAACAGACCCTGAACAAGGAGCTCGATGACAGACTTTTTTTAAGTGCATATATACAAGTCCGAGCCCCAGACACCAGGTAACAGGTATGATCCCCGACTTTTACAGTTTGTGTTCGCTCATTCCTATTTATGAACCAAAAATTTAAATGATGATTACTCTTTAAAAGCAATGGTAATTTTTGTCCTGGAATACTACTCTGTCTTGTAGGCTGTGAAACCTATGATTAAACTTTTGTACTCCTCTTTGCTTTACCTTCCCCTTCCCTTCTTTTTCTTTCCTCATTTATTACAGTCAAAAAAATTGTTGTTTTGTTATTCAAGTGTTTATTTCAACTTAAGTTCTTTATGGTCGTACTTTGACTGTTGATAAAGCTACAAAAAAGTATTGATATTCTATAACAAAATGAAACCACATTGACATTCTTAAATTATTCATAATTATTAATACCCATTCTTTGAATGATACTGAACACATTTTACATAGTGATTTAGAGGCATTAGACAAAGAGCTCATCTTTACATAATGAGATTGATTACCACACAACTGGTCATCCCTCAAAAATGGTGCAACATAAAAAATAATGACTTTCACTAGTGGTGTGGAAAGAGGCAAATGGGGTGTAACATATCATAAATCTCTGCAATAACTTTATTACCTAGCTAGAGCCTTTCAAATTTACCACTGCTGTGGAAAAGCACAAAATGTTGCATGTAATGAACTTTCAAAGAAACGTAATAATAATAATAATAATTGAAATAAAATATCACACAGTGAAAAACAAACACAAAGTTGCTCACAATAAATGTATTTACTATCAAGAAAAACACAACCCAATATTGATATTAATTAAGATTACTAAATGATATTGATTTGGTTCTGAAAAGGGCAAAGACAGCCCCTTCTGTCACTGAACTATTCAGCCTAAAGCAAACTTTTTCAATGAGGTGAAAATAAATGGCTAAGTATTGTTAGGGCTCAGACATACAGTTAGGGCCAGAAATATTTGGACAGTGACACAATTTTCGCGAGTTGGGCTCTGCATGCCACCACATTGGATTTGAAATGAAACCTCTACAACAGAATTCAAGTGCAGATTGTAACGTTTAATTTGAAGGGTTGAACAAAAATATCTGATAGAAAATGTAGGAATTGTACACATTTCTTTACAAACACTCCACATTTTAGGAGGTCAAAAGTAATTGGACAAATAAACATAACCCAAACAAAATATTTTTATTTTCAATATTTTGTTGCGAATCCTTTGGAGGCAATCACTGCCTTAAGTCTGGAACCCATGGACATCACCAAACGCTGGGTTTCCTCCTTCTTAATGCTTTGCCAGGCCTTTACAGCCGCAGCCTTCAGGTCTTGCTTGTTTGTGGGTCTTTCCGTCTTAAGTCTGGATTTGAGCAAGTGAAATGCATGCATTGGGTTTAGATCTGGTGATTGACTTGGCCATTGCAGAATGTTCCACTTTTTTGCACTCATGAACTCCTGGGTAGCTTTGGCTGTATGCTTGAGGTCATTGTCCATCTGTACTATGAAGCGCCGTCCAATCAACTTTGCAGCATTTGGCTGAATCTGGGCTGAAAGTATATCCCGGTACACTTCAGAATTAATCCGGCTACTCTTGTCTGCTGTTATGTCATCAATAAACACAAGTGACCCAGTGCCATTGAAAGCCATGCATGCCCATGCCATCACATTGCCTCCACCATGTTTTACAGAGGATGTGGTGTGCCTTGGATCATGTGCCGTTCCCTTTCTTCTCCAAACTTTTTTCTTCCCATCATTCTGGTACAGGTTGATCTTTGTCTCATCTGTCCATAGAATACTTTTCCAGAACTGAGCTGGCTTCTTGAGGTGTTTTTCAGCAAATTTAACTCTGGCCTGTCTATTTTTGGAATTGATGAATGGTTTGCATCTAGATGTGAACCCTTTGTATTTACTGTCATGGAGTCTTCTCTTTACTGTTGACTTAGAGACAGATACACCTACTTCACTGAGAGTGTTCTGGACTTCAGTTGATGTTGTGAACGGGTTCTTCTTCACCAAATAAAGTATGCGGCGATCATCCACCACTGTTGTCATCCGTGGACGCCCAGGCCTTTTACAGTTCCCAAGCTCACCAGTCAATTCCTTTTTTCTCAGAATGTACCCAACTGTTGATTTTGCTACTCCAAGCATGTCTGCTATCTCTCTGATGGATTTTTTTCCTTTGACCGCATGTTGTCTGGTCACAGCAACAGCTTCCAAATGCAAAACCACACACCTGGAATCCACCCCTGACCTTTTAACTACTTCATTGATTACAGGATAACGAGGGAGACGCCTTCAGAGTTAATTGCAGCCCTTAGAGTCCATTGTCCAATTACTTTTGGTCCCTTGAAAAAGAGGAGGCTATGCATTACAGAGCTATAATTCCTAAACCCTTTCTCCGATTTGGATGTGGAAACTCTCATATTGCAGCTGGGAGTGTGCACTTTCAGCCCATATTATTATTATATATATATAATTGTATTTCTGAACATGTTTTTGTAAACAGCTAAAATAACAAAACTTGTGTCACTGTCCAAATATTTCTGGCCCTAACTGTATGGTGACAGTGGCAAACTGGGTAATAAAGAGTTAATGCCAGTTTTGTATTGTCAACTGGCACTAAGCCCGAGATTCATAATGGCTGGCCAATATTGGACCCGTTAATTAGGAAATTCTATTAAATAGTATTTAAGATGCAGCACACAGACAAGTCATTTTTTAGAACACAAAACAAAAACACATATCTTGATTCTATCTTTATTAATCCCACATACCGCACAAAATCCTCTGGGACGTCTTCTCACTACGGCCACCGAGCACAAAATAAGTGAGCCGAGAGCCATGGCAGGGTAAGCGGTGATTCATTGAGGTCACCCAATAACAACTCAGGTAACCATGTTGCCCGCTAACCATAGCAGTTACCATGGTTACCCAATCTGTGTCCTTGGATGAGTCAGTGAGGTCACCCAAGGACACAGCTTGGGTAACAATGGCAACCCGCTATGCATCCTGTGCTCACCCAGTCGAAGCTCTAGGCTCTATTAGTCTGTGCTCAGGGGTCACTATGGTAGGATGCTCCAAAACCATGGCCTCCGATGCAACAGAGTTTAGAGAGCAACATCGGACCTCATGTTGGTTTATGGAGGGAATGTGTGACTAATAAAGATGGAGTCAAGATATGTGTTTGTGTTTTATCTAGGGATGGGCGAATCTACTCGCTAGGACTCGTTACTCGGCGAGTAGTAAGGGACTCGCAGGACTCGGTACTCTGCGAGTTTCCCAGTGATTACTCGCACGAGTCCAATGCAAATCAATATCAATCCTAGTTTTGTCAGAAACGCTGACAAAACTAGGATTGCCATTGTTTGCATTAGACTCGTGCGAGTAATCACTGGCTACTGTGCCAGTGATAGCAGGGAAACTCGCAATGTAACTGCTGTTTCTTTGCGAGCCGAGTCCAGCTGTCTTCTCTGTGCAGCTCCAGGGTCCTAGAGCCCGCCTGCTGCCTGATGTAGCAGTGCTGAGATTGTTCTCAGTCTGCTCATTCCCTGTGTACAGACATGAATGTCTGTGCACAGAGATGATGTAGCAGTGCTGAGATTGTTCTCAGTCTGCTCATTCCCTGTGTACAGACATGAATGTCTGTGCACAGAGATGATGTAGCAGTGCTGAGATTGTTCTCAGTCTGCTCATTCCCTGTGTACAGACATGAATGTCTGTGCACAGAGATGATGTAGCAGTGCTGAGATTGTTCTCAGTCTGCTCATTCCCTGTGTACAGACATGAATGTCTGTGCACAGAGATGATGTAGCAGAGCTGAGATTGTTTTCAGTCTGCTCATTCCCTGTGTACAGACATGAATGTCTGTGCACAGAGATGATGTAGCAGAGCTGAGACTGTTCTCAGTCTGCTTATTCCCTGTGCATAGACATCTATATTTATGCACAGGAGATGTAGCAGAGAGGACATCGCGTTTTGGACTGCGTCGGACGGAAGAGGATTTTTTTAATTAAAGATGGAGTCCCTAATGGCTTTTTTTTTTTTATTTCTAATAAAAAAATTTCCTTGTGTTGTGTTTTTTTTAAAACAATTTAATAGAAATTCATGGCGGTCATGTCTAATATTGGCGTGACCGCCATAAATTTCGGGCTTAGGGCCAGCTGATAATACAAAGCTGGCCCTAACCTCTTTATTACCCAGCGTGCCACCGCTACCAGGGCCGCTGGAAGAGCGGGGTTCAGCGCCAGAGGATGGCGCTTCAATGAACGCGCCATCTTCTGGGGTGGCTGCGGGCTGCAATTTGCAGCGGGGGTGCCCAGAAAGCTTGGGCATCCCTGCGCTGCGGATTCCAGCCCCCAGCTGCTTAGCTGTACCTGGCTAGACA
>JARQOC010000001.1:241541352-241732109 GCA_033576535.1 Allobates femoralis | reverse complement strand
GATTCCCCCACTTTTTCTTCAGGGGTGCACCTCATTTTGTTTCGGCTTCCTTTTGCCTTTGCCACAGTACACTCCTGAAGTTTAAAACAGTTTGGCCCTTTGGCATGTCACAGTCCCCTGATTTGGACTTTGCCTTCCCCAGGTTCCCCAACCCAAAGTTGTTTGCTAAAAAGCAACATGTTGTGCTCTAAAAGCTAGCTGAATCGGGCCCAAGTTTTCAGGACAGCACTTGCAAGTTTAAACCCCAAAGGCCCTTTTAAAAATATGCTCTCCTTGCCCTCTGGCAGGATGGCAAACCTTTCAGAGGCAGAGTGCCCAAACTGAAACCCCAAAAAAAACCAAAATTATTGGAGTTTCTAACCGATAATTCAATCTAAATTTACACCCAGTGGTCATCAGAAGCAAAAAACCCAGGGGGGAGAGCCAGTAGATGCCAACTCTTCACTGTACAGGGCATGTAGTCCTGAAACCCTGATATTCAATTATTTTAAAAGTTAATTGATTTTAAACTTACCTTTGCAGTCTTCTATTCTCTTCAGCAGTGGTCATCCAGCTCATGTGTGCTGCACATTGAAGCTGAGCCGCTCCTACTGCCCTTTCCAGACACGTAGGTGGATTGATCTATATGGAAAAATGCAGAATATTAGACAAATAGGAGGTAGCTTTATCATGGAATGTAAGCGAATTTCATACTGAAATCCTGGTCCCTATCTTGTAGTAATATCTCCATCCTGACCATATGCTTGCATGTGGGTGCTTCATCCTGACCCTCTTGGCAGTAAGGTCTCCAGCCTTGTCCCCCTGCTGTAATGTACCCATCCTGCCCCTATCATGTAGTAATGCCCTATACTGCAGTAATATGCCCCCTCCTTGTAGCAATGCCGCTATCATGCCCCCCTCCTTGTAGTAATGCTACCATCACACCCCCTAGTACTCCTGCCTCCATTGCTGCTCCTCTCCTTGCATCTTCAGTCCATGCATCACGTGACTGAGTGCTTCACATGACGCCGGGCGGAGCTTGGAGACTGTGTCGAAGATGCGGAGGAAGAAGTCTTCTCAGATCCGACACAGCTTTGAACTGCCAGCGCCATGATGCTGGCAGTTCAAAGTGGCAGTGAGAGGCAACTGCTCTGCGTGCCCTCCCTGGCAAGCGTGCCATAGGTTCGCCATCACTGTCCTAGGGTATTATCCACCACTTGGATAGTACATTTCCAACTCCCTCCATTTCATAGGAGCCACCAACAGTCTGTTTTCCTTAGGTTCTCTGGTGATCCAGAAAATATAAGCTGTTGGTGGCTCTTGAGGACTTGAGTTCGGGATCACTGCTGTAGATTGTAACCTGAGCAATGAGTGGTAAATGATAAAATTGCATGTTCTTCTGTTCCTGAACAGACTTTTCACTCTGCTGTATCATTGATTGTAAGTGATGCACTTTGGAATGGAGCCTATCCAGGAATAGTCATTTTATGATGGACACTGGAGCAATTAAGCATTAACCCCTTCACCCCCCCGGTGATTTCACTTTTAATATTTCCCTCCCCTTCCAATAGCCATGTCATTTTTTTTTCTCTAGTCACCTTCCATGATAGTAGCATTGGTGAATATCTCCCCGCCATAATTGGGGACAGGTAACACTGAGGTTAAATGCCTCTCCCCTTCCTCTAACCACCTTCAGCCTTATCCCCATAATAGTTGCAAAAACAGGCTGTATACCCGAGTCCAGAGAGGCTCTGGTAAAATGCAAACACTGCCTAGGTAAATTAACAAGGGGAGCAGAAAGGTTTTGGACAGAGCACCCCTTTCCTTCAGGGTCAAAGACCAGCCCTTCCATCGGTCTAATATCTGAGTGGCACTCCGATCCCAGTTTTTAACATGGTAATTGCCCTGGACAATTAATGCCTAGGATTTTTGCAAGGCTCTGGAAGGGTGTCCAGGAGATAAAAAAAAAATAAAAAAATCAGGGTCTCCTCCTCTCCTCCAGAAGTTTTCACACTTTTGCTGGTTGACCTTGGACCTGGAAGCCTCCAAGTAGTGCTGCAACTCAGACAACCTCTCAAACCTCCCCTTCCAAGGAGAAAAAGGTTGTGGCGTAAGCCATTTCTTCTGGGACAATGTCCTGTGCGCCAGAGCTGCCGATCTCCACCCTGCCAACGGTCTATGATCTACCCTTCTATCACGATGATATCTTACTGTGAAGAGTTGGAATTCTTTTTTTTTTCCTCATCCTTACGACAGCACAGACAATGAGGCGGATGATACCTGCCCCCAGGAACAGGACACCTACAGCAAAAATTAAAGGGGGTGGCATGTATCTGGTGGGAGCTCCCTCTGGAGTTGCTGGCCCTGTAGCATGGGGCAAAGACTGGGGCCCGCGGTGCCGCAGCGGCATGCGCCTGTCATCCTAGCGTTGAGGGAGTCTGCAGGGGCTCTCATCACTGAAAGGCTCCCTGGCAGTCACTCCTGCCTGAAGGTCTTGGCCAGTGGAGGAGGTGTTTCACTCTGACGGCTGTTGCCCGATGGGACGGGGCCGGGGTCACTTTCAGGTTGTGCCAGAAGTGCCGTCACACGCTGAGGTTGTAGTGTGCTGGGCACTTTCTGGGAGCTGCTGCCAGATACGCCCACACCACATCCCTATAAGGTGTGTGTGTGTGTATATAAAGGAGCTATAAGGCCACAGTAAGTGGCAGCAGCTCACAAAACTGTGGCCTTTAGATTAGGAGTGTGTGCCTCGTCTGCAGCAATGTCAGACTATGCAACAAGGACACCAGATGTGTCAGAGGGACCCTAAATCCCAGCCTGCCGTGGTACCTTCGGGTGTACGGATGGGAAAGTGCCTTTGTAAGGCAAAACATGTATGCTAATGGGGGCTTTCTGTGCTTCAACATGTTTTTTTTTACCTTAAAATGACAGTTTGTACCCTTTGTGACGAATCGCTACCCAGAGTATGAGAAGCGAATTTATTGCCCATGTATAGAACGTACCCTGGCGAAAGAGACTCCTTCGTTAACATTAAAACCCTCATTAAGGACAAAGTTAAAATGACGTAAGGGAGATTGCGCAGGTTATGGGTGCAGCATCTAGCTCAGACACGACACGACATGACCCTTCCCCGGCCGTTCATGTCAGCTAAGAGGATGAACAGAGTGAGCTAACCCTGTCAGATCATTCAGAGGCGGTTTCCTCAGATGAGTAATTGGGCCATCCATTTTTACAGCAGATGATCTGTAAACTACTGAAGCTGTTCAGCTCTACTATGGGGGTAGAAACCCTTAGGCCCCCGTCACACCTGGCGATAGGGCTGGGGATGTCGGCGGCGACTGGCGGGTGCGCGCATGGTTTTGGTGTCCCGCCAGCGTCGCCGTCCCCCGTTTACACCGGGCGACACCTCCAGCCCCGCGTCGGCGACCTGTCAGGCGGCATCGCCGCTGGGGTGTCTGGAAACCCCACTGGCGATGCAGGACAATGGGAGTCTATGGCTCCCATTGCCTGACAGGTCGCCGATACCCGATTACATGGGGCGATGTGTGCACATCGCCTCATGATGGTTACCTGGTTTCAGAGCGCTGCTCTGAAACTAGGCGACTGTCCGACATCGCCCCTTTACATGAAGCGACGTAGGGGTGATGACGCCGGCGATATTCCACACCCCCACGTGGTCTCTGTAATGGGCGGCGATGTCGCCCGTGTGAAAGGGGCTTTAGGGAGCATCGGTCTATCCAGGACTCTGTTCCGTAATTTAGAGGAGAAAAAAAACATTCTTTCTCTGGCGCCTCATTGGGGGACACAGACCATGGGTATTATGCTGCTTAGCCATAGGAGGCTGACACTAATTAAATGTGAAACAGTTATTATAATATTTATTCATTTATATAGCGCTATTAATTCCATAGCACTTTACATACATCAGTCGTCCTGTCCCTCTTGGAGCTCACAATCTAAAGTTAGCTCCTCCCCTGCAGTATACACTCTCTGGCTGGGCCAGACCACACCAGTATTAGCTTAGTGTCTGTAGGAGGCACATCTATTCCTTATGGGATTTTTTCCTGAGACTGGCGACGGCACCCCTTGGCGTCCCACCTTCCCACAACCGGCAGGAACGCAGAGTGTTGTCTCCAGGTACCCCCTCCTGTGACGTTGGATCACCGGGACTACACTTCCTTCCGTGGATTCCTAGGGCGACGGTTCCTTCGGGTTCCGATTTCCCGCAACCAGCAATGGATGGGCACGCAGAGTGTCGTCTCCCCTTCCGCACCAAGCGTAGATCCCTTGCAAGCCTGGCTATCCCCAGTCTTCCCCCACAGGGACCTGGGTCGAAATCGGCAGCCCTTCTGATGTGGTACGTGCCTGCTTCACTGCACTCCCCAGCCTCCCTCCTGGCAGCCTGGGTTGAGAACCTGAGGACTATATGGCCATCACCCAGAGGTTTTCACCACGGGCTGGTGTGGGCTTCTGGAGTGGGGCTCTTCCCAAACCCCCCCCCCCCCCCCCCTCTCTCCCACCTCCCCTTTCTCTCTTAAAACCCTTCTCTCTCTCCCCCCTCTGCTCAGTGTGTATCTCCCTGTCGCCACGGCGAACCCCACTGCTGCGGCCTGTATTTTCACTACAGAGACCAATTCTGCCTTTCTCGGCACCCAATCCCGCCCCTTTCTGTGATGCAGCAGAGGGTGGTAACCCCCGCCCCTCACTGATGTACTTTGGGCGCGAGTACGGCCCACCACTGCGGCCACGCCCCCGAAACCCGCTCGCAGGGCCAGCTCTTTTCTCTGCCCTGTCTATTTCTGGCCTCTTTGCAATGGTTCTTCCTGCACACGACTGAGCTTCTCCTCATCAGCAAGAGCCTGCACATGGGACATAGTCAGCACCATACCCTGCATTATTCCGGTAAGGCACATATACTTCCTAAGGACTGTACACTTTCAGTCCTGGCTTAGCTCCTTCCTTTCAGTTTTTTTCTCTTGCATCAGCATCATGCAATCTTCCAAGGCACCTAAGAGATCAAAACTCCACACGGTTTATTATTCCTCCTGTGCCACCTGCCACTCTGAGCTTCCACGAAAGCATACCACTCCGTTCGGCCAGGCCTGTACCCTCGCAGAAGCCCAAGAGCCCTCCGCCACTGCTACCAATGCATCCCTCTCTCGGGGTCATGCATCATACTCTACCTCTTCTGACGATCCAGAAGATGGTGAATGTTGCCTGGACCTGGACGAGCCTCTTAATATAGACCCCTCGGACCAGACATCTATTGACTCGCACATAGCAGCAGTTAACAATACCTTAAACGTGGACACTGTTTCCTCCTTAACTCCGGACCACACTGTCCTTTAAGCGAGCAAAGAGGCCACAAAAATTTTTTTGCTGACCATCCAGAGTTTCAGGCTATTCTAACTAGAGGGAGAAACCTGACGGGCGCTTCGGTAACCGCAAGACCATCGAGGCCCGATTCCCCTTGTTTTGGGCTGAGCAGACTCGCCATCTGTCAATACACCTGTCTCTCGCCTTGCGGTTAAGGTACTACTATCCCTGCCAGACGGATCCTCCATCAAAGATCAGACGGACAGGCAAGTAGAGCAGTTCGCACAATCTGCCTTTAAGACAGCAGGATCTTCCCTTTCGCCCTTCTTCGCATCCGTGTGGGTTGCCAAGGCAATTATGGTCTGGGCTGAAACCCTACATAAATTCCTACAGAAGTCTCCGCGCCTTCAACAATTCACCAACATAACTAATCATATCACTTCTGCAGCGGACAACTCAATACAGGCATCTTTCAACTCGGGCACCAGCGCAGCTTTTGCTGCCTCCAATACCATTGCCATCTGCAGGGCCCTTTGGCTCAGGCAGTGGCGGGCTGATTCATCTTCTAAGAAATCACTTACTAGTCTCCCATATCTTCCCGATCGTCTATTTGGCGAACGTCTTGACAAACTTATCTTGGACGCCACGGGTGGAAAAAGTACCTCTCTTCCATAACATAAGCAGAAACCCCCCCTTTTTTAGACGACCACAGTCTACGTTTCGTTCCTTTCACAACTCCTTCGGCTGGGCGGTCTCTCGACCGCCCCCCCCCCTCCTGTGCCCATAATCCCCGCCAGAGACAGACCTGCCCTGGCATCATTCAAAACAAATCCTTCCTGGCAGCCAGACACAGTCTAAACCTAGAGAGTCTCGATCCCATCGGTCCTGACTCCCATTTCTTGCCGGAAGACACTCCCATCGTTGACGACCGCTTACTGCTGTTCAGTCACATCTGGCTATCTGCCACAAACGACAGATGAATTGGAGATCTCATGTCTTCTGGGTACCACGTAGTTTGTCTCCCGCCCACCATACCGCTTCTTCCCTTCCAACCCCCCGAAGCCACCAAAGCACCGTCATGCCGTCTTCAAAGCTACAGCGGTTGGACAAAATAATGGAAGCACCTAATGTTTTGGCATCATAATCTTCAAACATGTTATAAACATGCAAACCGTGACATATGTTAATGTTTTGTAGTTGATTATTTGTGTTAAGTGATATGTGCATGTAAATTAACTGTTTGTTTTGCCAAATTGTAAGAACATTGATGAGAACCTGATACGAATGGCAGACCTTTCGGATTTTCAAAAAGGCCAAATTGTTGGTGCTCGTATGGCAGGTGCTAGTGTAACAAAGTGCTTTAATGCTTGGCGTGTCAAGAGGTACTGTCTCCAAAGTAATGACTGCGTTTGAAAGAGAAGGAAAAACATCCGCAGTAAAGCACAGGTCCGGCCGAAAGACTTAGAGAGATCGCCGGACTCTAAAGCGAATTGTGAGAGAGGATCACAACACCACGGCTCCGAAAATCACTGCTGAGCTCAATGAACACCTACAGAACTCAGTTTCCACGAAAACTGTTCGTCGGCAGCTGCAGAAATCTGGATTCCACAGAAGAGCTGCAATTAGAAAACCGCTGCTCTCAATGACCAATGTTTCCAAGCGTTTCCAAGCGAGTGGTGTAGAAACCTCCAGAATTGGTCCCTCGAGCAGTGGAAACATGTGATATTCTCAGACGAATCATCGTTTACCCCATTTTCCGACCTCCGGCCGAGTATACGTTTGGAGACAGCCAAAAGAAGCATTACATCCAGACTGCCTTCTCCCAACCATAAAACATGGTGGAGGTTCTGTGATGATATGGGGTGCTATTTCGTTGCAATCCTCCAGGCCAATGATATCACCTTTTATGAATCCATACCTCAGAGAATTGAGGCTGTAATCGCCACAAAAAGTGGACCTACACCATATTAAACTAACTTTTGTTGATTTTTCCAGGTGTTTCCATTATTTTATCCAACCCCTGTATATATTCGTTCCAACAGGCGTGAGTCATCATTCTCGTACCAGAACCCGAGCGCTTCAGCGGTTTCTACTGCCAACTTCTTCGTGGTTCCCAAGAAAGATGGGTCTTTACGCCCCATTTTAGACCTCAAGCATCTGAACAAGAATGTTCACGTCCGGCAGTTCAGAATGGAGTCTCTGTGCTCCATTATCGCATCTATCCGCTACGAGGTACAGGATCTTCACTTCCAATTCGTTACTCTTTCGGTCATGCTACTGCCCCACGGGTCTTCACCAAAGTCATGGTGGCTGCCATGAGCGTCCTGCATTGCAGAGGAGTAGTCTTGCCTTACCTAGACGATCTCTTAATCAAAGCTCCTTCCTTTCAAAACAGTGTCCAGATTACCGTGGACACCTTGTCTCGCCTAGGTTGGCTAGTAAGTCTGCCAGTGTCGTCTTCAATCCCAGCACAGTCAATCACGTTCCTCGGCATGACCTTAGACACCTACCGAGGCTTGGTCACTCTACCTTGGGACAAGAGGTCTACCCTACGTCAGGCAGTACACACTCTTCTCTGGCCTTCCTCACGTTCCATTCGCTTCAGCATGAGGGTCCTAGGAAGGATGATTGCAGCAATAGAGGCAGTCCCGTTCGCCCAGTTTCACCAGCGGCCACTACAACTAGCTCTTCTGTCCAACTGGGACAAGAGCCCCTTTTCTCTGGACAAGACATTCCGCCTGAAACCCGGTATCAGGCGCGCATTTCGCTGGTGGTTTTGTCCATCCTCCCTATCCAAGAGACGCTCCTTTCTTCCAGTGGACTGGCTAGTCTTCACCACGGACGCCAGCCTTCTAGGCTGGGGAGCAGTATACCAACACCACACTGCCCACGACAGATGGACCACCCAGGAGTCGGCTTTGCTGATAAACCTTCTGGAGATTCGTGCAATATTCCTTGCCCTTGAAGCCTTTCACCACCTTCTGGCGGTCCGCCATATCCGCGTTCAGTCGGACAATGCTACGCAAGTAGCCTACATCAATCGCCGATGCGGCACTCGCAGCAAAGCTGCGTTCCACAAGGTTGAGCGAATTCTCCTTTGGGCAGAGTCAACGAAGTCGACCATCTCAGCGGTACACATTCCAGAGGTGGAGAATTGGGCGGCGGACTTTCTCAGCCGCCAAAGCCTTGCCACTGGGGAATGGTCCCTCCATCCGGACGTGTTTCACCAACTATGTCACCGCTAGGGGACGCCCGACGTGGATCTGAGGTGACTTCTCCTTTTCACCTTAATGAAGATATTCTGCCGTCTTTCTGTCCGGCCCCAGTGCATTGAGTGGAGAAGGCACTGCATACCCTTGACCTTGTAATGGCCCTCAGGTACTACATTTCCAGGACGGCTTCCTTCAGAAAGTTGGATAGCCTGTTTGTTCTTCCTGAGGGTCCCTGTAAAGGGTAAGCCGTCTCAAAAGCTACCTTAGGTTTCCTGGATAGCGGAACGAATCTAGCGGGCTGTCGTCTAAAAGGTGTTTCCATTCCTGGTGGATTTCCAGCTCACTCCACTCGTGCGGTTGGTGCATCGTGGGCCATTTGGCACCAGGCCTCAGTTGAACAAGTGTGCAAGGCTGCTACCTGTTCTAGTCTGCACACATTCACGAAGCACTGCAAAGTACATACCCAGGCCTCAGCTGATGGTAGCCTTGGTAGGACTATTCTTCTGGCGGTGGCACACCCGTCTGAACAGGTGCCTTAAGGCATCTGGGACTGTTTCCTTACGCCTTGGGTCATGGTTCTTTTTCCCACCCAGGGACCGCTTTAGGACGTCCCATGGTCTGTGTCCCCCAATGAGGCGCTAGGGAAAAACAGATTTTTGTGTTCTCACTGTAAAATCGTTTTCTCTTAGCCATCATTGGAGGACACAGCTCCCTCCCTCTTAGCCAGTTGGCTTTTGTTCTTGGACTTTCTTTGAAGTTTGCATTGATTATTGTTCTTTTCCTTGTTTTGTTATTTGCTCCTACTGCTTGTGCACTAAAACTGGTGTGGTCTGGCCCAGCCAGGGGGTGTATACTACAGGGGAGGAGCTAACTAATTCACATTTAATTAGTGTCAGCCTCCTATGGATAAGCAGCATAACACCCATGTCTGTGTACCCAATGATGGCTAAGAGAAAACGATTTTACGGTTAGTACACAAAAATCTGTTTTTCCCTTTCATGACAATTTGCTGGCACTTATTAAAAAAGAGTGGAAAAGGCCAATTAAAAAAATGCCAGTTCCCCAGGCTCTAAAACCCAAATACCCCTTCAGCGAGGAGGTCTGTGATAAATGGGAGAAAGTGACAAAACTTGACGCAGTGATTGCCAAAACTTCCAAGGGGATTGCACTCCCTTTTGATGACCTGGGTTCCCTAAAAGATCCCGTAGATAAAAAGGCAGATGCTTTTCTGAAGGCAGCCTGGGAAGTTTCAGCATGGTCCTTTAAACCAGGAGTAGCAGCCACCTCCATGGCTTGATCAATGATTAAGTGGCTGGAGGAATTAAAGGATCAGATAAAGGATAAGTACCCTAGAGAGAAACTCCTAGAAGCAATACCTTCACTAGAAAAAGGAGGCTTCTTGGCGGACGCTTCTAGACTCTGTCTTCTTTGCGGCTCGCTCATGCGCTCTCATGAACTCGGGTCGCAGAGCACTGTGGTTAAAAAGCTGGACCCCAGACTTCCAGTCGAAGGTGAAACTTTTGTGCTGTCCCACATGAAGGGAAATACTTGATTGGGAAGATGTTGGAAGATATTTTAGAGAAAGTGGCTAACAAGAAGCACTTCCCACCACCTCCCTTCTCTAGGTCCTGTCAGTCCTTCAAGGATCAGGTAGTGGTAGAGGAGGTTGGAGTCGCTCAGACGAGAGCTACATGAGCTTGTCGGTGGAAAGACAGGAAGGACATAGGATTCCTCCTTAACAAGCCTCCCTTTAAAAATCCTCCCAAGCAGCAATGACGCAAGGTTGCCAGTTGGAGGAAGGCTGTGATATTTTTTTTGTCCATCCGTGGGCCTTCCTGCTGGCCTCACAATGGATAGTCAAGTTGTTAGCCGAAGGGCCCTGATTAAATTTTCTCTAGTCGCCTTCCACGACAGCATAGGCAGTTGCCTCTCCACGCCCTAATAGGGACAGGAAGCACAAGAGAGGTTAAAAGGACCCTCCCACCTCCCATTAACCAGTGTCTTTCCTGTCTCCATGGGGCATGGAGAGGTTTTTATTTTTTCTTATGCCGCGTGACAGGCAACCGTGGCATACCTATTTTTTATCTTCCCACAGCCGGGCAGCATTGGTCGGGCGCCTCAGCTCTACTCCTGTCATTGCTGACTCCCTGGTGGCAGCGGGACTATTCCCCTGGCCCTCCAGCGCCTCCCTGTGGGGCAATGTGGTCCAGGGATCCCTGCTTGACGGCCTCCCTGAGCCCACAGGCTTGCTCCTCACGCGACCCAGATGTGACATCGGTGGGAGGAACGTCCAGGTTACATGTTCCTCCATGCAGCGTGGCAGTTCCAGCCTCCGGATCCCGGCTGGGACAGCGTGCAGGGCATGCTCACACTATCGGTGGCCTGTCTGGCACCCTGAGGAGGAGGAGGGGAACACACCTGGACGCTGTGGGCGGCTTATAGCATATAAGACGCCCAGAAGACATCTGATGGTAAGCACTACTCCCTAATGTGAGGATGGCTGATGTGTCTTCCCTGCATCTGCTGAGCCCAGCACTGCCCCAGCCACAGTGAGTCTGTGAGGTGGGGGGGGTCCCTCTGTCTGATGATATCAGGCAGTTATTTATGGAACCATTGTTTCTCTCTTTTCAGGGAGACAAGGCTGTCTTTAAGAAATCCACTGGGAAATTTGTTAAGTGTCCAGTTTGTGCTAAGAAACTCCCCTCAGTATGGGAAAAGAAGCTCTGTCAAGGGTGCACAGACAAGATTGTCAGGGCCGAACACCCTTCCCTAGTGAACGAACTTCGCTCTATGGTGAAGCAGGAGATCCAGGCCTCCTTAACCTCCCTAAAACCTGCTGCCCCTGTACCTGGTCTTCCTTCCCCTAAGAAATGGAAGCTTCAGGCAGTCCCTTCAGATTCTGAAGACCAACCAATTGATTCAAACTCTGACCAGATGGATGATACCTCATCCTCCAGGAGCGCGGAAGTTAAAAAGTTCCTATTTTCATCAGAGGATATGGGCGAGCTAATTAATTAATTCTGTGCGTAGCACTATGGGCCTTTAAGAGGAACCAGTCCTTCATTCAGTCAACGATAAAATGTCTGCGGGACCGAAGTCAGTAAAACAAGTCTGCTTCCCAGTCCACGCAAACTTACAGAACCTAATTTCTCAGGAATGGGAATTCCCAGAAAAGAGGTTCAGAAGTTATCTTAAAAACAGATTCCCCCTGGAGGAGAACACATTTAAAGGAAAACTGTCAGGTCAAAAATCCACATGTAACTGATATCATTTTCTAATTCCTCCCTCTAAACTCTATTGTATTTATTTTACTTATATCCCCCTTCAAGATTGAATCAATAAAATCTGCTGTGCCATTGATCAGACGTCATTACCAGATGTCCACTATAGACTTACAGGACGCCTACTTCCATGTGCCCATTCATCATCAGCACAGAAAATTCCTATGATTTTCAATTCATCACAATGTCAAAGTCCATCACTATCAGTTCAACGTGCTCCCTTTCGGAATCTCTTCTCCAAGGGTGTTCTTAAAGGTCATGTCAGAGGTGGTTGCCTTCTTAAGAACACAAGGCATCTGTCTAGTACCATATTTGAATGACCTCCTTCTCATCGCCCCTTCGGCTCAATCCTTCATAAGCCATGTGGACATCTCACTGAACACTCTTCGGTCCTTGGGATGGATTCCAAATCTGAGGAAATCTCAGCTCCAATCTTCCTCTATATGGAGGTTCCTGGGGGTGATGTTGGACTCGGACCAACAAATATCTTTCCTTCCAGAGGATCACAGACTAACCCTGATTTCCAAGATCTCAACACTACGGATGCACAGGGCTCCCACCCTTCGCACAGCAATGTCCGCCCTGGGTTCCATGACATCTTGCATCCCATCTGTGTTGTGGGCCCAGGCTCACTCCCGCTGTCTCCAGGATCATATCCTGTCACATTGGAACAGGCATCCTACCTCCGTCAACAAGAGATTTCGTCTATCAGGTCGGGTGACATCTTCCCTTCTGTGGTGGTTAAACAACAACAATCTCAGGGGAGTCGCCTGGTCTCAGACGCCTCTAATTACTGACAACAGTTGCAAGCAAAAGGGGCTGGGGTGCCATGGTGTCCCGAACCCCGATCCAGGGTGTCTGGAGTCAGACAGTCAGCTTCCAGTCTTCCAACTACAGGGTGTTACAGGTCAAATGCTGGAAGAGAAAATGTCGCCAACATAGGGTGTTACCCGTCACAATTTAATTAACACATAGACTTGATTTGCTCACCTCATATGGTTGTGAAAGCCACAACCTCTATATAAGCCTAATGTCGTCCTGATGACAAATCCTGACGGTTGTAGCATCAAGAGAAAAAAATGGTAATGTACAACCGTGTTACCATCCAGTCAAGTCAAATAGATTAATGATTGTCATTTTTATTTTCAACGCGTTTCAAGGCTCCCTGGCCTCCTCATCAGGAAATATCACAGATGTACCTCTATGTGGTTGACTGGATGGTAGCGCGGTCGTACATTCTAATTTTTTTCTCTTGATGCAACTACAAGGAGTTGAAGGTGGTAGAGGAAGCCCTCCTTGCAGCTCCGGACCTCGTCAGGAACTCGCATGTTCTCGTTTATTCGGACAATTGCACTACAGTGGCACATCTCCATCATCAAGGGAGTACGAGGTCTACCAACGTGAATTCCATCTCAAGTTGGATCTTCCACTGGGCCGAACGGTTCCTTCTATCTCTGTCCGCAGTCCACCTGAAAAGGAACCTCAAATCTACAAGCGGATTTAAGTCACCAGGATATCCACCCAGGAAAATGGAACCTGGACCAAGCTGTCTTCTGCACAGTGGTTTTCGATTTCCGGGGACCCCATCTTGCTATTTGCCTCAGGCCAAAACAGAAAAGTCAGAACATATTTCTCCCTGAATCCAAGGAACAACTCAGTGGGCGTAAACGCCTTCACCCATGCTTGGAGATTTTGTCTGGCCTATGCCTTTCCGCCAATTCCTCTTGTTGGTGAGGACCTTGAAAAAGATAAGAGAAGACAGTCCCAACCATCCTTGTTGCTCCATTATGTCCAAAGAGGAGTTGGTTCAAATTGATTCTGGCTCTCAAAGCCGACGGCCCTGTACCTCTGAGTCCGGACCCAAGTCTACTATCACAAGGACTCCTGTTCCATCCGGATCAACAGAAACTTGAGTTAGCTGCCTGGCTTCTGAAGCCCAAATACTGAAGGCTCAAGACCTTTCTGAGAAGGTTATTGCAACCTTACAAAAAAAGTCAGAAGCCAATCACCAACCCAAACTATAATAAAATATGGGAGAGATTTTCCTCTTGGTGCAGCCCAATCCACCTGACCCATTCCAGCCTAATATATCTCAGATTCTGGACTTTCTGCAGAAAGGGCTGCATATGGGCCACAAACCCACATACCCTGAAAGTTCAGGTCTCGGCCCTCAGTTCAGTATTTAACGTAGATCTAGCCAACCACCACTGGATCAAACGTTTCATGGTGTCGGCTAATAGACTTTGTCCAAAACAGCTAGTTATTAGACCCTCCTGGGACTTGAATGTGCTCTTTCTGGGCTCTCTCGTACTCCCTATGAGCCCTTCTTGTCTTGAAGCATGCGGTCTCTCTCGCACAAGACTGCATTCCTTGTTGCTATCATGACTGAAAGAAGCGTTTGAGAGTTGCAAACCTTGTCCATCCGGGAACCATACTTGACAGTCCGTGATGACAGTATAGTCCTTCATTTATGTCCTTCCTTTCTTCCCAAAGTTGTCTCTGATTTTCATCACTCTAAATCTATTCTCCTGCCTTCCTTCTGTCAAAATCCAACAACACCAAAGGAAGTGGAATTTCACTCTCTGGACATACGCAGAATAGTTAAATTCAGAAAGAAACGAGAGTCGAGGCTTCAAATATTTCATTAAGGTGCTGATTTATTTCATACACCATTAAGGATGGTCAGGAAAGGTGGAGATGCTAGGTAACACAGGCCACACTGACACAGACACTCGGGAAATTATTACATAGTCATACAGTTGTCAGGGTAACAACATTGTAACAAAAGCACAATTAGACATTGCACATCAAATAACAGCCAAATTATCATTAATAGGGAATGGTAGTACCTAGGTCTGAAGTGTGTATATATATATATATATAATATATATAATAATATATATATATATATTATGCTGTGTATATAAAAAACCATTCTTGGGTACATACAAAATACCTCAAGTACAGATCATATCTATATACATAATTGCCAGTTTTGCACTTCTGGCCACTGTGCCGCTATCGCGAGCCGCCGACACTGGCCGGAAGCGCAAACATCCTGGCGCCAACACCTGCCCGCCGCTCACCCGCTGACCCCGCCACATCCTCCCGTCCCGCCGCTCCCCGCTCCCCCGCAATTCCCGCCCACGCCGAACGCCGCGCCTCGCGCCACACACGGCGCCACCCGCAATTTCCGCCCAGCTCCCACTACACAGCACACAGTGCGACCCCAGCCCGCCCACAGCCACGCACTCCATTGATGACGTCACTGCCCGTCCCGCCCGCACCTATGTATGTATACAATCTGTGTCTAATGCCTGTCTACTCTCTGTTATGTCTCTGTATACTATGTGTCTAATGTCTCTGTATACTGTGTGTCTAATGTCTCTGTATACACTCGTCTAATGTCTCTGTATACTCTCTGTCTAATGTCTCTGTATACTCTCTGTCTAATGTCTCTGTATACCCCTGTCTAATGTCTCAGTATACACATTGTCTAATGTCTCTGTATACTCTCTGTCTAATGTCTCTGTATACTCTCTGTCTAATGTCTCTGTATACTCTCTGTCTAATGTCTCTGTATACTCTGTCTAATGTCTCTGTATACTCTCTGTCTAATGTCTCTGTATACTCTCTGTCTAATGTCTCTGTATACACTGTCTAATGTCTCTGTATACACTGTCTAATGTCTCTGTATACACTGTCTAATGTCTCTGTATACACTCTGTCTAATGTCTCTGTATACACTCTGTCTAATGTCTCTGTATACACTCTGTCTAATGTCTCTGTATACACTCTGTCTAATGTCTCTGTATACTCTCTGTCTAATGTCTCTGTATACACTCTGTCTAAGGTCTCTGTATACACTCTGTCTAAGGTCTCTGTATACTCTCTGTCTAATGTCTCTGTATACTCTCTGTCTAATGTCTCTGTATACTCTCTGTCTAATGTATCTGTATACTCTCTGTCTAATGTCTCTGTATACACTCTAATGTCTCTGTATACACTCCAATGCCTCTCTATACACGCTGTCTAATGTTTCTCTATACACTCTGTCTAATGTCTCTGTATACACTCTGTCTAATGTCTCTGTATACACTCTGTCTAATGTCTCAGTATACACATTGTCTAATGTCTCTGTATACTCTCTGTCTAATGTCTCTGTATACCTCTGTCTAATGTCTCTGTATACTCTCTGTCTAATGTCTCTGTATACTCTGTCTAATGTCTCTGTATACTCTCTGTCTAATGTCTCTGTATACACTCTAATGTCTCTGTATACACTGTCTAATGTCTCTGTATACACTCTGTCTAATGTCTTTGTATACACTCTGTCTAATGTCTCTGTATACACTCTGTCTAATGTCTCTGTATACACTCTGTCTAAGGTCTCTGTATACACTCTGTCTAAGGTCTCTGTATACCACTCTAAGGTCTCTGTATACACTCTGTCTAAGGTCTCTGTATACACTCTGTCTAACGTCTCTGTATACACTCTGTCTAAGGTCTCTGTATACACTCTGTCTAAGTCTCTGTATACTCTCTGTCTAATGTCTCTGTATACTCTTTGTCTAATGTCTCTGTATACTCTCTGTCTAATGTCTCTGTATACCTGTCTAATGTCTGTGTATACCTGTCTAATGTCTCTGTATACTCTGTCTAATGTCTCTGTATACTCTCTGTCTAATGTCTCTGTATACTCTCTGTCTAATGTCTCTGTATACTCTCTGTCTAATGTATCTGTATACTCTCTGTCTAATGTCTCTGTATACACTTCTAATGTCTCTGTATACACTCCAATGCCTCTCTATACACGCTGTCTAATGTCTCTCTATACACTCTGTCTAATGTCTCTGTATACACTCCAAGCCTCTCTATACACGCTGTCTAATGTCTCTCTATACACTCTGTCTAATGTCTCTGTATACACTCTGTCTAATGTCTCTGTATACACTCTGTCTAATGTCTCTGTATACACTTCTGTCTAAGGTCTCTGTATACACTCTGTCTAAGGTCTCTGTATACACTCTGTCTAAGGTCTCTGTATACACTCTGTCTAAGGTCTTCTGTATACACTCTGTCTAAGGTCTCTGTATACACTCTGTCTAAGGTCTGTATACTGTGAGACGTAACCGGGTTGTCATGGACGGCCGGTACGTCTCCCCCAGTTGTTGCGCCCTCCATGGGTAAAAATTACTCCAGTCCGGTTGTGAGGTGTTTTCCTCTTTCAGAGAGGAAGGCGTTAAGAGGAAGCAGGAACACGGGTGTGGTTCCTTGAGTTGGGAGTGAGCACAACTCCCTGGGATTCTGCTGTGAAGCAATTTTCTGAGCCGCATCTCTCTCCTAACCCTACACCACTGAGCCGCTTCTCTCCTACCCCTCCAACCACTAAGCCGCTTCTCTCCTCACCCCTCCACCACAGACCCCCATCTTCTCCTCACCCCTCCACCACAGAGCCGCATCTCCCCTCACCCCTCCACCACAGAGCCGCATCTCTCCTCACCCCTCCACCACAAAGCCGCTTCTCTCCTCACCCCTCCACCACACAGCCGCATCTCTCCTCACCCCTCCACCACACAGCCGCATCTCTCCTCAACCCCTTCCCACCACAGAGCCGCATTCTCTCCCTCACCCCCTCCACCACAGAGCCGCATCTCTCCTCACCCCTCCACCACAGAGCCGCTTCTCTCCTCACCCTCCACCACAGACCGCATCTCTCCTCACCCCTCCACCATAGAGCCGCTTCTCTCCTCACCCCTCCACCACAGACCGCATCTCTCCTCACCCCTCCACCACAGAGCCGCTATCTCTCCTCACCCCTCCACCACAGAGCCGCATCTCTCCTCACCCCTCCACCACAGAGCCGCATCTCTCCTCACCCCTCCACCACAGAGCCGCATCTCTCCTCACCCCTCCACCACAGAGCCGCATCTCTCCTCACCCCTCCACCACAGCCGCTTCTCTCCTCACCCCTCCACGACACAGCCGCATCTCTCCTCACCCCTCCACCACAGAGCCGCATCTCTCCTCACCCCTCCACCACAGAGCCGCCTCTATACTCTACTACCCACAGAGCCGCCTCTATACTCTGCTACCCACAGAGCCGCCTCTATACTCTGCTACCCACAGAGCCGCCTCGATACTCTGCTACCCACAGAGCCGCCTCGATACTCTGCTACCCACAGAGCCGCCTCTATACTCTGCTACCCACAGAGCCGCCTCTATACTCTGCTACCCACAGAGCCGCCTCGATGCTCTGCTACCCACAGAGCCGCCTCGATACTCTACTACCCACTGACCCGCCTGTATACACACAATTCATTTCACCGCGCTCCCGATGCAATTGCATCGGGCCTTTTTACTAGTTAGCAAATAATCACATTGGCTAAAAGATACATATCCATACAATCCTAGCCATGCTTCAAGGAATTAGCATAGTTGTAAAGTGCAGATAATAGTGCATATAGTACAATCACATCATAATAACATGACTCATATAAAACCAGTCATTACCCAGACCACCTGCAGCCATGTGGCAGGGTCACCAACAGGAGTGAACCCAGGTAGGTGAGCCCCTACGATGTTTCGTGGCTTAGATACGTCTAGAGCCACTTCATCAGGGGGATAATGGACTCTGGAAGTGCTTCCCCTTTTAAAGAATGCTGAAAACACTGCGTCTTTCTGAAACTGGAAATGACGCGTACCCCCCAAATCATGCGAATGGAAGTGATGCAGCAGACCCGGCCCTAGTGACCGCGGAGCGGAAATGATGCGATCCACGTCACCGGTCACATGACATATGGCTGGAATAGACACGCCAACAGCGTCACCAGGGCGACCATCCGCGCACTGGGATAGAGGGGGTGCCTAGGAATGGCGGGATCGGCACCGATTCCCCGACACCCTGTAAACCAGCCATGGACTTGATTGAATATATAGTCCGTATTACATGGGAGACATATAAACACATTTACATTCACAGTCATAAGATGTAGCCTCGACCAATTATAATAGGCACTGTCTTCCATGTTTACAGTCATCCACAAAACAGGACAGAAATCAGGTGTTGGCGATCCTCTTCTTTTGATCCCACAGGAAGTTTCAAGCAGAGCCTGTGAAAGACCATTATAAAAGACCCCATAAAATCACGACAATAAAAAGTGGTCACAAAATGACACTACATAATAAGGGTACATAAATACCCAGGACACTGACGGCGATGGCTAAAGGAAGGGGGCAAAACTCAGGTGTTCATTTAGGCCCTGCGGTGACATAGTGTCCAGGGACACTATCCACCTCGTCTCGCACTGCGCAAGCATTTTCCTAACATCACCACCTCATATTCCCCTATGGATTACATCAATCCCTTGTATCATTAGGGAGGAAGGATCTCCATTGTGGTGCTGTAGGAAGTGCCGCGGCAGTATCTTTAGGGTGGTGCTGCCGATATATCCTTCACATGCTCCCTCACCCTCCTGAGCTCCCTGCTTATCATGCCTACATATATCCGAGGACAAGCACATGTGGCGTAATTCACCAAATTGCTCGTCCCGCAGGATGTATATTGTCGGATATTAAATACGCGTCGGTCATCAGAGAAGGTGAAGGATGCAATGCGCTAGACATTCGGACAGGCCATGCAGTGACCTTTTAGGGGGCCTCTGGAGCCGAAGGGATTTGGTGGCTTTGGGACGTAATGGTTGCCAACCAGAAGTTCTTTCAAATTTCTGGCCCGCCTAGCTGTATGTAACGGTCGATCTGACAATGATTCCTTCAAAACAGGGTCGGACTGAAGGATCGGCCAATGCTTGCTCAAAACACTCCACAAGGAGGTCCACTGTTGGTTAGAGGTAGATATAAAACAGGTGGGCTGGACATCACCTGTTTCCACCTCCCGCATGCCATAGAGGAGCTCATTGCAGTGTGTATTTTTAGCCCTGAGGTTATCTTAATTGACCTATTACTATAGCCTCTCTCTCTAAAACGGTCTCTCAAATCAGCTGCTTATCTCTCAAATGCCTCTTCCGATTAGCAGATACGAATTCTAAGGAATTGACCAGTGGGGATGGCGCAAATTCTGGACTCAGTACCTGCTACACTACCAACCTCATCCAGAGCTTTATCCAGATCATTGAGCCACATATGGTCATGTGCTCGAAAGGCCATATTCTCAGGAATTACTGTGGAAACCACAGAGAACAATATTAGAACAAGAATTTCCATATCTTTCTGAATTTAGCTATTTTTGAATAGCTTCACAGGGGTGCCCCTAGACATGACTGCACCTTGGAGGATCGATCACAACTTGTTCATCCAACCATTTGGTCGCAACAAGGGCAAAAAAGTGGCTAAAAACACTATAGCCAATTGGATAAAGAAAGCTATTACTGAAGCCTATCTCAATCAGAACCTGACACCTCCATCAGGATTCACGACCCATTCAACCAGATCCATTTCGGTTCCTGGGCTGAGTGAGCAGGGTTTCACCTGAGCAGATCTGCAAGGCGCACTGGTCATCTCTACATACTTTCACTAAACACTATAGACTAGATCTAGTGTCCAACAGGGATGTAGCTTTTGGCAGGAAAGTCCTACAGGTTGTAGTCCCCCCAGCTGATAATTCATTGGCATACCTCCTATGCTGTCGTGGATGGTGACTAGAGAAAAAAGAATTTTGTTACCATTTATTCGGTTTCTAGGAACCTTCCACGACAGCACTTATTTCCCTCAATAATTCCTGGAATGTGTTAAAGGTAACTGGGCTATGGATTCTTTGTAAGTCAATGGCAAATGGAGGTGGGAGGATCCTTTTAACCTCTCTTGTGCTTCCTGTCCCTATTAGGGCATGGAGAGGCACCTCCTATGCTATCGTAGAAGGTTCCTAGAAAGCGAATTAACAGTAAGAATAATTATTTTTTTCTACTCTCCCACCTCATCGATGGTTGTGACACACTAGAGAGATAAGTTCTGCTCCTGCTACAGAAAAATGTGCTAGTAAGAGTGCCGGATCAAGTGGTAGGCAGGGGATTTTACAGCACTCTGTTCCTTACACCAAAGCCAGACGGGTCACTAAGGACGATCTTCAACTTGAAGGTACTAAATCAATACCTAGAGGTGGAAAACTTCAAGATGGAGACTCTGAAGTCAGCAGTGAGACTTACTACCACGTGCCAATTTTTGGAAGTCATCAGCAATATCTAAGAGTTGTGGTAGCGTTCGCAGGGGTTCCTACCCACTTACAATATCAGTGACTTCCTTTCGGACTGTCGCTAGCACCCCACCTCCTATATTCACAAAGATAGTTGCCGAGATGACGTCCTTCTTGAGAAAACAAGACATACTCCTGATTCCTTAATTAGACGATTTCCTTATTGTGTCACCCACAAAGAGGACTTATAAAATCTGTCAGTAATGTGATTACAATCTTAACCAACCTAGGGTGGATAACAAAAAGGGAAAAGTTGAGGCAAGAGCCAGTTCAAGTGCAGGAGTTCTTCTACTACCCAGTACTGTTTCCTTCCCGTAGAAAAGATTCCACACAAGGAAATTGCAGCTGCAAATCTTGACTGAACAGGCGAAAGATCCTTCCAACTTGAATCGGATGTTTCTGCCATCTCTCTCAGTGTTAGAGTCCCTGCAGTGTTGGCTAGACAAGCGTCAATTTACACAAAGGAGTTCCTTCGTCTGTTCAGGCTCCACTAGTGTTTACTACAGATGCCAGTCCCTTGGGATGGGGGGCCCATTTGGGGATCTGGTATTCCAGAGTCAATGGGATCACACCAGGAGAACAGCTTCCTCCAACCTAAGAGATCTAGCGGCCATAAGGCAGGCTATTCCTCAGGTAGTAGAGGTGGTCAGGGGAAGCACTTGGCAGTCCTATCAGACATCACAGCCATTTCAGACATAAACCATCCAGGAGGGACAAGATCCGGTCCATTAATGGAAGAAACCAGGCAGCTGTTCAGATTAGCAGAAAGCAGTCTTCAGTCCCTATCTGGCACTTACCTAAAAGGGGCAGACAACATAGTGACAGAATTTCTGAGCCGTCATATGTTACATTAGGGGAGTGGTCACTAAGTCAGGAAATATTTGGGAACATTTGTGCCATTTGGGGGATTCCAAACGTAGACCTGTTTTCCACTCGTCAAAATCGACAGGTAACTAGGTTCTATTCCCTAAACCCAAGAGGAGCTCCAGAGGGAGTGGATGCTCTCCTACATCACTTGGGGTTTTGGCTAGGCTATGCATTCCCCCCGTTCCCGTTGATCCCAATAGTGTTGAGGAAGATTCAGGTGGACAAGGCTTGAGTAATTCTAATTGCCCCTTTCTGGCCAAAGAGAGCATTGTTCACTTGGCTAAGGTGTATGTCCATCTCAGACACATGGGTACGGCCAGATGTCCCAGATCTACTGAGCCAGGGCCCAGTTCTGCATTCCCAAGTTCACAGGCTTCATCTCAGAGCATGGAACTTGAGAGGGGACTCCTATTAGCAAAGGGTTTTTGGGGTCCTTAGTTGCCACTATGCTCTCTAGTAGAAAAAAGGTCACATCAAGGAAGTATGAAAAAATATGGAAAAAAATTCCTTGACTTTTCATGGCATCCCTTAACCAATGAAATTCAACAAGTCCCAATGTCTGAGGTATTTGAATTCCTTCAGAATGGTTTGGAGAAGGGGTTATCAACCAGTACCCTTAAGGTACAAGTCGCTGCCCTGGATGCTCTGTTTGATCAAAAAATTGCTCACCACCCCTGGGTTTATAAATTTATTATGAACTGATTGCATCTATTTTAGTGAAAGCTCTTAGGCTACGTTCACCATTGAACATTTTTTAGCACTTTTTTACGAGCGTTTTTCAAAAATGCGCAATGTGCCTTTGTCTGTCGGCAAAGTAGAGATTGGAAATTCACTTTGCTGTACAGACACTGCATATTTTAGGCAGCGCATGCCGGCGCCATAGAGGAGAACGGGTCTGCCGCGTTCATGTTTGTGTTAAGGAGGTCAGCACAGGCTCACGACAGGACTGACAAGATGGGGCGGGCCAGAGGGGCGCTGAACCCCGCCTCCCTGGTCTTAGGTGTCTTATGTGAAGCTTTATAAAGTGATATTTCACAATGAAATAGGGCATTCAAGAGCTATAGCCACCTCTCCTGAATGCAGCCTTAGTGCTGCAGAAGGTGGCATTTAAAGTTTTGATGTCCGGGGAGGGTGACAGTTCCTTATAAATCCTTTTATTCAATGTCCATTAAAAAAGCAGGCCAGGACAGAACAGTTCAAGAATCAAGGATGAAAGCTGTTTCATGTGTATCCCACACTTCAACAGATCCTACGCTGAATCCAAGTAATTCCCCTTCCTTTATGCAAATCATGAGGAGAGATTATGTCATTGCACCAATTGAAAAGTTAAAACCACATGTATTCACTGAGATATGAAACAAAACATAATAAATCATGTTAGGAACACTGAGAGATTATTTCTATCGTTTAGACCCAAGTTACCTTGTGCTTTATATTTTATTATGAGTTTAGCTTCTTCCCTTAGTAGCAAGTTATGTAAATTGCCACCTTGGGGAGGAAGTTTTATTTGAGTTAAACCTACAAAAGCAAGAACATTTGGGTCAGAATTATGCTCACTCTGTACATGTTCAACTAGTCTAAGGGAGCCTTTTCCTGTACGAACTGAGTTACAGTTTCTCTAAATCTCACGAAAAGGGGACTAATTGTTTTTCCTATGTAGTAGTGGTCCGCAGGTGCGGAAAACCATATACACTACGAACTTGCTTCTACAACTGATATATTGTCTCGGCCAATGTTTGCAGGCTCCTATTGGTAAGGTATTAGTAGTGATATGTTTTGCACAGAAATAGCAATAACCACATCTAAAGTTGCCCACAGGTTGCGATTTTTCCAGCCAGTTTTTGGGGGGCATAAATCTATTGTGTACCAGATGATCTTTCAAGTAACTGCTCCTTCTGTTCGAAATTAGCAATCTGTTAATGACCCCTTTTTTAAGAACATTATCAATCAACAACAGGTGCCAGTGAATCTGACCATTGCCAAGCCGTCTGCTGCCTAAGAGAGTGGCAGCAGGCTTGAAGTTGTTTGTCTTTTTCCTGTCTGTCTCCCCTTTCCCTCTTGTTGTTAGTGCAGCGGTTGGGACTAGTGCTCCTGTGGCACCCCACTATGCAGGCGTCACAGAGGGGTACTGCACCCATAAAAGCAGTGCAGATACTCCAGCTGCAAGTAGATTTCAGGCTGATGAATGGAAACTACACACAAGCACCACACACCAGATCACATGGTGGGAGGTACCCGGGAGGGAACAAAACCACCTCCAGGGGGAGAAAGGAGGTCTTTGGCTGGAGGCCTTTTGGGCTTCAGCTCATTTACCTCAAGGTCTTTGACCAGCAGCCAGGCAGTGAGCCTGAGGGAGCAAGGGGGGTCTCTCGGCTGAGAGACCAGGAAAGTGAACTAGAGAAAGATCCAAGCGCAGACAGCCAGCCTGGGCCAAGAGAGGGACTTCAGAGAGAGTCCAACCCCGGCAGCTTACCGGGCACCGGAGCCCGCACCTGTGAGATCCTCCAAGGACCACATAAAATCCAGTGATCTGATGGGTATATATATATCCTGCCCAGACTCTTAAGCGACCAGAAAAGGGTACCAGGCACCGCTTGATGGTTCGGCGGTCGGCCAGCAGAAGGTAGCCCGACGGGAGCGAGGAGAGTGAGAGACAGCAGGAGGCCAGATCTGCTTTATGAGGTCAGACTTCACACAAACTACAGGGAAGCAGGGAAGAATTGACGGAGAAAAGGCACACACTGAGGGTTCCATCCTACCACCTGAGATCCGCTTGCAGCCACCCGTTAGCTACTTGTTATTTAACATCTTACTGCACTGAGGACTTTTAATGAATGCTGCTAAAGTTCCAGTAAAGTACCCAGAGGAAGTGACTTCAACTCTACTGCATCTTCTTTCCCATAAATGTATTCCTTTCACAAGATCGCTGCCCCGAGGTTCCAGTGCTGCCTGCGGAGGACTACACCTCTCAGCCACAATACCACTGACCTCTGGAGGACTGTGGCGGCGCTGGTGCTACTTCACCAGAAACTGCAGGTGGCATCACGACAACTAAGTTTGTAAATAACCCTTGTACATAATCCCCTCTTCAAAAGAACCGTCCCCCGGGACACGGGATCAGGCGCGGCCACCCTCCCCCGTGACACAGTTAACCCTATTGCCGCCTGATACCTGAGTACCCCACACCCTGGGGCGACACATTTCTTTTTCTGGTGTCACGAACAGGATATCATGCCCGGTACCACCGGGTACTGTGCGCCTTGAACTTGGACTTAAAACAAACTTTTTCCACCATTGCCTGGCGCCAAAAATGGGTTCCCGCCATTATTGCAGGAGGACCCAAGATGGCACTGTAGCCATGTACTAAACACCATGTGCAGGCCCGAGGGCGTGCCTCAGCCCCTAGAAGAAGGAGGGCCTAGACAGGCGCCAAAAAATGTGGCCGCCCCGATTGCCATCAATCAGATGGGCTGCCCACAGGAAGTTCCCAGGGAGTGCCCGCCCATAACAAGACAAACCGGAAAAGAAGGACAGAAACAACAAGGCTCCTTTGTACCCGGCAGCATGGCGGCACACCGGTGGAGAGACATTGTGCGAGAGTTGGAGGAGCACACCGGCGCCGAGCAGGGCGATCCGGCAGTGGTGTCCATCTTGATGATGGAGGGGGATGCCGACTACTGGTGGGTTGCTTTCACCCAGCTCCACCAGGAAATGGAACAGACTTTGACTTGGGTGTGTCGGCGGTGGAGTGCCAAGCGGACATTTGAACTGTCCTCTAGGAGAACAACCTGCTAGGCACGGGAGGCGGCGGTGGCCGAATGAGCGGTTGAAGAGTACCGCGCCTCCTTACCACCCGTACCACCGCCCGTCCAGACCCGGGACACGGGGGTACAGACTGAGCCCCCGACTACACCACTATCCCGGGCCAGCAGCTGTAAATGGCCGGAGGCAGCGCAGACGATCCCCACTGCACCAGATGTGGAAGTCGAGGAGAAGTACGACGACACCGACGAGGAACCGGAGGGAGCCTCGGGAGGGAACCACTCCAGAAGCGGCATGGTGGACCACATGGCAGCGGCACCAGCAAGGAGTTCCCGCCATTTTGAGCTCCGCAGAGACACGGGTAACACCACGAGTCTCAAGCAGCAGTTCGCTACCCCCGCAGTACCAGTCGCTGCAATGTACCCGGCCAGCCATGGATGAAAAAGACCAGGTGGCGATGCAGAGGCGACAAGATGATTGGTACCAGCGAGAGCAAGCGACAAGGAGACTTCGCGAGGAAGCAAGAGCTCAGCCCCCACTTCCACTAGAACTACATAAATCTGGGACAGTTGTTTCCGTCTACCAGGAGGAAGGATGGGGTTTTCTAAGAGAACTTGGACTGTCTGACGATGTTTTCTTTTCCCGGCGGGATGTAGAGTCTTATTTACGGAGAGGACATCCAAGGCGAGACCTGTACAAAGGTGAGCAGGTGACTTATGAACGTTACCCCGGCCCGTTAGGCTGGTTTGCCATCCACATTGACCGTTGTGCAGATAACCCCCGCTGAACAGTAGATTCTGTCACGCTTCCGGGGAAGGCGCCCTAGAGTGGACCCACTGGGCCGTGGTACCGAACTCCCCTGGGTGAGCTGATCCTAGTTTACCCAACCCATATACAGGGATTGTCAGGAGCAAGCCCAGGGGGTCTAAATACCACAGCAGCTAGTACCAGGGGGGTGGCTCCTAAGGTTAGCCTATACTAAGGAACAGAGCAGTATTCCAGGTAACAGGGTACAAAGGTACAAGGCTAGGAGACCAGGAATGGTGCTACTGGGGAAGAGCACAGCAAGGGTTCCAGGGCACATAGCACAAGGAAGGCCTGACCAACAGTCAGCAAGGCAGAAGCAAACTGACTTAATAATCAGGTACCTCCCATCAGAGGAGGTGGCCTGATATACCATGGGAAGAGCAGCTATTGGTCAAGGGGAGTGTCAGGTTGGATCGTGCCGGCCCCTAGAGTCACAGGGAAGGAGTGCACCTAGCGCGCCGCTGATTGGTCACATGAATACGACCATAGTAATGTGCTCATGTGCAAACCCGGCGGTCAGCTGACAGGAAGGGAACATGGCGATGGCTCCGAGACACAGCACGCCTGGATGCCGGATGCCCGGTCGGCAGAGGAGCAGGAGATGCTGACCCGGGAGAAGTGAGCTGGGAAGCGGTGCCAGGGGGCCTAACAGATTTTTAAATTGCAGGAGACTCCCATAGCGAGACATTGCCATGTATATAGCCCCCCACTTTTTCAGCAGCCATGCCCCTTTAATTAGTCTTCAGCTGAAGACTCAGAGACCTTTCCTTTATTTGAACTTTTTCTTCCCTGTTTGACTTAATGAGTGAATAGCGGCCCAACGGTGATAACACACACTGGACTGTGCTGGACTAGAGATTACCACTGGGCCCGCATAGTAGTACCGGTCTCGTTGGGCCGAGGTAATAATGTGTATTTTATATGTGAAACGTTTGAAATAATGAGCCTCCCAGCAACGGGAAGAAACCTAAGCTTGCTTGTTGTAAATAGTTACCCGTTGGTATTAATGAATATAAAAATGTTTTTCACTTCCCGGTTGACAAGTACTAGTACTCGCGGACGAGTATATTCAATCAAGGGGGTATGTGGCGCCCCGCTATGCAGGCGTCACAGAGGGGTACTGCACCCATAAAAGCGGTGCAGATACTCCAGCTGCAAGTAGATTTCAGGCTGATGGGTGGAACCTACACACAAGCACCACACACCAGATCATATGGTGGGGGGTACCCGGGAGGGAACAAAACCACCTCCAGGAGGAGAAAGGAGATCTTTGGCTGGAGGCCTTTTGGGCTTCAGGTCTTTTGCCTCAAGGTCTTTGACCGGCAGCCTGAGGGAGCAAGGAGGGTCTCTCGGCTGAGAGACCAGGAAAGTGGACTAGAGAAAGATTCCAGGTGCAGACAGCCAGCCTGAGGGAAGAGAGGGACTTCAGAGAGAGTCCAACCCTGGCAGCTTACCGGGCACCGGAGCCCGCACCTGTGGGATCCTCCAAGGACCACAGAAAATCCAGCGATCTGAGGGGTATATATGTATATACTGCCCAGACTCTTAAGTGAAGTGACTTCGACTATGCTGCATCTTCTTTCCCATAAACGTATTCCTTTCACAGGATCACTGCCCCGGAGGTCCAGTGCTGCCTGCGGAGGACTACACCATCTCAGCCGCAATACCACCGACCTCCGGAGGACTGCGCCGGCGCTGGTGCTACTTCACCAGAAACTGCATGTGGCGTCACGACAACTAACTTTGTAAATAATCCCTTGTACATAATCCCCTTTTCAAAAGAACTGTCCCCCGGGACATGAGATCAGGTGAGGCCGCCCTCCCCCCGTGACACAATTAACCCTTCTGCCGCCTGATACCCGAGTACCCCACACCCTGGGGCGACACACTCCCGCCGGCCATCTCTCTACTTAGGGTTACCATCAGGGCCAACAAGGGACTAGGTATCCTGCTCAGGGATGGGTGAAGGAACCTGTATAGGGATGGAAGGGAGATCACGACACATTTGCAGTTGTGTGCAAGAGGTCTCCTTTCCACCATTCCCTACGAGCAGGACCCCCCTCCCCCCGTATCATTGGTCTGTGCACCACTGTTGCAGACTGTATCCGGATGCATCCCAGTCCATGGCATGACACTTCCTTACCAAAGGACTCTCGGCCACTCTGTACAATGTTCTGAGCCAGTGCACGAAACCCCTGGCAAGACCATACCTCAAGAGAGTGGACTAGAGGTACTCCTAATCAACCCAGTCAAAAGCTTTATCCTGATCCAGGGCCAGCAAATACCCCTTCTAAAGGCCTACCCTACCCTGCTCCACAGCCTCCTGCACACCGAGAACAGCAGTAAAAGTACAACATTGAGAACTGATATGGGACACCAGTTCTCAATGTGCATTGAGTCTTTACCCTTTGAGAGAAGGATCAAAGCAGACCTCCTTGACTTCAGCAGAATGCCTGAGGATAGAAACTCATTAAACATCCAAGCCAACAACAGAACCAACGAGTCCTAGAAGGTTTTACGAAACTCAGATGTTAAGCCATCTGGACCTGGCGACTTTTGATCCGAAGCCCATCAATCGCCAATTTCACTTTTTTGATCTTATCTGTTAAAACATCAATTGAAGGATCTATTCCTGACATAGAAACACCATCAGCCAGGAAAGCTGATATCTTCTCCCGATTTAGTCCCTTCCTACCCAAGAGATGTGAGTAGTAGGATCTGACGACTTCCAGGATCCCAAATCTGGACTGCATCAGAGATCCCCCATACTGTCCTTCAGACCCACCACATTCTTACTATTCACAGACATTTTACAGTTTCTGTAGGGTCAGGCGAGTGGTATTTCCCGAAATCCCTTTCAAAAACTAAAGATGTGTGCCTCTCATACTGACATCTCTTCAGTAATATTTTCACTCTGGAGATCGCCTTTCGGTTACCTCCAATCGAGACAAGGTTCTTAAGTTTTGTCATCAGGCTCTGACACAGGTGCTCCCTGTTCAGACTTCTGAGGTACGAGAGCTGGTGGAGGAATCTCACTACCCGATGTTTGAACATCTTCCACCACTCTGACTTACTACTACAAAGGCTCAACAACGGTACCTGGCCCTGAAGGAAATTCTCAAAGGGCTGTCTTACATCTGTTTCCTACAGGAGTAACAAATTCAACTTCCACACGCCTCTTCCCATCCGAGGAGCCTCTGCAACATTCAGAGGAAAAGAAATCAAACTGATCGAAGAATTCCACCTCTACCACTGACATCAGTGAACAGATGGCCTCCTCATTTAAATAAAACCTATCTATTCTAGACCTAATCTAACTGCCTCTGAAATATGTGAACCCCACGTCACCTGGGTTATTGCTGATTATTATTATTATTATTATTAATAGGTATTTATATAGCGCCATTAGGATACATGGCGCTTTACAATTTGGAGGGTAGACAGAAACAGGTGGTCGAGGACAACCGCAAACGACGACAAACGATGACATATCACAATTAGTCATACGGGTACAGCAGGGTCGGAGATCCTGTCCACGAGGGCTCACAGTCTAAAGGGGGTGGGGAGGGAGACAGTAGGAGGGGGAGAGGTGAGATGGTGCAGTTTGTAGGGTCTCAGTGTGTGTTGTAGGCTTGTAGGAAGAGGTGGGTCTTCAGGTTTTTCTTGAAGGTTCCCAGGGTCGGGGAGTGTCTGATGTGATGGGGGAGGGAGTTCCAGAGTCTGGCAGAAGCACGAGAGAAGTCTTGTGTGCGGTTGTGGGAGGTGGAGATGCGGGGGGTTGAGAGGAGGAGTTCTTGGGAGGAGCGCAGATTGCGTGAAGGGAGGTAGCGGGAGACCAGGTTGGAGATGTAGGGAGGGGACAGGTTGTGTATGGCCTTGTATGTCAGGGTTAGGGTTTTGAAGCGAGATTGCTGGGGGATGGGGAGCCAGTGGAGGGCTTGGCGGAGAGGGGAGGCGGGGGAGTAGCGGGAAGATAGGTGGATGAGCCGGGCAGCAGAGTTGAGGATGGTGTGGAGAGGTGCGAGGGAGGAGGCAGGGAGGCCGGTGAATAGGAGGTTGCAGTAGTCCAGGCGGGAGATAATGAGGGCATGGACAAGTGTCTTAGCTGTGTTGTGGTCAAGGAAGGAGCGGATGCGGGCAATGTTTTTTAGTTGGAGTCGGCAGGTGGTGGCGAGGGCTTGGATATGGGGCTTGAAGGAGAGGGAGGAGTCGAGGGTTACCCCGAGACATTTGGCATGGGGGACAGGTGAGAGGGTGCAGTCGTTGACGGTGATGGATAGGTCAGGAAGGGGGGGAGGGTTGTGAGGGGGAAAGACGATGAATTCTGTCTTGTCCATGTTGAGTTTGAGGAAGCGGGTGGAAAAGAAGGATGCAATGGCGGATAGACAGTGAGGAATTTTGGATAGAAGAGAGGAGATGTCGGGGCCAGACAGGTAGAGCTGAGTGTCGTCGGCGTAGAGGTGGTATTGGAGGCCATGTGACTCGATGAGGTTACCTAGGCCGAGGGTGTAAATAGAGAAGAGTAGTGGTCCCAGGACCGAGCCTTGGGGGACACCTACGGAAAGGGGGTGGGGCGAGGAGGTGGTGTGGGAGTGGGTGATGCTGAAGGTCCTGCCCGTCAGGTAGGAGGAGATCCAGGAGAGGGCAAGGTCAGTAATGCCAAGAGATTCAAGGATTTGGAGTAAGAGGGAGTGGTCAACAGTGTCAAAGGCGGCAGAGAGGTCGAGAAGGATGAGGACGGAGTAGTGTCGTTTGCTCTTGGCGATCAGAAGGTCATTAGTGACTTTGGTTAGGGCTGTTTCGGTGGAGTGGTGCGGTCGGAAGCCGGATTGAAGGCGATCAAAGAGAGCATAGGTAGAGAGGTGGGAGGACAGTTTGGAGTGGACGTGCTGTTCAAGAGGTTTTGAGGCAAACGGGAGAAGAGATATGGGGCGATAGTTGGAGACTGTTGTAGGGTCGAGGGATGGTTTTTTTAGGATGGGCGTGATTAGGGCGTGCTTGAAAAGTGAGGGGAATGTGCCGGATGTGAGTGATATGTTGAAGAGGTGTGTCAGGGAGGGATGAGGACTGTTGTAAGGTTAGGGATAAGGTGGGAGGGGAGTGGGTCAAGGGCGCAGGTGGTGAGGTGCGATCGTGATAGAAGGGAGGAGAGGTGGTCCTCGGTCATGGGGGTGAAGCTGCATTTGGGTGGGGGGGATGGGCTGGAGGTGGGATGGGGCGAGGGGAGTGTGGGTCAAAGCTTTGTCTGAGTTTGTCAATTTTGTCTTTGAAGAAGGAGGCGAAGTCGTCAGCGGAGATGAGAGGTGAGGGAGGAGGTGCAGGGGGGCGAAGGAGTTGAAGAGTTGTTTGGGGTTGTGAGACAGGGCGGTAATTATGGAGGAGAAGTAGGCTTGTTTTGCAGAGTCAAGGGCAGTCTTGAAGGTAATGAGGGAACGCTTGTATAAGGCAAAGTGTTCTGCGGAGTGGGACTTCTTCCATTTCCGCTCGGCTGCCCTAGTCATCCGTCTGAGTTTTTTGGTGAGAGTCGTGAGCCATGGTTGTCGTTGTAGTCGTGTTGTGTTAAATGTGAGCGGAGCAGCCTGGTCAAGGGCTGTGGTGAGAGTGGAGTTGTAGAGGGAGGCGGCAGAGTCAGCGTCGTGAGAAGAGGCCAAGTCAGAGAGGGGGAGGAGGGATTCTGAGAGTGAATGGAAGTCTATGAGCTTAAGGTTTCTGCGGGGGTGGGGGAGTGTGCGGGTGGGGGGGTGCGTGGTAGGGGGGACGAGGGACGAGAAGGTCAGTAAGTCGTGGTCAGAGTGGGTGAGGGTTGAGTGTGCAAGGTCGGAGAGGGAGCAGAGGCGGGTGAAGACTAGGTCAAGTGTGTGGCCACCAGTGTGCGTGGCGGAGGAGATCCATTGGGAGAGGCCAAAAGAGGAGGTGAGGGATAGGAGTCTGGAGGCAGCGGCTTTGGGGGTGTCGATGGGGATGTTGAAATCGCCCATGATGATGGTAGGGATGTCGGAGGAGAAGAGGTGGAGGAGCCAGGTTGTGAAGTGGTCAAAGAAGGTAGAGGGGGATCCAGGGGGGCGGTAGACAACGGCTAGTTGGAGGTTGCAGGGGGAGTAGATGCGGACGGAGTGTGCCTCGAAGGAGGGGAGGGGGGTGGGGTAAGAGGGGAGAAGGAGCAGTCGCTGGTCAGAAGTAGGCCAACGCCCCCGCCGCGGGTGTTGGTGGGGCGGGGAGTGTGGGAGAGAGTGAATCCCCCGTAGGAGAGGGCAGCCGGGGAGGTTGTGTCAGAGGGGATAATCCAGGTCTCCGTGATGCCGAGGAAGGAGAGTTTTCTGGAGATGAAGAGGTCGTGGATGAGTGTGAGTTTGTTACGGGCCGAGCGGGCATTCCAGAGTGCGCCAGGCAGGGGGATAGGGGAAGCAGGGATAGGGGGAATGGGACGGAGGTTAAGTGGGTTGCGAGGGTTGGTGATGGGTCGATGGAGTGGGGTGGAGGAGAGTGAGGTGGTATGGTGGGGTGGGCCAGGATTAGGGGAAATGTCACCGGAGAGTAGGAGGAGCAGGGAGAGGGTTAGGAGGTGGGAGCAGGAGAGCTTGCGTGGTGGGCGTGTACGCCTAGAGATGGTGGGTTGAAAGTGGGGGAATAGTTCAGAGCATTGGGTGAGGTGGGTAGGAAGGATGGCGGATGAGAGTAGGATTTCTTTGCCCAGTGGGGGGATGGGTGGGGTAGTAGGAAGTGGAGGAGGATGGGAGTGAAGGTGAGAAGAAGCGGAAACATGGTGGGGTGAGGAGGGGAGGAGAGGTGGGTGAGGTCCGAGGTAGCCGGGGATCTGGTGCGGCAAGGGCGAGTTCCCGGTGATGGGTGAGTGGTCGTGGTTGAGGTAGGGTCAGTTGATGGGGTGCAGTCAGGGGAGGATCTAAGGAGATGCAGTTCAGGGATAAGATGCAGGCTAGGGAAGGGATGGAACCAGGGGAAGGATGCAACTAGGGTTGAGGTGTAGCAGAGGGTGAGATGCAGCCGGGGGTGGGTTCAGTCGGGTTAAGAAACAGCCAGGGGTGAGAAGCAGCCGGGGGTGAGATGTAGCAGGGGTGAGATGTAGTCACTGGTGAGACGAGGTGCAGCCACGGGTGAGACGAGGTGCAGCCACCGGTGAGATGAGGTGCAGCCACGGGTGAGACGAGGTGCAGCCACGGGTGAGACGAGGTGCAGCCACGGGTGAGACGGGGTGCAGCCACGGTTGAGACGGGGTGCAGCCACGGGTGAGACGGGGTGCAGCCACGGGTGAGACGAGATGCAGCCACGGGTGAGACGAGATGCAGCCACGGGTGAGACGAGGTGCAGCCACGGGTGAGATGAGATGAGGTGCAGCCACGGGTGAGATGAGATGAGGTGCAGCCACGGGTGAGATGAGATGAGGTGCAGCCACGGGTGAGATGAGATGAGGTGCAGCCACGGCTGAGATGAGATGAGGTGCAGCCACGGCTGAGATGAGATGAGGTGCAGCTGATGTGGACATCCACCAGACAAACCTCACTAACTATACTGTTTAAAGTGATGCTGTCATAATCCAGCTGGTCTTTGGAACCTCCTCTGTCCTGGGGCCTTGAGACATTATTGAAGTTCCCTCCAAAGACGACCTGCAGGCATGAAAATAGAAAGGTTTTGATCCTCATAAAGAGACTTTTACAGTCCCACTTAGACTGGGGACCATAGATGTTTATGAGCCAAAGCTCCTATTCTCTTCATGAGCACATCTAAGGTCAAGCACCTCCCCATTGTCACGTCAATCACTTATCAGCAAATTACATCTGCAGTTTTACGCTATAACGTCTCGGCCGCAAGAGACAAGTAGGAGGGACCATGAATCCACTCCCTTCTTGCTTTATGCAAGGACACAAGATCCATCAATCGGGTCTCTTGCAGAAACAAAATGCCAGCATAAAAATGGCAGAGAAAATCAAACAACATAAATCTAGCCATATCTGACATTAAACTGGCAACATTAATGGTCACCATCATCTACGGGATCAGTGCCGCCATCATGAGTGATTAAGCTCAACAGCAAATTTTTTCACACCCCATGAAATGTGATTTTCCTTGGAAGAAAATATACACTTCCCGTGCTTTATATATATAGACACATCCATCCCCTCTCTCTTACTCTAATCACTCGCATGTTTGTTCAGTGGTTTTGGTGCAATCCCCTCCCCCGGTGAAACAGACCCAGCACCCTCTGGAGCCCTTCTGTCCTTGTCCGCATCTTTCGACACCATACCCACCTCCTCATCTGAGTAAGAAGAAATGTCGAACAAGGTGTTGTATCAGTTGGCAAGTTTCACCGGAGGCGGTTTGGCTGAACCTTCCCTCGACTTTCTGGTCATTGTAGATGATGCAATATCTGGAGTCCCCAAGGGATCCCACCTCAGAGAAGAGGTTTTGGACCATTTCCCAGCTCTTTTTACTTTTACCGTTACTCTTTTGCTCTTCCTGTGCTCTAGCCATTTCCTGCCTGCTCATTCAGACCCTCACTGGATGAAGATAGCGAGGCCATGGCCTCATCCTTTCTGTCCAACCTCTGCACCTTCTCATCCAGCTCACTGTCCGAGATCTCACCTGCCTCAGGGTCACGAGAAAGATACATTACTCTCCATCTCCTTTCCCCTCGGGTACTGTTCCTCCTGCCTCACTTTAGAAGGGGTCTTGTTTTTGCTCTTCTGTGGACCCCTGCTTCCCTCACCCCTGCTGGTTTCTTCTCCTGCGGAGTCAGGCACTTTATTTGGAACTGTTCCCGCCAGATGGAGGACCACCATAGAAAAGGAGTGTGGGCAGCGACTGCATGAGTGACCAAGATCCCCCACACAGGTTACACTGAATGACCCAACAAGATGCAGCAAGGTGATCATAAGCCCCATAACGCACACTTGAGCACCTTACACCCTGCACTGAGGTGGGTGGGGCTGCCGCACTTGTGGCAAACCTTTGGCTACACCCAGTAGTGGATCCTGGTCCTGTACCTTCCCAAGAATATTGAAGAAGGGATTTGAGTAACAAAGTTTCCAAAAACCTTCAACTTAGCTATGAAGGTCCAGGCTCCTGTCCAGAAGATGAAATTTTCCCATTCTCGGTGACCCAGACCACCTCTCCGTAGCGGCTCATTGAGGTCATAATATCTACGCCAGAATGTGTCTCATTACGTGTTACCATCTTTACCATATTTTGCCAACATATCACCTTTACAACAAGATTCTTCCACTCAGGGCGACTTTTAGTCAACTCATACTGGGACCAGAAGAGCTCCATGTCCTCCTGTCTTGTAAAGTAGGTGGTACAGTAATGCTGGATCAGGGCAGTTACATTATGCCCTTTGAACCCCATCTTCACAAGGAGCTCAGCTAATTCGTCCCTACAATCCCAGAGACATGCCTCATGGCTCATCCAGTGAAAATGGACAACATTCTTACGTGCACCAGCCTGTCCTGATGTTGGTGGAGACCATACAGTCTCTCCCTCTTCATCTCATAAGGCGGACAGACTATATCTCTTTATCCAAAAAGACATGTCCACCATCCCATCCCCTACCGTCACAGTGTTCCCAGTGCTGAGGTCCTGGGTTCATTTCCCACTAAGGACAACATCTGCAAGGAGTTTGTATGTTCTCCCCATGTTTGCGTGGGTTTCCTCCAGGCACTCTGGTTTCCTCCCACATTTCAAAGACATACAGATAGGATATTTAGATTGTGAGCCCTAATGGGCACAGTGTTGCAAATGTATGTAAAGTGCTATGGAATTAATAGTGCTATATAAATGAATAAAGGTGGCCTAAGAGGAATGGCGTAGGTATTTTCCTGTGCTCTCACCCCTACATGAAGCTACAGGGCTAAATGCCCTTTTAAAGACTATATATACTGGAAAAAACTATTTTATTAAAGGGAACCTGTCAGCTAGTTTATGCCCCCCCAGCTATCACTGTCTGTAGCTGGAGCTTTATAGTACCAGTCTAATCATCCCTGTCTGAGCTCATAGTGTAATGTGAAAGGTGAAAAAAAAGCATTTATACACTTACATTTCCTTATGTAATGAGGCAGTCAGTCTCCAGCTTGGAGGACGGAGACTGTTTGGCAGGTTAATAGTTAACATTTCAGCCTTATGTTAGAACATGTTGGGAGTCCTGATGTGATGTCATAAACATGTGACTACAATAGGTGGAGCTAAGTCCCTATAACATAATATGAGTTTGCTTGCTTAGCTCCGCCCACTATAGTCACATGATCGTTACATTACACAGGTCCTTTAGCTATGCAAGTTAATAGTGAATTAACTATTATCCTGCCAGACAGTCCCCCTCCTCCAAGGTGTAGATGGAAATGTAAAGGTATAAATGCTTTTCTCTAGTCACCTTCCACGACAGCATAGGAGGTAGCCTCGCCACGACCTAATGGGGACAGGAACACAAGAGAGGTTAAAAGGCCCCTCCCACCTCCCATTAGCCAGTGTCTTTCCTGTCCCCATGGGGCATGGAGAGGTTGTTCTGTCTCCTATGCTGTGGGGCCGGCGACTGCAGCATACCTGGATAGCCGGGCAATGTTGGTCGGTGCTGCGGCTCCCCTCCTCCTACTGCTCCTGCCGCGGGCTTTGGGCGGCAGGACTGTCCTCTACTCCTCCGGATCCTCTGCGGAGGTGATGCGGGGTGGGGGAGCCCTGCCGGCGGCCTCTCAGTGTTCCCTGGGCCCGCCGGCTTCCCCCCTGCGCACACGCTGTCGCGCCAGCCAGATGTGACGTCAGCGGGCGTCACTTCCGGTTCCCGCGATGACGGCGCTTCCGGTTCCGGCGGTCGGAGCCGGGAGGACAGCGTGCAGAGCACGCCCGGCGGTACTGCGGCCTGCTCCGGACCCTGCAGGGAGGATGGGGGCACATTGCCCTGAAGTCAGCGGTCAGGTGAGCACCTCTATTTGCAGGATGGCTGATCCAGCTGCTGAGACCAGCTCTACCCCAGCCACAGTAAGTCTGTGCCGGAGGGGGGGTCCGTGTGCCGGTATTCAGGCAGATGCTTATGGCACCCTCTCTGTGTTTTACAGGGAGAGAAGCAAGCCATTAAAAAGCCCGGTGGGAAGCGTTGCCCGGTCTGCAATAGGAAGTTTTCTTCCCCCTGGGATAAGAAACTCTGCCAGGAGTGTACAGATCATGTGGTTCGGGCTGAACACCCCTCCCTAGTGGAGGAATTGCGCTCCATGGTGAAGCATGAGATTCGGGCCTCTTTGGCTTCCCTGCCTATGGCTGCTCCCACCCCAGTCCCGGCTCCTCCGTCTCCCAAAAAGAGGAAACGGCAGCAGGACCCTTCTGACTCCGAGGGCCAGTTAGACTCGGGCTCGGATAATTGGGATGATGGTTCTTCCTCCAGGCCGCCTGACTCGAGCAGATTCCTGTTCTCCTCAGAGGATTTGGCTGAGCTCATTAGTGCAGTCCGTAGCACTATGGGTTTGGAGGAGGAGCCGGTCCTCCACTCTGTCCAGGATTCTATGTTTTCTGGCCTTCGTCTTGTCAAGCCGGTGGGGTTTCCCGTCCATCCTAACATTCAGGATCTCATTGCTCAGGAGTGGGAGTTTCCTGAGAAGAGGGTTAGGGGCGGTTTGAGGAATCGGTTTCCCCTGGAGGACACCCCATTTTCTTGGGATGTCCCCAAGGTGGATGTCCAGGTCACTCGGGTGGCTAAAAAGACTGCCCTTCCTTTCGAGGATACGTCCCAGCTAAAGGATCAGATGGACAGGAAAATTGAGGGGCTGATGAAACGTTCGTGGGAAGCGTCCTCATCTGCCTTACAGGCTAATATCGCTTCCACCTGCGTTTCCCGTTCAATCCTCAGGTGGCTAGATCAGCTTGAGTGCCATATCTCCCAGGGTACCTCCCGGGAGGAGCTTCTAGAATCCTTGCCATTATTAAAAAAGGCTTCTGGATTCTTGGCTGACGCCTCGGCGGAATCAGTACGCATGGCGGCCCGTACATCCGTACTCTCCAATTCGGCTCGGCGGGCTCTGTGGTTAAAGATGTGGGCGTGGGATTCCACATCTAAAATGCGCCTTAGCTCCATTCCCTTTAAGGGAGATTTGGTTTTTGGGCCCGCCCTGGATGACATCCTGGAGAAGGCCTCCGATAAGAAGGCGCTTCCCGAACCCCGTGGGGGGAAAAGGTCATTTTTTCGTCCCCAGGTGCCTCAGGCCTCCCAGCCCAGAGGTAAGGGGAAGGGGGGGCGTTGGGCCTACCCGAAAAGTCGAGGGCGGAACATCTTCGTTCCTCCCCAACAGCGTCCTTCACAGGACAAACAGTGACTCAGGGCAGGTAGGTGGACGGCTCTCTTCCTTTCTCCCCCGCTGGCGAGACATTACCAACTGCCAGTGGGTGCTAAACATCTTATCAGAAGGTCTCTTGATAGAGTTTGTGTCTCCTCCCCCTCCGGTCCTTCGAGTCACTACCCTGCCCTCGAGGGGATCTCAGGATCTCCTGTTTTCCAACCTGCTGGAACTTCTGGCTTCCAAGGTCATCTCCAGGGTTCCGGAGTCGGAATGCGCAGCAGACATTACTCCAGGCTCTTCATGGTGAAGAAGCCTTCAGGGGCTGTCAGGATTATAATCAATCTGAGGCAGCTCAACCATTATGTCCGCTACCGCAGGTTCAAAATGGAATCAATCAGGTCAGTGATCCCCTTGATAGGGCCCCACTACCAGATGGCCACCATAGATCTGAAGGATGCGTATTTCCATGTGCCAATTCATCCTCGGCACAGGAAATACCTGCGGTTTGCGGTGTCTTACCAGGGGGTTGTCCACCACTTCCAGTTCGACGTTTTGCCCTTCGGCATCTCCTCTGCTCCTCGGATTTTTACAAAAATCATGGGGGAGGTAGTGGCCTTCCTAAGGTTACAAGACGTCTGTCTGATACCATACTTGGACGACCTTCTTCTGGTCGCGCCTTCAGTGGAGGTCCTCAGGGCAGACGTGGACAGGGTGTTGGGCATACTTCGGTCATTAGGGTGGCTCCCCAATCTGTCGAAGTCTCAGCTTTGCCCCTCCTCAGTCAGGAGATTCCTGGGGGTGCTTCTGGACTCGGACAGACAGGTGTCTCTTTTGCCAGAAGATCACAAAACTTCCCTTCTGTCGAGAATCTCTTCCCTGAGGGCTCAACGGTCCCCCACGCTTCGGGAGTCCATGTCGGTCCTGGGGTCTATGACGGCGTGCATCCCGTCTGTCATGTGGGCCCAGGCGCATTCCAGGTGCCTTCAGGACCACATTCTGATGCACTGGAATCGTCTCCCCGCCTCTATCAACAAGAGGGTTGGCTTGTCAGGGAGGGTGGTGTCCTCCCTCAGGTGGTGGTTGTCCCCGGTGAATCTGGCCAGGGGAGTCTCTTGGTCTCGGACTCCTCTGGTTACTGTGACGACGGATGCCAGCCAATGGGGCTGGGGGGCGGTGGTATCGGGGTCCCCTTTTCAAGGAATCTGGGGTCCTCTGATAAGCTCTCGATCCTCCAATTTCCGTGAACTCCAGGCTGTGGAGGAAGCTCTTCTGGCTGCGCAGGATCTGGTCCGGGGGTCACATGTGTTGGTATATTCAGACAATGTGACCACTGTGGCCCATATTCGTCATCAGGGCAGCACCAGGTTTCGCGACCTGAAAGTCATCTCCAGCCGCATCTTCCTCTGGGCCGAGAGGTCTCTGCTGTCTCTCTCGGCAGTCCATCTCAAGGGAGACTTGAACTCTCAGGCGGATTATTTAAGCCGCAAGGATCTCCATTCAGGGGAGTGGAGCCTCGACCAGGCGGTTTTTTTGCAGCCTGGTGGGGCGATGGGGAGTCCCGGAGGTGGATTTGTTCGCCTCGGGCCTCAATTGCAAAGTAGGAACATTCTACTCCCTCAATCCCAAGGATGGGGCAATCGGGGTGGATGCCTTCTCCCACGCTTGGCCGTTTCGTCTGGCCTACGCGTTTCCTCCGCTCCCTCTACTAGCCCGGGTTCTGAGGAAGATCAGGGACAAAAGGGTTCCTACTATCCTAATTGCCCCCTTCTGGCCAAAGAGGAGCTGGTTCAATCTGGTCAGGTCTCTAAAGGTGGACGGTCCTGTGCATCTGGGGGAGGACCCAAGCCTCCTCTCACAGGGTCCGTTCTTCCATCCGGCTCCGCAGCGTCTCAGTTTGGCTGCTTGGCTTCTGAGGCCCGAGTGCTGAAAGCTCAGGGCCTTTCCGATAAGGTTATCGCGACCTTACAAGATTGCCGTAAGCCAGTCACCAATTCCATATATAATAAGATCTGGAAGAAGTTCTCCTCCTGGTGTGGGGTCCGGGTGCCGGATCCTTTTGCTCCAAATGTTTCTCAGATCTTGGACTTCTTGCAGCAAGGGTTGGATCTGGGTCTTAAACCTAGCACCCTTAAGGTCCAGGTGGCTGCCTTGAGTTCTGTGTTTGATGTGAGACTGGCTGATCATCGTTGGGTCAAACGTTTCATGGTGGCGGCTTCCAGAAGGTGTCCCTGTCGGAGGAGTGTCGCCCCCTCCTGGGATCTGAATACTGTACTTTCAGGCCTGACTCGTTCTCCTTATGAGCCCCTGACGGATTGCTCCATGAGGTCCTTGTCTCATAAGCTCGCTTTCCTGGTGGCTATTACTTCAGCAAGGAGAATTGGTGAACTTCAGGCCTTGTCCATCCGTGAGCCCTATTTGACGGTACGGGATGACAGCATTGTTTTTCAGTTGGATCCGTCGTTTCTGCCGAAATTAGTGTCGGAGTTCCATCGATCTCAGTCAATCGTTCTACCATCCTTCTGTCAACATCTTAGATCTGCAAAGGAGGTGGAATTCCACTCGCTGGATGTTCGTCGCCTGGTACTACACTACCTGGAGGTCACGGCTCCCTGGCGTATCGACCAGAATTTATTCATTCAGCATTTTGGTCGCAACAAGGGCCGGAAGGTGGCTAAAGGCACTATAGCCAATTGGATAAAGAGAGCAATCACGGATGCCTATCTCGGTCAAGGCCTCTCGGCTCCTACTGGTTTTACGGCCCATTCTACCCGGGCCACTTCGGCTTCCTGGGCTGAGCGTGCTGGGGCTTCTCCGGAGCAGCTCTGCAAGGCGGCTACGTGGTCTTCGCTACATACCTTCACCAAGCACTATCGTTTGGATGTGATGGCTGGCAGGGACTTGGCCTTTGGGCGGAAGGTCCTGCAAGCTGTTGTCCCTCCCTAGGTGAGGATTCGTGGGCATTCCTCCTATGCTGTCGTGGAAGGTGACTAGAGAAAATAGAATTATTCTTACCGTTAATTCGGTTTCTAGGAAACCTTCCACGACAGCACTTATTTCCCTCCCTAATTTCCTGGTTTATGGATTTTATGCTTGTTTCTTATGCGTTATGGGTTCGTTATAAGACACTGGCTAATGGGAGGTGGGAGGGGCCTTTTAACCTCTCTTGTGTTCCTGTCCCCATTAGGGCGTGGCGAGGCTACCTCCTATGCTGTCGTGGAAGGTTTCCTAGAAACCGAATTAACGGTAAGAATAATTCTATTTTTTTCACCTTTCACATTACACCTCTGAGCTCAGACAGGGATGATTACAATAGTATTATGAAGCTGCAGGGACAGATAGTAATAGCTGGGGGGCATAAACCACCTGACAGGTTCCCTTTAAGCCTATGAGCACTTCAGGGCAATTTTGATATAACTTATGGCAAATTCTGATGAATATTTACCTCACTACTCAGAATATTCATTTACCTGAGGTAATGGGATGACATTTTACCTCACATCCTATGGCTGCTTAATACTACCTCAGCAGCTTTCATCAAGCAAGTTTTAAATAAAAAGAAAGGAAAAAAAGACTATTTTCGCTGTGGATATGTGTTAAGAACATTTTATAAACATTTACAAGCAGATTTTATGTCATTTAACATTCAGTCACCATTTGTGGTAACCTGATTGAGCTATATTGATAGCGCTGTTGTGACCATCTTTTTACTGCATGCTCCTCAAGAGGGGGACTCCTTGAGGTAATTAGGGCTCCCCTGGTCTGGTTTTAGGGTGGCACACTTTATTTTTTTGATTTCACACTGAAATCTGCAGTTTCCAGCGATATTTGCGGTAAAACCACGACTTGCGCAATTGGCGTATGCATTTTGCCTAGTACCAGTGTTCCCTATAGCCGCTTGCGCTATTGGCGTAGCATAGCTGCGCGATTTGCATAAAATAACGCTAATCTAATGTACTAGCTAAGTAAACAGCATATCTAATGCAGAAAATCGTTGGGAAACATGGAAAGAAACAATTCTCTTGTCCTGATTATATTAAAAAACTCAGAATATTGAGTTTTGTCGCCTCTTGCCACTTTATTTGCCTTTTAGTGGCTATTTGCACAGAATTGGTAATTTCTTTGACACTTTCCTTGGGACATAACAATATACATTACTATGCTGGATTTGCACTACTGCAACTCATATTTGACTTTTACTACAAAAGTCTGCTATTGAAGGGTATTTTCAACAAATTTCTGAATCTTTGCCAATTTTATGTGGCATCAAGAATTTTTAATTCTCTATTGCCTCTGACCTCAGTACTTCTTCATTGGTGACTCCATATTCTACGTTGGATACGTTATTTGCATTTTTGCCATAATATTTCATTGTGCTGGATTCATTCTTCTGATTCACTTCTACCACATTGGAAAGTGGTATTCTCCTTTGCTCAAATTTTACACTGCTTAGAGAATTCTACGTGTGCAAATGAAGCCGATGGGCTTCCAACGTTCACGAGCTTCGTAGACCTGGAGATTACTGGAACACGAAGAAGTCAAGAATCTTTTTGTCATTCATATGTGTATTTGATGGACGTTTACTTAAATTTTAGTGTCTAGGGGATATTTATTAGATCTTATAATAGGCACCAATTATTTTTAGCTCTTGCGTTTTCTGATTTCTTACTTAAGATACACTTACTGACATTATAAGTAACTCTCTACTAAAAGTAATTTTTATTTAGTTTTCAGTGTCTCGCAAATTAAAAGATTTCTCAGGTGTTAGAATAAACCCTGTAGATAGATCTGCGAAAGCAAATTTAAAGTGTGCTGCTTCTCAGGTTCGGCTTGCTATTGCAAACGAACAGACAACAGAAATGGATAAGAAAAGAGCACCTATTCAAAGTTTTGATATGAGTTCTCCAGACAATCAGAGTTGTGATACTTTAAAACAGGTTAGTAAAAGGAAGGAAATGAGCCCCCTTGGTGATATAGTCTTGGAAAGAGACACTATGGAACATTCAGATGTGGGAGGGGATGATGCTTCTTCTTCTCCTACTAAGCAAAGACCCAGGACTGTTTCCCCTTCTTTGTCTGCTGAAGTGGAGAGACGGACAAATGGGCCGGTGGCCAGAGAATTTTTATTAGACTTATTTGCTAACTTTAGTAATAAGATGAAGTTAGAATTTAAAGACATTAAGGAGACTCTTACCTCTTTAACATCTAGGGTTTATCATACAGAGATTGAGATAAAAAAAAACAGTCTAAGGGTCCTTTCAGGAGTTTAAAGCATTCACCAATAAGATTGAATATATGGATAATGCTAATAGACAATCTAATTTGAAATTACGGGGTATCCCTGAGACTATAGCAGGTTCGGAATTACAATTTTACATAAAGAAACTGCTTAAAACGACACTACCATCTCTGTCGGACAATGAATGTTCGCAGGAAAGGGTCTTTTGTCTCCCTAAGCCAAAATCTATTCCAGATACATTTCCGCAGGACGTTTTACTTACCTTTGACTTCAGCAATACAAAAACTTTATTGACAGACTATATGCAGAAGCACACTACTCTATCTATGCCTTACAAAGATATCAAAATCTTTGCTGACCTATCTAAAGATACTCTTGCTAAACGCAGGGTGGTAGTTCCAGTTAGAAAAGTTTTGAGAACTAACGGTATAATCTACAGGTGTTATGCTCAGACTAAATTGGGCTTCAGGCATAATCACTCCTCATATCTGGTTGAGGGACTTGAAGACGGTCTTAAACTTTTAAAAGAATTAAAGTTCAGTGATTTACCACCTACATGATTTTATGCATTCACATCGGTTAAGATCCTTTTTTTAAGTAACTGAGGTGATCAGTTTATGTTATATTTCTATATACACTACTTATAGTGGGTAAGAGGCCGTTATTTGTGCCCCATGGAGCTTTTCCATCAGTAATCTTTCTTTGCTGCTCCATAAAGTTTGTTATTGTGTATTTTATATTGTCCTTACTTATTATTTAGATATTTTAAGGCTTGACATGATGATCCATTTTAATACTTCTCTATTTCTCTCTCAGTTCTATAGGCAGATAACTTTCCTCTTAAAGAGGACCTGTCACCAAGCCAGGCATGGTAATCTAATTACAGCACTGAATGCAGCATGTCTGCTGCATCCAGGCAAGGGGTCCCCCAGCCCTTGAGCCCCCCTGTACCCTATACACTTAGAAAACTTACATCTTGCAGCCATAAAGGAGGTGGCTAGAGGCTGGAGCCAAAGGGCAGATTCACACCCCCTGCATGTTTAATCTGGCCATAGAGCAGGGCAGGTATAAGCGGTGATGTCACTGCAGGAGGCGGGGCAGCTGGCCTCCTGCTCTGACATCACCACGTTTCCCCGCCCTGTCTATGTTAACCATAGAGCAGAAGATGCTTGGGGAAGAAAAGTGTACAACAGTCCGCGCTGCCAGGATCACTCACTTCAATAAATGCACGAGCAGTAGTTGTTCAATCAAATCCTTCTTTATTATAGATTTTTATATAAATCAATCCTTCCCCTTCCTCCATTCATCATCAGCAGCCAGATACAAAACCAACACAGCACTTGACAGGATGCAGTCAGACCCCCATTATGTGGAGCAAGACCTGGGCTTGCTCCACATAATGGGGGTCTGACTGCATCCTGTCAAGTGCTGTGTTGGTTTTGTATCTGGCTGCTGATGATGAATGGAGGAAGGGGAAGGATTGATTTATATAAAAATCATAATAATGAAGGATTTGATTGAACAACTACTGCTCGTGCATTTATTGAAGTGAGTGATCCTGGCAGCGCGGACTGTTGTACACTTTTCTTCCCCAAGCATCTTGTGCATCTTCACGTGAGTGTGGCCAGTGGAAGTCAAGCAGCAGCCATCAGGATATTATTAACAAGCCTTCAAACTAGTTGTGGGTCTGACAACTGGACCAGGTGAGTGGATCTGATTTCTCACCATAGCACAAACTAGTGTCTAGTGATAAGGGCACTATTGTGCCTCTTGTCCCCCCTCCCTCTCTTTTTTGCTACAACCATAGAGCAGGGCGGGTATAAGCGGTGATGTCACCGCAGGGGGCAGGGCTAAGTGGCCATTTCTAAAATAAGCTCTGTGTTATGCTGCAGACGAGGGAGACAATGATTGGCATCAGGGAGGCAGCGGTGGCCAAATTAAACATGCAGGGGGTGTGAATCTGCCCTTTGGCTCCAGCCTCTAGCCACCTCCTTTATGGCTGCAGGATGTAAGTTTTCTAAGTGTATTTACTCGGGGTACAGGGGGGCTCAAGGGCTGGGGGAACCCTTGCCTGGATGCAGCAGACATGCTGCATTCAGTGCTGTAATTAGATCACCATGCCTGGTTTGGTGACAGGTCCTCTTTAACTTACACTGAGCTTTTCTTTGTTTTATATGGCAATTAATGTTATGTCACTAAATGTAAATGGATTAAATTCCCCTAGGAAAAGGTACTTGCTATGGAGAGACTTATACAAATTTAAAATTGACGTGGCGGATATACAGGAGACGAAATTTTCAAGTGACAATTCCCCAAAATTTGATAGTAAATTATATTCTACCATTATCTTAGCATCACACCAATGAAAAAAGGCGGGTGTGGCATTTCTAATCAAAGATTCTGTTCAGTTACAGAGGGAACATGTCATTACAGACAGGGAAGGGATATACATAATCCTAGTTTGTAAAATTGAAGGTGTTTCCTACACTTAAGTTAATCTATACTCACCTAATAAGGGTCAGATGTGCTTTTTGAAAACATTGATGGAATTAGTTTGTGAGTTTAGAAGGGGTTCCCTAATATTGTTTGGTGACTTTAATGTCGTTCTCAATGCTTTATTAGATTCTACTAATTCTCGAAGACTTTCAAATGTAACTTTAAATCCTTGGATAGATAGGGATGGCTTATATGATGTTTTTCATTGTCTTAATGGTTCCTCCAGAGAGTACACCCACTATTCTGATTCCCACAATTCGTTGGCAGGATTGATCTAGTCTTAGTGGATAATATTTCTATTCATAATATTAAGAAGATTCAGATTCTTCCAAACACATGGTTGGATCACTCTGCTGTAGTTTTTAATTTACTGCATAGAGGAGGTGTTTCTTCTATTAGGGGTTGGAGAGCCAATACTTTCCTTTATTCCCTCCCTGATTCTAAAAAAGACTTGGAAGGAACGTTAGAACATTATTCTATGGAAAATGATAATGACTTGATTGGTGTTGAACCCGTATGGTTAGCGTATGTTAGGCTGTGATTCGAGGTACCTTGATTGAATTAAATTCCAGACTTAAATAGCAAACAAATACTACATTTAAGAATATTTCAACAGAAATTTGCTCTTTGGAGGATCTTCAGGCAGAATCCCCTTCTCCGATGATTCATCTTAAAATTTTAAAGTTACGAATAACCTTGAGATCGCTGTTGACCGCAGAATATGATAAGATGATTCAGACTTCCAAAGTTAATTTCTATACCTGCCATAATAAGCCAAATAAATTCTTTGCCAACTGGTTAAAATTAATGAGGTTTAGATGGAAAATTTAGCAGATTAAAACCAAGCAAGGGAAGGTTTGTGAACATCCTAAAGATATTTCAGCAGAATTCGTGCAATTTTATAAAAACCTCTATAACTTACATCTAGGCCCAGTTAATGTTTCACGTAGTTTGATGTGAATTCCTTTTTGGATTCTTTAAACATACCTTCCCTGACTAAAGAGGAGATTGATCACCTTAACATACCTTTTACAATCTCAGAAATTCATGATGCCATTAAAACTCTTAAAAATGGGAAATCACCTGGCCCTGATGGTTTATCGAATGAATACTTTAAAACTTTTGCCCCTATTTTAGCACCCTATTTTATTAGACTTATTAATTCTACTTCCATTTCTTCTATGCTTCCTGCAGAAATGCAGGAAGCGTTAATTACTATAATTCCCAAGGGTAAGGATGACTCTTTAAATGTAGCAGACTATAGACCCATATCATTTTTAAATACAGACTCTAAAGTAATTGCCAAGGTGGTGGTCAATAGGGTCTCTCAATGTGTGACTAAGTTAATTCATTTTGACCAAACAGGCTTTATCCATGGTAGAAGCACAGTGGATGCTACAAGAAGGGTTTATAACATCATTTCTCAAATAGAAAATTCTAATCTTTCCACATTGGTTGTTTCCATGGACGCTGAAAAATATTTTGATTGTGTCAACTGGGGATTCCTGTTTGAGACTCTTAAAAAGTTTGGTTTTACTGGCCCAATATATAATATTATTCTTGTTTTATATTCTCACCATTCAGCAAGAATTTTAACTCATAATTTTGTATCAGATCCCTTTCCTATTTCCAACGGGACACGCCAGGGATGTCCCTTGTCACCAATCTTATTTAATTTTTTTTCTTGTGCCCTTTGTGGAGACAATCAGAACTCACGAAGGAATCAGAGGTTTTCCACTTCATGGTCGGCAACATTTAACTTCTTTATTTGCTGATGATTTATTACTAATACTATCAGATCCTCTGGTATCTTTGAGAAATTTGTTACATATTACTAATGAATTCTTAAGGCTCTCCTATTACAAGCTAAATAATAGTAAATCCCAAATTTTGACATATAATATCGACGAAAATCTCCTTGCAATTTTAAAGAATGAGTTTTGATTCTCCTGGGTATCCTCGGAGATTCTGTATTTGGGAATACTAGTCACAAAACCGTTATCTGTAATACTAGACAGAAATATGACAGACATTCTTAAAAAAATTCTCCAAAGATATTACTTATCTGTCTAATCTGGAGGTCTCTTGGATTAGTCGTATTGCGGCATACAAGATGATGTTCCTTCCTAAAATTCTTTATATTTTCCGTTCCCTTCCAGTTGTAATTCCCCAGAAATATTTTAAAAGTCTACAAACCTAATTTACTAGATTTATTTGGAAAGGGAAATTTCCTACACTAGCTGCTACTACCTTGGAAAAAGATAAGTTAAAAGGGGGTCTGGGAGTCACTAATCTCAAAGCATACTACCATGCAATTCTAATGAAAATTAATACAAGATGGTGGAGTAATATAAACTCGCCTTCTTGGGTTAATATAGAAAAGTCTTTTATGGGTTATCGGGACCCAACCTTGTTTATAGTTTCCTACCTTATTCTTCCTAAGAAACGCTGTCCTCGGATTAACTCTTTAAAAGCAACTATTAAGACATGGCGTACCTTTTCTCGAATTTCGAGTGGTATTTTCTCTCCTGTGTGCCCTCACATGGATTCCTGTTGATATTTTCACATGGTTGTGCCCATCCCCTTAATCTTACTAGTTGGAAAAATAAAAATGTTAAATACGTCTCTGATATATTTACGGGAGATAAATTAGCTTCCTTTAAGGATATTTCTTCTAGATTCCATTTACTTAGTTCTGACAAACCTAGTTGGGTTTTGTTAGATAAAACTTTAAGTAGTGATAAGTTGCATTTCTTTTTACCAAGCAACATTGATCATTTATTACGTCAAATTGGAGACAGAAATGGATGGAAAACTAATAATATTTACGACATTTTTAATAAAAATGTTGACTTCGATAACTATAAATTCCAAGAAATATGGGATAATCAATTGGACGTTGACAACCAGACTTTGCATAATCAATTACCTATTATCCTTAAAAATTATATTCTTCAGTTCCCTGTGTTTCTCTGATAAAGACTCAATATGAGTTATTTACAAAATGGTACTTCACTCCATTAAAATTACACAAAATTAACCCTTCTAACACTAACTTATTATATCACAACCTGAGTTATACATGGACAATATGTATTTTGTAATAGGACTCTCCTGACTACAATCTTAAACATAATTTTCGGAAACGGAGAGTTTTAGCCTTAAATAATTTGCAAGCCAGCCTGCTATATCTAAACGCTTCTTATTTTAGTTAATGCACACGATAAAATGCAAGCTATACATTGCACCAATTGATAAAAAATTGTCAATGACGATCAAGGTTTTACAGAGACAGGTTTGTAGCCAACTAATACTGTCCAGCAGTTACATATGGGGTACATTTTCTCACAAACAAATAAAGACATTAGAAGCAGTAAGGTGTTTTGGATAACTGGCTCAAAGATATATCCTTCCTGATCAATCTAATGCAAGGTGATACCTATGCCTACTGAGATTTTGTCCAGTTCCTAGACCCAGGTTATAAACTGTTTACCAGTTTAACCCCTCACCTCCCATGCTCCCACTGTCAATTCATTGGAGTTTTTGCTTACCCATCTGGTCCTCTGCTGGTCAGATATGGCTTCAGGGACACCCCAACGCGTTTCCCTCAGAGCTTCCTCAGGGGGCATGCTTTTTTGTCTGTCACCAGCCCTTTTTATCCAAACACTGATAGTCCATCATCCCGCACGTGCGCGGCCACGTGGCCCGCCAGCGCCATGTTCTGGCACTTTCAGACCGGAAGTCCATCATTGACGCTATTTCCAGCTGTATTAGAGGCCTTCTGACAGCGGCGTAACTAGGCTTGATGGCGCCCGGGGCAAAGATCTATGTTGGCGCCCCCCCCCCCAATGTTGGTGAGGACCAAGGGGAGTGCTGTCAGCCTTCAGGCCGGCCGCCCATGCTGCAGCCTTCGTTGAGGACTGGGGGGAGGGTGTGCTGTCAGGTTTCAGCCCCCGCCGCCCCTATTATGGCCTTGGTTGAGGACCGTGGGGGGGTGCTGTCAGGTTTCAGGCCCCGCCGCCCCTATTGCAGCCTTGGTTGAGGGCCCCCGCCGCTCCTATTGCAGCCTTGGTTGAGGACCGAGGGGGGGCGCCACCGGCGCCCCCCGCTGAGTTGCGCCCGGGGCAAAAGGTCCTGGTGCACCCCTAGATACGCCCCTGCCTTCTGACATCAGCCGAGGGGCACGCAATCACGCATGCGCGGACCGCGGGCGCCATCTTGAGACAGGGCAAACTGCCCATATCTCAATAATGACGATTTGTTCTGGAATTTTTTCTTTCACCACTAGGTTTACATAAATGGGGGAAGGAGAAAAATAAATTACAATCGCAACCACTACTATTCTGAGGTAAATATTAGATAATACCACACTCTATCCACAGATTATAGCAGTATAGAAATATTGGGAGCAATAATGAATCGCTTCTATCTTTTCCTCTCCAGACGTATTGATTCCAGATATGCAGTTACATCTTCCTTCCCCAATCATGCCACACAAGTGGATATCATCCTTAAATTTCGAAAAGGTATGAAACCATACAGCTGGAGGACACTGAGAAGTGGTTAAAAAACAAAAAAGAATATAAACAGTTAAAACCCATATTTATCAGAAGATGATAAAGGAACCCTCAGGGATCTCCATAAGGGTACCACAAAGGGTCAAACTTGCATATATTACTCCATATAGCACTAAATCAAGAAAACCGTTCACTCTTTGGTGGAATACTACCCTGCAACCAGGAAGCCGCTTATTCAAAGCGAAAAGGTGGATCTTATGTTCATAAATAAGATGAAAAACTTAGCTTTTCATTAAGTCCGTTTGGGGACATTGTCCCCAGACGGACAGTCCACTGACACTCTCTTTTTGCAAGGGCCTTCTTATAATCCCCTCCTCTTGCCCCAAGGTGGCAGACATAAATGGCTTTAAATCTGAGGTTGGCCGGGTCACAGCCATGTTTTACCTTAAAGTGGCGGGGTAGGGTCTTCAAGTTAGGGTCCCCAAAATTGATCTTTTTTGCCGCCACAATATCTCTTATGTGTACCCTAACTCTGGTCCTAAATTCGCGTGTCGTCAAACTGATATATATCAAATCACAAAAACAAGTGGCATGATAAATAACGTTTTTTGTGGTGCATGTTATGTAGTGCCTAATGTCATAGATCTTCCCGTTAATTACGGCCTTAAAGGTTTTAGATCTCTCCATATTTTGGCATGCCAAACAAGCACCACAAGGATAAAATCCTACGCGTACCTTCCCACCACTTACTATAGGTGTTGGTCTGCTTACATAATGGCTGTGAACCAAACCATCCTTCAGACTGCTACTTTTTCTTGCGGTCAACAGTGGTTTCTCAGTTATGGACTCTTTTAGCCCCGGCACCAGCTGGAGGATCCCCCAATGTTTTTTTCAAAATACCCCTGATTCTATCCCACTTGTCATTAAATGTTGTTATGAATCTCACTACTTGGATTCCATCCTCTTTCTTCCTCTTTTCTGACCGTCTTCCTCCCAACAGTAGGGCACTTCTCTCTGTCCTACGGGCTTCCTGGTATCCACATTTTACACAGCGTTTGCTATACCCCCTTGTCAGAAAGCGATTTCTCAAATCTATGGCCTGCTCCTGAAAAAATGACTCCCAGGAGCAGACTCTCCTGGCTCTCAAATATTGGCCAACTGGGATCGCTGCGATAGTAGCTGGGTTAGAGCCGATGTTGCGTGCAAAAGTGCATTCACCGATGTTTCTTTTCTTTACATGTTTGTCTGTATAGAACCATCAGGATAAATGAGTATTTTGATGTCCAAGAAATTCATAGATGATGCATGATGTTTGTGGGTTAATCTAATATTGTACTCATTGGAGTTAAGATTATTCATAAAATCCTCCAATTGTGGTTCAGTCCCCCTCCACAACATCAATACATCATCGATGTATCTCATCCAGGATAGGGCATGAGAGGCAGCGTGGGCGCCCCACCAGAAAATCTCCCTCTCTCAATATCCGAGAAAGAGATTTGCGTAGGAGGGCGCGCACGCCGCCCCCATTGCCAAACCCCACTGTTGCAAAAAGAACCGGTCTTTAAAAAGGAAGAAGTTATGTGTTAGGATGTATTTCAAGAGGTCAAGAACCAGGTTATTCAGGGAATCCTCCAGACTGCTACCTCTTAAGAAAAAAGCCACTGCTTTTAGACCGTCATGGTGGTTAATTGAGGAGTACAATAACTTCACATCTGCTGTAACCAAAAGAGTGTCTGAATCCATAAAGATCCCATCAATTTGCCTTAGGACGTCCGATGTGTCACGGACATAGGAGGGCAGCATTTCCACCAGTGGATGCAGGTAAAATTCAATAAACCTGCATACTGGGTCACACAGCCCTCCTATCCCGGACACAATCGGTCGTCCCGGGGGATTAAGGGGATCTTTGTGGATCTTCGGCAGAAGGTAAAAGGTCGGGATAACAGGCTCCTTGATCAGAAGACCTTCCCAGACCTTTTTCGGGATTGTACCGAGTTGATAGGCCTCATCCACAATCTTAAAAAGTTCAGACATAAAATTCTTCAAAGGGCTACATGGTAATGCCAAATAGCTTTTTTCGTCTTTAAGCTGCCTAAAGGATTCTCTCTCGTACATTTTGACTGGCCAAATGACCACATTCCCCCTTTGTACGCTGGTTTTATTACTATGTCCGGGATCGCCCGTAGTTCTGTCAGCGCCTGTCGTTGGTGCTATGATCTGCACCTTCACAACGGCCTGTCAGTTTCTTTAAATCTTGTGCCACAAGTTTATGAAACGTTTCAATCTCTGGACATGTGGACAGGGGGGGGAACGTGGTTGATCGTGGATAAATAGAGCTCGGAAAAATTTGGGAGTTACCTACCAGGTTTTCCTCCTCGTCTTCCTCCAAACCCTCCAATATTTCAATCGCATCCTGCTCCAAAATCCTAGCATCATTATCTCTATTTCTCTCCTTGGAATGCAATTTCTTTAAAAGTAGCTTGCGAGTGAAAAGGTGCAGATCTTTCAGAGCTACAAAGTAATCATAATTATTAACTGGCACAAAAGATAAACCCAGCTTCAAAACTTCCAGCTGGGGTGTCGTCAACGCATATGTAGATAAATTGATACCTGTAAATCAACCCCTCGACTCTTTTTCCCTTGGGGCTCGGTGGGAGTAATACTCCGCTTTCCTTTTTCTCTCTCTAGATTAAACTCTTCCCTTGGTGTGGGTAACCGACCTCTACCCTCACCACCACGTGCAACATCCAAGGAGGATAGAGAGGATACTGATACTGGACTCCCACAAGGATCTTTTGGAGGCTTTTTGGAGGGTTCTTTGGGGGACCCTGTTGCTTCCTATTCCCACTTTTCCACCTGTACACCATATTATACTTATAGTCCAGGCAGTCTCTCTTATATTTTTTTGTCTTAGTATTTAGGATTTCTTTCTCCCATTTCAAGAAACTCTTATCCAGATCATCATTCAACTTGGCCAGTTCTTCTTTAGACAACTCCTTATTCAGCTTATCCTGAATGGAATTTACTTCTGCATCCACTGTACTCAGTGAGATCTCATTCAGCTTAATTAACAAATTCATATAGCCTTTTGAGCAGTTTGTGGACAAGTCCTCCCACTCCTTCTTTATCTGTATATCCTCTACCCTGAAGGAAGGGAAAACTTGAATTCTGAGTCCCCTATGGATCAGATCTCTAGTTATATATCGTTCTAAGAACGCTTTATTCCACCAAATCCTGGTTTTCTGACTCAGTAATTGTTTGAGGTTTGCTGTTTGACCCGTTGTGGCCCTGTTAATCGGTGTTAACTGAAATACCCATCTCATCATCAAACACCAGGTCAACTTTTGAACGCCAGGTTGTCTCCCTTGCTTTATGGTCCATGTTACTCAGTGAGACCGCTGTAGTGAACAGAAAAATAGATAATATCACAACCTGAGTTATACATGGACAATATGTATTTTGTAATAGGTCTCTCCTGACTACAATCTTAAACATAATTTTCGGAAACGGAGAGTTTTAGCCTTAAATAATTTGCAAGCCAGCCTGCTATATCTAAATGCTTTTTATTTTAGTTAATGCACATGATAAAATGCAAGCTATACATTGCACCAATTGATAAAAAAATTGTCAATGACGATCAAGGTTTTACAGAGACAGTTTTGTAGCCAACTACATTTTTCTCACAAACAAATAAAGACATTAGAAGCAGTAAGGTGTTTTGGATAACTGGCTCAAAGATATATCCTTCCTGATCAATCTCAATGCAAGGTGATACCTATGCCTACTGAGATTTTGTCCAGTCCCTAGGGCCCAGGTTATAAACTGGGTACTAGCTTAACCCCTCACCTCCCATGCTCCCACTGTCAATTCATTGGAGTTTTTGCTTACCCATTCGGTCTAACACTAACTTATGTTGGAGGAAATATGGTATTGTGGGCTCTGTTAAACATATACAGTGTTGGCCAAAAGTATTGACACCCCTGCAATTCTGTCAGATAATACTCAGTTTCTTTCTGAAAATGATTGCAATCACAAATTCTTTGGTATTATTATCTTCATTTAATTTGTCTTCAATGAAAAAAGACAAAAGAGAATGAAGCAAAAAGCAAAACATTGATTATTTCACACAAAACTCCAAAAATGGGCCAGACAAAAGTATTGGCACCCTCAGCCTAATACTTGGTTGCACAACCTTTAGCCAAAATAACTGCGATCAACCGCTTCCGGTAACCATCAATGAGTTTCTTACAATGCTCTGCTGGAATATTAGACCATTCGTCTTTGGCAAACTGCTCCAGGTTGTTCTATGGGATTCAGGTCTGGACTCATTGCTGGCCCCCTTAGAAGTCTCCAGTGCTGTCTCTCAAACCATTTTCTAGTGCTTTTTGAAGTGTGTTTTGGGTCATTGTCCTGCTGGAAGACCCATGACCTCTGAGGGAGACTCAGCTTTTTCACACTGGGCCCTACATTATGCTGCAAAATTTGTTCGTAGTCTTCAGACTTCATAATGCCATGCACATGGTCAAGCAGTCCATTGCCAGAGGCAGCAATGCAACCCCAAAACATCAGGGAACCTCCACCATGTTTGACTGTAGGGACTGTGTTCTTTTCTTTGAATGCCTCTTTTTTTCTCCTGTAAACTCTATGTTGATGCCTTTGCCCAAAAAGAGAGAACATTCTTCCAAAACTTTTTAGGCTTTCTCAGGTAAGTTTTGGCAATCCCCAGCCTGGCTTTTTTATGTCTCGGGTAAGAAGTGGGGTCTTCCTGGGCCTCCTACTATACAGTCCTTTTTCATTCAGACGCCGGCGGATAGTACGGGTTGACACTGTTGTACCCTCGGACTGCAGGGCAGCTTGAACTTGTTTGGATGTTAGTCAAGGTTCTTTATCCACCATCCGCACAATCTTGCGTTGAAATCTCTTGTCAATTTTTCTTTTCCGTCCACATTTAGGGAGATTAGCCACAGTGCCATGGGCTTTAAACTTCTTGATGACACTGTGCACGGTAGACACAGGAACATTCAGGTCTTTGGAGATGGACTTGTAGCCTTGAGATTGCTCATGCTTCCTCACAATTTGGTTTCTCAAGTCCTCAGACAGTTCTTTGGTCTTCTTTCTTCTCTCCATGCTCAATGTTGTACACACAAGGACACAGGACAGACGTTGAGTCAACTTTAATCCATGTCAACTGGCTGCAAGTGTGATTTAGTTATTGCCAACACATGTTAGGTGCCACAGGTAAGTTACAGGTGCTGTTAATTACACAAATTTGAGAAGCATCACATGATTTTTCTAACAGTGCCAATACTTTTGTCCACCCCCTTTTCTATGTTTGGTGTGGAATTATATCCAATTTGGCTTTAGGACAATTCTTTTTGTGTTTTTTCATTGAAGACAAATTAAATGAAGATAATAATACCAAAGAATTTGTGATTGCAATCATTTTCAGGAAGAAACTGAGTATTTTCTGACAGAATCTCAGGGGTGTCAATACTTTTGGCCAACACTGTATTTTGGCAATATATAAACATTCCATATGTTTTTAATTAATAGAGCTATCAGGGGATCCCGAATCAGCTCAGCAGCTCAAACACTTATCAAGCTATACATCAAAAGGAGAAAAACTGGAGCAAAAATTGCTTTTCAAAAGTTTTGCATTTAAAACTTATGGAGACAAGGTTAAACACTTTGTGCAGGAAAAATGAGTGCATAAATTACATAGCACATAGCACACATTGCATTACATAGTAGATGGGTTTACATGACGCAAGTCCATCATTGTATACAGTCACAGGATGATTCACAGTCTAATTAAATACATTGTCCAAAAGGACTAAATCAAGACTGCCATAGTATCTAATATATTATTCCCCTAACGCACTTCCGTAAGTTTCGGCGCTACTTCCGTCGTCGTGGCCGTGGGTGCGCGGCGCCCACGCGACCAGCGAAGTATTGCCCGCGCGGCGGCCATTGCGAGTCTCCCGCACCGGCGACGACCGACGAGAACCGAGCGCTGTGGCCGAAAATAGAACCAAGGGCTCAGCCATGCACAGCTCTAAAGACCGCTATGTATCTCAATGGGAAATGAGGCGCTATGCTCATTGGTTGGCGCCAGCACACAGCGACCAATGAGCATAGCGCCTCACTTACAGCGGTAAATTTGAAACTCAAAGTCCTCCATTATATCTCAATGGGAAGTGAGGCGCTATTCTCATTGGTCGCTGTGTGCTGGCGCCGACCAATGAGAATAGCGCCTCACTTACAGCGGTAAATTTGAAACTCAAAGTCCTCCATTATATCTCAATGGGAAGTGAGGCGCTATTCTCATTGGTCGCTGTGTGCTGGCACCGACCAATGAGCATAGCGCCTCACTTCCCATTGAGATATAATGGAGGACTTTGAGTTTCAAATTTACCACTGTAAGTGAGGCTCTATTCTCATTGGTCGGCGCCAGCACACAGCGACCAATGAGAATAGCGCCTCACTTCCCATTGAGATATAATGGAGGACTTTGAGTTTCAAATTTACCGCTGTAAGTGAGACGCTATTCTCATTGGTCGGCGCCAGCACACAGCGACCAATGAGAATAGCGCCTCACTTCCCATTGAGATATAATGGAGGACTTTGAGTTTCACATTTACCGCTGTAAGTGAGGCACTATTCTCATTGGTCGGCGCCAGCACAGAGCGACCAATGAGAATAGCGCCTCACTTCCCATTGAGATATAATGGAGGACTTTGAGTTTCAAATTTAAAGCTGTAAGTGAGGCGCTATTCTCATTGGTCGGCGCCATCATACAGCGAGCAATGAGAATAGCGCCTCACTTCCCATTGAGATACATGGAGGACTTTGAGTTTCAAATTTACTCAAAGTCAAACTCAAAGTCCTCCATGTATCTCAATGGCCAGTGAGGCGCTTCTCATGACAGTAGCAACATTAACCCCTTACATTCCGTTTTATCTGTAATTTCTATAACACAGTGTGTAGTTGTACTGCCACTGCGAAGTTAATCCCTTATATACCATTTCTGCCTTAACGCCATACTTTGTAGTCTCTATTACTACTGCCAGTAGGAACATTAACCCCTTATATTCCATTATTGTTGTTATTTCTATTACACAGTGTATAGTTGTAATGACACTGCGAAATTAACCCATTATATACCAGTTCAGCATTAACTGCATATTTGGTAGTGTTTATAACTACTGCCACTGGTACATTAACCCCTTGAACACCATTTTGGATACAATTTACAGCGCTGAGTCTGTTGTGGGAGTGCCTGTGGGACATTAAGGGTATGTGCACATCTGACGTTTGTGCATCTCTGCAGAACCTCCAAAAACCGGTGTAGATTAGCAGAAACTGAGTTTTCTGTGCTCAGTTTTGTTCCTCGTTTTTCAAGCATTTTTTCCAGGTTTTCCGCCCGGTTTTACAGCGTTTTTCTCGGCGGTTTTCTTGGCGTTTTTTCAGACTGGTCTCTGGTGCACTTGTTATGCTGGAACCGCTGGAAAAACGACCAAAAGAAGTCACTTGCTCTATTTTTGAAAACCGGTGGAAAACCGGTGGAAAAACTGAAACCGACCAGAAAAAAAACCGTTCTAATGAAGACAGCGTTTTCTAAACTCCATTGAGTATCATGTTAATCCAGCCGGTGGCTAGGATTAACATAAATTAACATAAAACTGAGCGGAAAACGCCGACGGAAACCGGTAAAAAACAGCCCACAAAACGACTGATGTGCACATACCCTAACTCCTTCAATAACATTTTTGATATCATTATAAGTTCCTACTCTGTTATAGTCCTGTTAGTCGGACATTAACTCTTTCTACACCTCCACTATATTGCTACCCTCACAGTTCTGCCTACATCGCCTACTTAGTCATATATCTGGTGTTTAAGTCTATTATTTAAAACTCTTAAAAAAATTATATACAGATTCTAGACTCCCGATTCTTTAGAATCGGGCTCACAGCTAGTATATTTATAAATGCTTGTATTGTGCTTTCACCTGTTTATAAAAACATTTTTTTTATAATGTTGAAACAAGGAATTAAAAAAAATTGCAAGAATAATTGAAACACCATAATTAGACATTTTTGTATATACAATAAAAATAATAATATTTCAATAAAGATTTTATAATAATATTTTACTTGGAAAAATTCACATTCACTTTAATAACATGGTATAATTATATCATGTTATTATTAAATACACTTTAGGTCTTTTATTCTGGTGCATAATAAAAAAAAACTCTTAGGACCAGTTCACGTCTAAGCCTGGGCTGCGTTTGGCTGCGTTTGTATGAGTTTTTACCGCTAAAAACGCATTCAAACACAACAAAAAATGAACCCATAGGGTTTAATGCAAAACGCAATGCAAAAAGCACGTCATTTTGGAAAACTGCAAAACACATGCATTTTTGCAAACGCAGCCCAAAACGTTGCATGCTGCATTTAGGGCTGTGTTTGCAAAAACACATGTGTTTTGCAGTTTTCCAAAATGACATGCTTTTTGAATTGCGTTTGCAAGGCGTTTTGCATTAAACCCAATGGGTGCGTTTTTGGTTGCATTTGGATATGTTTTAGTGGTAGAAACGGATGCAAACACAGCCCAGGCTTAGATGTGAACTGGGCCTTAATTCAACATTTCACTATTGCACGTGTTTTTCATAATTCTGGTGTGTGACTTTATATATGATTTTTTCACTTGTACTGTGGAAAAATTCATGTACACTAATAATTTGCAGTTTTGTAATGTCATTCTAGTAAGTGGTACATCACATGCCATATGTAACACCTAATTGTTAAGTGAATTAAGAACATCTGTGTTCTACCTTGTAAAAGAATATATAAATAACTGCATGTTATTCGACCATTCAGTCATGAGTAAGACTGCTTAGTGCAGTCAAAATGCGTCGACTGGGTCATGTTGACCATATAAATTTTTCTTTTGTATGCATTTCACTTTCTTTTGAAAAATAAAAAGAAAAGAAAAATCCAGTCCAGTTGAGCCAGGTTCCAATTTTTCTACTATGCTTGCGGGCCAGTTGCCATCGGCAGGGAGGCAGTAGAACCCACAACAGCTACTCCACTCCTTACATTCGCCTAGCCACCACGAATCATTCCACTTTTACCAGACACTTTACCCGCCACACCTCTTGAACTCTCAATTATTACTACCTCGATTCCCTCATCATTTATGACTCTTTTGACATGTGCTGGGACGGGCTCTGGCAAGGCTTCATCAGTAGTCACATTATTTGCAATATTTACCATATTTACTAATCCACAATAAAACAGCAAGAAAAACGAGTTGCAACTCATCGGTGAGTATGATCCAATTATCGGGTACATCGGTGCTGGGAGGGGATGATGGATCCAGGGACTATGGTGCAGTTTCGCACCTCAGCTCTTCTACAGGTCCTATGGAGACTTACGGTGTCAGTTCCTTTTTAATCCTTTCATGACCCAGCCTATTTTGACCCTAAAGACCTTGGCATTTTTGTCAATTCTGACCAGTGTCCCTTTATGGGGTAATAACTCTGGAACACTTCAACTGATCATAGCGATTCTGAGAATGTTTTTCATGACATATTGGGCTTCATGTTAGTAGTAAACTTAGGTCGATAATTTTTGCATTTATTTGTGAAAAAATCAATAATTTGGCAAAAATTCTGAAAAGTTTGCAATTTTCACATTTTGCATTTTTATTCTGCTAAACCAGAGAGTTATGTGACACAAAATAGTTAATAAATAACATTTCCCACATGTCTACTTCACATCACCACAATTTTGGAAAAAAAATATTTTTTGGTAGGAAGTTATAAGGGTTGAAAGTTCACCAACAATTTTTCATTTTTCCAGCAAAATTTACAAAACCATTTGTTTTAGTGACCACATCACATTTGAAGTCCCTTTGAGGGGTACATGACAGAAAACACCCAAAAGTGACACCATTCCAAAAACTGCGCCCATCAAGCTACTCAAAACTACATTCAAGAAGATTATTAACCCTTCAGGTGCTTCACAGGAACTAAAGCAACGTGGAAGGAAAAAATGTACATTTTAATTTTTCTAACAAAAATGTTCTTTTAGCCTCAAGTCTTTCATTTTCACATGGGCAACAGGATAAAATGGGCTCAGAAGGCAAGGAGCGCAATTTGACTTTTGGAGCTAATTTTCCATTCAAAAATAGAAATGGTGCTCCTTCACGTCCGAGTACTGCCGTGCGCCCTTACAGTGGTTTATGACCACATATGAGGTATCTGTGTACTCAGGAGAAATTGCCCAACAAATTTTAGGATGCATTTTATCCTGTTGCCCATGTGAAAATGAAAGGCTAAAAGAATTTTTTTGTGAAAATAAAGTACTTTTTCATTTTTACGGATTAATTTGTGAAGCACCTGGGGGTTCAAAGTGCTCACTATGCATCTAGATAAGTTCCCTGGGGGGGTCTTGTTTCCAAAATGGGGTCATTTGTGGGGGAGCTCCAATGTTTAGGTTCACAGGGGCTCTCCAAACGTGACAAAGTGTCCGCTAACAATTTGAACTGATTTTCCATTCAAATTGTTAGCAGACACCATGTCGCATATGGAGAGCCCATGTATGCCAGCATTGCCACCAACACAAGGGCAACTAGAAGAGTTGGGGTACAGCACCAGAAAATGGCGTCTCTAATTAATGTGCTATTTTCTGGGGTGGCTGTGGGTTGCAATTTGCAGCATGGTGGGCCCACAACATTTGGGTCTCTCCACGCTGAGGACTCCAGCCCCCCAAATGCCAAGTTGTGCCTGGCTGGCAACCAAAAATACGGCAAAGCTCCATGTCATTTTGTTTGTAGAAGTAATAAAAAAAAATGACGTGGGACTTCGCCATATTTTTGGTCAAGCCAGGTACAACTTGGCAGCTACGGATTGCCACCAACCCCCAACTGCCTCGCTGTACCTGACTGGCAACCAAAAATACAGCAAAGCCCTTTTTTTTTCTAGAACTAATTCTAGAAAAAAAAATGACGTGGGGCTCTGCCATATTTTTGGTCCAGTCAGGTGCAACGAGGCAGCTGGGGGCTGGAATCCTCAGCATGGAGAGGCCCAAGAGTTCATGCTGTGAATTGCAGCCTGCAGCCACCCCAGAAAATGGTGCATTCATTGAAGCGCCATTTTCTGGCGCTGTACCCAGACTCTTCCAGTTGCCCTGGTGCTGGTGGCGAACTGGGTAATAGAGGGGTTAATGCCAGCTTTTTTATTGGCAGCTGGCACTAAGTCCAAGATTCATAATGTCGGGCCAATGTTAGACCTGGCCATTAGGAATCTCTAGTAAATAGTCAAAAAATCCACCACACAGAGAAAAATCTTTTTATTTGAAAAAAAAATAAATTTGGACTCCATCTTTATTATAAAGATCCGACATACTCCACTACAAAGGTCCCACGACACTCGATCGCATCCGACGTAGTCCACAAAGAAGGTCCCACGACGCTCGATCGCCTCTGCCACATCCAGAGACTGTAGCAAGGGATCAAGTGTTCACTTGTTGCAGTCTCTGATGACATAGTGATGATGCACTGTATTGCAGATCATTGCCATACAGTGCAGCATCACTGTGCAAACCCAAGCCTCAGAGATCACATGATCTCTTATGGCCACTTTACACACACCAGCTTATCTGTCCAACTTCTGAACAACTCACTGGTTGCAGTGAAATCATGGACACATTGCTCCATTTTGTGGCTGTGTACAAATGGAACAATGTGTCCATGATTTCACTGAAACCAGTAAGTTGTTCAGAAGTTGGACAGATAAGTTGGTGTGTGTAAAGCGGCCATTAGGCTTGGGTCAGGTGACCCAACGTTGCAGTGAACTGATCTGACATTACTGGCAAAGTGATCACATATAATGGATCACTGTGCAAGGGCTGTCAGATAACTTCACTGCAGCTTCCTCTACATGGGGATCAGGCTGCAGAGAAGCAATCTGACAGCTCCGGCGCAGTGATCCACATAGTGGATCTCTGCGCCCGGGCTGTCAGATCGCTACTCTGCAGCCTGATCCTCATGCATGGGGATCGAGTGCAGAAAGTGATCTGACAGCCTGGGCGCAGTGATCCACATAGTGGTTCACTGCGACCGGGCTACAGAGTAGCGATCTGCAGCTCGATCCCCCTGCATGGGGATCGTGCTACAGAGAGCGATCCGACAGCCCAGGTGCAGTGATCCACATAGTGATCACGGCGACCGGGCTGTCAGATCTCTACTCTGCCGCCTGATCCCCCTGCAGGGGGATCGAGCTGCACAGAGCGATCTGACAGCCCGGGCGCAGTGATTTACATAGTGGATCACTGCGACCGGGCTGTCAGATCTCTACTATGCCGCCCGTTCCCCCTGCAGGGGGATCGAGCTACACAGAATGATCTGACAGCCCGGGCACAGTGATTTACATAGTGGATCTGACAGAGCCCTGGAATAGTAATCCACTATGTGATCACTGTGAGCACTGTGCCAGGGCTGTGAGATCCCTTCACTGCAGTTCGATTCCCATTCATTGGGATCGAGTTGCAGAAAAAGGGATCCCACAGGTCAGGGGGACTTACAGGACGTCGGCGGAGTCGCAAGTGATGACAGTGGCGGAGACTGGAGCGCAGGACCGGAAGGAGGAAAACCGGAGCAGCGAGGAGCGGAGCACCGAGGGCCGGAGGTGAGCGGCAGGTGGAGGCGGTTGGAGAAGGTGGTAATCACCGGTCCAATGATCACTGGTCGGTGATCAGACACCGGAGGACAGGGCGGATGAGTGGGGGGAGCAGGAGACAGCCGAGGACAGGGAGGGATGAGGGGGGGAGCAGGAGACAGCGGAGGAAAGGAGGGATGAGCGGGGGGTGGCAGGAGACTGCAGGGGACAGGGGTATGACAGGGGTTGACAGGGGGAGCAGGAGAAAACAGTGGAGGACAGGGGGGAGAAGCAGGAGGCAGGAGGAGACCGCCGATTATTACAGTCGCAGTAATTTGCAGTTTAATTTTCAACCGCAAATCACTGCTACAAACCTCGGGGGGCTAAGCCACCCCCACGGGATGAAGTATGGGTCATTGCGATCCTGCAGCTCCAGTGACTTGTCACTGAGCAGGTCCCTGGAGCTGATGACCGCAAAGAAGCCATGACATTATAGAGACATCATGGGTCGGGAACACACCGACTTTCATGACGTCTCTATAACGAGGAAGGGGTTAAGGCTGCTTTCACACTGCAGTTTTTTCCCTGATCAGGTTTGATCAGGTTTGTGTGTCAAAACCAGGAGTGTCTCCAAAACTCAGAACAGGTGTCAATCTTTTAAATATAGTTTTTCTCTGCAAGTTCCTCTCCTGGTTCCTGGTTTTGGCACACAAACCTGATCGAACCTGATCAAGGAAAAAACTGCAGAGTGAAACCAGCCTAAGGAAACATGCTTGTGAGACCTGCTGGATGTCATTGCCTCCAATCTCATGCTAAGAACATTATACAAAACAACCAATGAGACATGGAGTGAATCTAAACAAGAACATAGTAAAATAAACTGAAAGAAGCAAATAATGGAGGAAAGAAAAATAAATATTATAGCACATCCAACACAAATAAATTAATATTCCAATTGCTAGAGGAAAATGAGAAAACAAAAATTATTATAGCACAGTCACAAGGGCAAAAGGAAGGAGAGGGTAAGACATTACAAAAAAGCTGCCAAATCATTACGGTCCTTTAACCCTCCCGCTCCCATAGTATCAGTATTTATTATCCAGCATGCTTCTTTTCTGAGTAAGGTTTTATGTGTATTACCACCATTAGAAGATACAAATACTCTTTATAAAGCTGGAAACACTGTCCGAGTGACACGTGAGTTACTTGCACGAGTCTTAGATCATTCACCCGGCACGACCCCTGCCTCTTTGGACGGGATACTGTCAGTAGTATGTTTCTATGTAGCTCCACGGCACCCAGCCAGGGAAGGGAAAGCCATCCCGGGTGAATGATCCAAGACTCGTGCGAGTAACTCGCATATAACTTGGACAGTGTGTTTCCAGCCTAAACCTAAAAATTGTAGCACTTCTGGATTGAACCCATGAGACTCTCTGATATGTTGAATCAGTCTCGGGGATCCTTTTCCAGAAAGTATAGAGTTAAAATGTTTGCGGAAACACACATATAATGGCCGTATAGTTTTTCCTATGTAAAGCCGATGACATGGGCAAAATATAACACATACTACCCACTTCGTTTTACAGGGGATAAAATCAGTTACTTTGTGATATTTTCCACCTATTCTTACTGGATTTTAAGTCTGGTGAAAATTGCAAAACAAGCAGTTTTTACATTTAAAGCTGTCCATGAACCCATCTATTTCCAACCATGTTTGTGTTTATCATCTTTTAGTCTATTTTGTATCAGGATGTCCCTTAAAGGGGTTTTCCCATGAATAAAGTTCATTTTAATCAATAGATCTTGGAATAATAATAATTTCCACAATTGGATGTGTTTACAAAACATATTCCTGTGCTACGATATTCTTATAAATGTGCCCCTGCTATGTACAGTTTCATTTTTATTTTTGACCATGCACGGAACACAGTCTGATCATACCACATCTCCTGGGCAGGGGAGGAAGGAAAAGTATATACAGACATTACAGCACAGGATCACACCTGGTTCTTTTTATGAGGTAAAACATTTCTCTACGTGTTTGTAAAAAATGTTTTACATCAAAGAAAGAATTATTTGTGATCCCATGCTGTAATGTCTGTATATACTCTATATTGTCCTCTCCTGCCCAGGATCAAACCAATGCTCCATGCATGGTCACAAACAACCATACATAGTAGAAGCACATATATAAGAATATCTCAGCACAGGAACTTTTTTTAAAACACATCCAATCTATAGATTAAAATGAACTTTTAAATAAACTTTATTCGTGGGAAAACTGTCAGGTCAAAAATTCATATGTAACTGCTATCATTGTCTTATTCCTTTCTATAAGCTCTCTCTATTGATGTGTTTCTTTTATTTATATTCCCCTTCTATCCTCTGTAAACTTTAAATAAAGATATTCATTCCATCTGTCAATCACAGTGAGGGATCCACTTTGTTCTCTGCTGTCCCCATGAGATGAATATGCATGTCACATCACAGCACAGGAAATCAGTGGGGGGGACTGTATTCTCCTCTCTGCTCTCCGTGATTGCAGCCAGGAAAGAAGTCAAATACAACACAGAAACTGTCACAGCAGGGTATCTGTTTAGTGAAACAAATAGATAAGATAAGGCCTAGATAAGATAATGCAGACCTGCCATCGCTCTCTCTCTGTGTCCTCAACAGAATAGACATCCTAAAAGTAAAACCATAGTGCACTCAGAGCAAAGGGAGGAGGAAGGAGAGAGCTGTTGAGAGGGAGTGCATAATTACTTGACAGTTTAACACAGCCAGGACTAATAGTCTTTGCTTATAATGGACAGGACTAATGCAGCAGCGCTCTGCAGGGTTTGACAATGCTGATAACATGGAAACTACAAAGGGTGGAATAATGATTTTACATGTTTTTAAAAGGTCTGCCCGAGCACTATTCAAGGATAATATTAGTATCATACTGAAAAATGACCTGACAGTGTCCCTTTAAAATTCTAGAAGGTGACCTAATCCTGCTGTTTGTAAGATTTAATCTTTTTCCAAAACATGCCAGTGTTTATGGATCGCTTTTTTTATCACTTCCTGGAGGAGCTATATTTAAAATTAAAGAGAGAGCACTTATTGGCGCTTTCTTTTTGCAATATTTTTTTTTAGAAATATTGCTGTTGTCAAATGCTTTTTTCCGTGCTGATTCTAACAGTGTTTTTGGATAACCCCGTTCAGATACATTTTTTTCCATTTCATTGGCTTGTTTAGTCAGAGTCTCATCACTATTATTTACCCGCTTTAATCTCAGAAATTGACTAAACGGCATTATTGTTATAATGGTATGGAATGGGTGATTAGTTTTGAAGTGGAGGTAAGCATTACCAGCAGAAGGTACCGTATATACTCGTGTATAAGCCGACCCGTGTATGAGCCGACCCCCCTACTTTTGCCCCCAAAACCTGGGAAAACGTATTGACTCGTGTATAAGCCGAGGGCGGACCCCAGCACAGGTATACAGCCCCCAGCAGTATGGTATACAGGCCTCCCCAGCACAGTATACAGCCCCAGCAGTGTGGTATACAGCAGGTCCCCAGCACAGTATACAGCCCCAGCAGTGTGGTATACAGGTCCCCAGCACAGTATACAGCCCCAGCAGTGTGGTATACAGGTCCCCAGCACAGTATACAGCCCCTGCAGTGTGGTATACAGGTCCCCAGCACAGTATACAGCCCTAGCAGTGTGGTATACAGGTCCCCAGCACAGTATACAGCCCCAGCAGTGTGGTATACAGCAGGTCCCCTGCACAGTATACAGCCCCAGCAGTGTGGTATACAGGTCCCCAACACAGTATACAGCTCCAGCAGTGTGGTATACAGGTCCCCAGCACAGTATACAGCCCCAGCAGTGTGGTATACAGGTCCCCTGCACAGTATACAGCCCCAGCAGTGTGCCATTACACAGGCCCCCCTCACAGTATGGCGCCCCCCCTCACAGGATGGCTCCCGCATGCAGCGCTGCACACATACATTACCTGGCTATCAGCTGTCACCCTCCGGTGGCGAATCGCTGCTCCTGGCTCCGGCTTCCATCTTCATCTCTGTCTTCCTACTTGTCACGTGACCAGCCGGCGTCGCAATGACGTCATCGCGATGAGCCCCGGCCACAAAGCAGGAAGACACAGAGGAAGATGTAGCCCGGAGCCAGGAGCAGCGATTTGCCACCGGAGGGTCACAGCTGATAGCCAGGTAATGTATGTGCGCAGCGCTGCATGCGGGTGCCATCCTGTGAGGGGGGGACGCCATACTGTGAGGGGGGCCTGTATGACTCGTGTATAAGCCGAGGGGGGGACTTTTCAGCCCAATTTTTGGGTTGAAAAACTCGGCTTATACGCGAGTATATACGGTATATTGAAAACCGATCTCTAAATTTTTTCAATAACTACATCAAGCTTGACATCCAAAAATTCAAGAGATAAACCTCCAAAAGTAGAAGTAAAAAACATATTAAATCTATTGTTCACATTAAGATATCCTACGAACTCACTAAAAGTTTCTCTTGTTCCCTCCCAAACCATAAGGACATCGTCCATATAGCCAAGTATGTTTTAATATGTTTTAGAAACAGATTAGAGAGGCTGTAAATCATCTTGTTTTCCAATGCTGCCAGAAAAATATTTGGAAAAGTGCAAGCTTCGTGGGTACCCATTGCGGTACCCCCACACAGCAGATACCATGTATCTAAAAATTTGAAAGCATTGTTTTTTAAGACAAAAGATAGAGTTGCTGACAAAATCAGCAAAAGGCTCATCTTTTCCTGAATTCAAAACAGCCTATTTCTACCCCTAAAGATTGGGGAATGCGGGTATACAGACTTTTGATGTCAATGGCTACGAGGTTATAATTTTCTTGCCAGGTGATGCAGTCTACAGATTTTACAAATTCATTTGTATCTTTTATGAAAGCCGGTATTTGTTTCAGGATTGGTCTCAGCAACCAGTCCACATATTTGGAGAGGGGCTCAGTAACAGATCCCACCCCCGAAATAATAGGATGGCCGGGGAGGAGGGATTAGTGTCAGATTTATGAATTTTAGGGAGGGAGCACCAGTGAAGCTTTGTAGGGAACTCAAGAAGGTTTGTTTTTTTGAAAGCATATCTTGAGACATGTTGCTGGTGAGAAATTTGCATAATTTTTCTTTTATTTGGTTTGTAGGATCAACTAAGATTTTTTATATGTTGATTCATCATGAAACTGTCTGAAGGCCTCTCTCACATAATGACTTAATTTCCCTAGTCATCAATTCCTCAAACAAATCTACATTATTACCTGGGGAAATGGGGGGAACAAAAGTGGATTTTATTCCAACACTAAATGGTGTTACATAATCCAAACCTGCTGTTTGCGACTAGTGATGAGCCACCACCTAAGTGTTCGAATTCGATTTGCTGAATTGGGGTGTGTTCAATGAATTGTTCATTGAATGTTCGTCGAACACCGTCGAACCCCATTGGAATCAATGTCAGGCTACAGCAAACACATAGAAAACACCTTCAAAAGTGTCCAAAAGCTGCCAAACTACTCGACAACAAACAGGTAAAGTGACAACAATCTACCCACAGTACAAATAGTCTCATGGCATAGAATGGGTGCACAAGACACGGTCTGTGCCAGCCTGCAAACTCTTCCAAAGCACTTCAAAATAGAAGGTGGTTAACATTCACCTAAAATTTCACAGGTGAGTGAAACTGACTTAAAATTGACAAATGTATGAGTTACAGAGGAAAAGTGGCAGCAGTTTTCTACATTAAGTAAAAAGAGGTGGAGGAGTAAAGGGGGAATGAGACACAGGAATAGGCATGTCACGCCCTTCTCAAATCATGTACCACACAGCAAGGGGACCCCAACAAGAGTCCTCACTCTTCCCAAAGGGTCAGACCACAGGAAAATGGCATCAATTGTCCCAGACCAAATATTGCTGATTGACCCAGCCTGCCTGCATGGCACAGAGCCTGGAACAGGACCTGACCTAGCATTTCAAGGTTAAACAATGCTCAGCAACTATACGTTTTGTGGAGTATGACAGGAAAAACTAGAGAGTTAAGTCAGTGACCTATTTAGGCCTACTGGGCCGGATAAACTCAGAGCTCATGCAAGCGCTCCCATCAATGATATGCCCTGCCACACACAGGTGGGACAACTATAGATTTCGTGGAATATTACCGAAAAAACTAGTAAGGTAGGTCAGTGACCTGTTAAAGCCTAGTGGGCCGGATAAACTCAAAGCTCATGCAAGCGCTCCTATCAATGTTATGCCCTGTCACACACAGGTGGGACAACTATATGTTTTGTGGAGTATTACAGGAAGAACTAGTCAGGTAGGTCAGTGACCTGTATATGCCTAGTAGACAGGAGAGATTAACCAAACAATGCTTTTAAGGGCCCAAAATCTGTTCATGTGTATACATTACATTTGCCAAAACCTGGCTTAATGCTCAAAAACAGTTTACACAAACATTAAAGGAGATGTAGTAATCGCTGCTTTTAAGCACCCAAAAATAGTGGATGTGAATACAGCAAATTTGTTAATCACTGGTTCGATGGACAAAAAGGTCGAATATTCAGAAAGAGGGTCAGGAGTGTCAGGAATTGGTATTGGCATATAAGGACGAAGTGTCGTATGATCCGCGCTGCTACCAAAGGAAGACCAGGACAATGGATCGTCTGGTTGAAATGGTTCTTTAATCCGACATTGTCCCTGAGGAAGGAGCTGGGAGATAGCTACGAAACGCGTCAGATTAAAGAACCATTTCAACCAGACGATCCATTGTCCTGGTCTTCCTTTGGTAGCAGCGCGGATCGTACGACACTTCGTCCTTATATGCTGACTTCTGACCGCGGTGACCCGTGGATGTGTGGATCCAGCAGCAGCTATTGACTAAGCGTTCATACTGGTTGTGGGTTACACAACCAGATCAGGTGAGCAGGCCCTTGTCTCCATATATATACCTCTATATTATAGAGATAAGACCCTATTGCACATTTGTCTCATTTCTATAGGAATTGATATTGAGCTCAGAGGGCCCTACTCAAGTCAAGCAACAAACAGCAAGGAGACCCCAACAACAGTCTCCATTTTCAAAAAAATTAGGCACAGCCACAACTTAAGTGGCATCAATTGCCCCAGGGTTGAAATATTGAAATGGGGAATTTAATGCAGCACATTTAGAAGTACACAAGCGTTTAGTCTCCCCAGGCTGACACAGGGGTCGAAATGTCCTTACAGATCCATGACTTGTTCATCTTGATAAATGTTAGTCTGTCTACACTGTCACGGAACAGCCGCATGCGCTTATCCGTCAGCACACTACCAGGAGCGCCGAAGACATGTCCAGAAAGAACGCTGGCTGCGTGGCACGACAAAATCTCCAAGGCATGAGTGGCGAGCTCAGAACATTTTTCCAGTTTTGAAGCCCAAAATGCACAAGGGTCCAATTCCACAGTTATGGCATCGATATTCAGCTTTAGATACTCCTGCACTATCCTCTTTAGGCGTTCACTATGTGTCAGACTTGGTCAGACTTGTTCTCTCTTTTGGCGTTGCAAAGGATGGTCTAAAAAAATGGTGAAACGATTCTACAAAATTGTTGTTACCAGATAAACTGTAATGGTACCTTTACACGCCGCCACCGCAGGCAGCAACAGGCAGGCACCGCACGTGCACGTTTTCAACTGTTGCTAACGGTGCCTGATGCCGCATTTACACGCCACCACAAGGTGCTCCACAGAAGGTATTTTCGTTCCCCGGAAGTGCCTACGGGTGCCACGGGTTACCTTCTGTGGAGCACCTTCCCTGATTTACACGCCGCTACCACAAGGGAATAAGGGCGTACATATTGCGTGCCATAAGTACATAGGCGTGCCAGAGTGGTGTATTACGCGACGCTCGTACAGTGATTGGACAATGCAATAGCATCATGATTGGCCAGCCAGCGCAGGAAGGCTGGCTAAAACATGACGCTATTGCAAATGTGGAGTGTGACTGGTCAGCTTGCTGAATATGGCGCCCTGTGCAGGGATAGCCAATGGTTACACAGTCGCCCCGATCAATTATAGCTTATGGGGCACACGCTGTGGCACACCCAAGGGAATTCACTAGGGCACGCAAATACCTTGCCTTTGCCCCGATTACACGCCGCCACCATAAGGATTATACCTGCTTGTTTTTGAGCACGGCTGAAACACAGGTATCCAAAGGCACAGGAAGGAACTTCCTGAATTACACGCCGCCCCTTTGCGGTCTTTTGAAGGAAAAAGGAACAATTTTGTCCGATACCTGGCGGTTTCTACCTTTCGGTGGCGGCGTGTAAAGGTACCATTACTGTAATGGTACCTTTACACGCCGCCACCGAAGGCAGCAACAAGCAAGCACCACACGTGCACGCGCGCATTTTCAACGGTTCCTAACGGTGCCTGATGCCGCATTTACACGCCGCCACAAGGTGCTCCACAGAAGGTATTTTCGTTCCCCGGAAGTGCCGACGGGTGCCACGGGTTACCTTCTGTGGAGCACCTTTCCTGATTTACACGCCGCTACCACAAGGGAAATGGGCGTACATATTGCGCGCCGTAAGTACATAGGCGTGCCAGAGTTGTGTATTACACGACGCTCGTACAGTGATTGGACAATGCAATAGCATCATGATTAGCCAGCCAGCGAAGGAAGGCTGGCTAATACATGACGCTATTGCAAATGTGGAGTGTGACTGGTCAGCTCGCTGAATATGGCGCCCTGTGCAGGGATAGCCAATGGTTACACAGCCGCCCCGACCAATGATAGTTGATGGGGCGTGGTATACATGACGCTGTGGCACGCCCCAGGGAATTCACTAGGGCACGCAAATACCTTGCCTTTGCCCCGATTACATGCCACCATCATAGGGATTATACCTGCTTGTTTTTGAGCACGGCTGAATCACAGGTATACAAAGGTGCAGGAAGGAACTTCCTGAATTACACGCCGCCACTTCGCCATCTTTTGAAGGAAAAAGGAACAATTTTGTCCGATACCTGGCGGTTTCTACCTTTCGGTGGCGGCATGTAAAGGTACCATTAACGTTTGAGTGATGACGAGTCGATGTTCCCCGGGTTGGAAAGTTAGCACTGCTATATTCACTATGTGCACCACTGGTGATTTGGGGAAAAGCAGTACTAATATTGTGTAAAAGTTTCTGTTGATATTCCTGCATGCGTGGATTCCTTTCCAGGGCAGAAATCATTTGGCCAAATTTACTCTTGTACCGGTGATCTAACAGTGTAGCAACCCAGTAGTCAGTATTACTTCAAATTCTAACAATCCGAGGATCATGTTGCAGGTAGTGCAACAAGAAGGCACTCATGTGTCTTGCGTATCCAGGAGGCCCAAGTCCTTGTTGTGTTGGTGGTGACAAGGTAACATTCACGCTTCCTTCCCCTGCCCTCTCCCCCCAACCTCGCACAACAGAAATGTGATCAAGATCTCCCTCATCTGCTGAGTCTTCCATGCCCATCACCTCTTCGTGCTCCTGCACCTTCATAAACAATTTGGCTGCTTCCATGCACTCTCGTTGTTCCCTCTCCCCATCCTCCCATGCCAGCCGCCTTGGTGCTGCTGACCGTCTGGACCTTTGAGATCTTGTTATCCCTTCCACATATGCCTCCTCCTGTACTTCCTCCCCTTCCTCTTGGCCCACCACCTGACTCCGTATACTGTTTGAAGTGTGTTCCAGCATGTAGATGACTGGAATAGTCATGCTGATAATGGCATCGTCAGCGCTAAATATCTTAGTAGCCATTTCAGAAGGGTGCAGAGGTCCTTGGTCCGAGACCACTCCAGCAGCGTGATTTTCCCCACCTCTGGATCGCGTTGGCTTAGGCCAGAGGTCCCCAATGTCAGTCCTCGAGGGCCGAACCAGTGCAGGTTTTCAGGATTTCCTTACTATTGCACAGGGATTAGAATCATTGCCTGCTGTGCAATACTAAGGAGATCCTGAAAACCTGCACTGGTTCGGCCCTCGAGGACTGACATTGGGGACCTCTGGCTTAGGCTATGCATTATAACTTGTTCACACTACTACTTTTCTATCTCAGCTTAGTTTCTAAATTGAATTGACCACTTGTCTCCTGATAAGTTGGAGGACCCCACCTCCCTCCTGCTGAGCAGAAAAAAACTTACTGCACTTCATCTGTGATCCATTAGGACATGGTTCACACACTGCACCCTGCTGCTTGTGAGGTTGATACGCACAGCAGTGGGTCTTAATATGGCTAGGGACCATTCCGAAAAGGGTCACTTTGTTGCGGTGGAATGGCTTAAAGTACATTTTTTGCAAAAAAAGGCATGTACCAAGTACCCTTGTTTAAGTAGCATTAGCTTTTACTTTTTTATTGCAAGGTATTTGGAGACATCTTACACATACTTTTTTTGTTTTCTAGTTGTTATCTTATACGTCATAACATATTGCACCAGGCCTCGTCACTGCTGCCACAGTCACTGCAACATGCGCAGAGTGACATTCCATCGTGCCAGCATATCGCATTTCAGGTGGTGAACCAGCAGGCCAAACGACTTCTGTAGTGATGTAAGTCGTTGAGCTACAGGATGCAAACGGCAGAAGCGAGCACACAGCGACCATGGCCTCTGCAGAAGCGCATCTAGGCCGGGATACTGGGCTAGAAATTGCTGGACGACCAGGTTGAATATGTGACAAAGCACGTGTGTCAACCTTGCCCCGGCGAAGGGCCGCACCAAGGTTTGCAGCATTGTCACACACGGCCTTCCCTGGCTGCAGGTTCAGTGGAGACAACCATTGATTAAATTCGGTCTCCAGAGCTGACCACAACTCCTCAGCTGTGTGATTTACATTTACCAGACATTTTAACGTAAACTCCGCCTGATGGCATTAAGCCTTGCTGCCAGCATAGTAAGGAGGTGTGCTGGATTTCTTCTGCGAAGTTTGAATGCAGGTCACATTACCAGACAGGCTTTGGGCGCAGGCGGAGGACCTAGAAGAGGTGGAGGAGGCAGAAGCAGTGGACGAATTTCTAGATACAGAAATTTGACGCACAACACGTGGAGATGGCAAGACTTGAATAGCAGCCCCTTCTCCTGCTGTACCATAGTCACCCAGTGCCCAGTCAGCGACATGTAACGCCTCTGTCCATTCTTACTTGTCCAGGTGTCTGTGGTGAAATGCACTCTGTCAGACACAGAGTATCTCAAAGGCATGCAAAAGAAAAAACAAAGAAAAAACAAAGGTTGCGCCACGCTGCATTGGGGAATCTAGATTAAGCGATATTCAGGATTTTCACTCACCTTTACTAGTTGTGCCGTATCCGCACAACTAGATTGTGGATATGTGGTGAGTGAAGGTTTGTATTCACTGATCTTCTGATCTTTGGTGTTCCCCTTCAACGTTTTTAATATAAGATTCCTGCCTTCTCCTTAGCTGGCTCGCGTGAAGGATCATGTGCCGATTTTAAGGATGGATAAATGTAGCCAGGTCCTGCTCCGGAGCAGCTCACAACACCACGCTCCCCGAAGGGAGATTGTAGATAAGCCGATGAATAAATGTGGTATAATAATAGTAAGCGCTGAGAGCTAAAACAGGATACACAATGCTCTTAAATATATTACCTTTGAGTTTTATTCATTCAACAAATAAAAGCCCTCCTGCCACAACGCGTTTCGACACAGACTGCGTCTTTCTCAAGTGGATGTCAGGCTAATGATTGCTCCTACTATATATATCTTATTACAGCCAATCATTAACAAAGGGGGCGTGTACTATTAGTCCATCCCCCTTATATTGCACGTGGTAACATAGGAGATAAACAATAATTACTATTTAAACTAAAATCATTCATAAAAACTATATATAAAAGACTGTTATACAGAAGATTAGCCATATTTGTCTCAATTTTTAACAATTTTTTAAAAACAAAGGTTATCTAGACTAAAATCATATATAACAATTTAAAATGTATATAAAAAATACTTTCATATGTATAAAACCAAATAATAAGAATATATAAAAAAATAATAATAAAATTGATAGTTATATATTAAAAGGCTATCTGCTCCTCTCAATTCCAGTGCCGCTCATTAGTCACATGAAAAACAACAACAGCGCCTGGAAGCGGGAGTAACAGCGAATAGATATAGATAGCATGTTATGACATATTCGCTGTTACTCCCGCTTCCAGGCTGCTGTTGTTGTTTTTCATGTGACTAATGAGCGGCACTGGAATTGAGAGGAGCAGATAGCCTTTTAATATATAATTAATCCTGGGAGCAAGCATCCTATTTGGATAACATATAGATAGCATGTTATGACATATTCGCTGTTACTCCCGCTTCCAGGCCGCTGTTGTTGTTTTTCATGTGACTAATGAGCGGCACTGGAATTGAGAGGAGCAGATAGCCTTTTAATATATAACTATCAATTTTATTATTATTTTTTTATATATTCTTATTATTTGGTTTTATACATATGAAAGTATTTTTTATATACATTTTAAATTGTTATATATGATTTTAGTCTCGATAACCTTTGTTTTTAAAAAATTGTTAAAAATTGAGACAAATATGGCTAATCTTCTGTATAACAGTCTTTTATATATAGTTTTTATGAATGATTTTAGTTTAAATAGTAATTATTGTTTATCTCCTATGTTACCACGTGCAATATAAGGGGGATGGACTAATAGTACACGCCCCCTTTGTTAATGATTGGCTGTAATAAGATATATATAGTAGGAGCAATCATTAGCCTGACATCCACTTGAGGAAGACGCAGTCAGCGTCGAAACGCGTTGTGGCAGGAGGGCTTTTATTTGTTGAATGAATAAAACTCAAAGGTAATATATTTAACCCCTTAGTGACTGAGCCAATTTCCCCCTAAATGACTAGACCGTTTTTTGTAATTCTGACCACTCTCCCTTTATGAGGTAATATCTCTGGAACGCTTCATTGAATCCGAGCGATTCTGAGATTGTTTTTTCGTGACATATTGGGCTTCATGTTGGTAGTAAATTTAGGTCGATCATTTTTGCGTTTATTTGTGAAAATATTAAAAAATTGGCAAAAATTTTGAAAATTTCACAATTTTCAAATTTTGAATTTTTATTCTGTTAAACCGGAGCGTTATGTGACACAAAATAGTTAATAAATAACATTTCCCACATGTCTAATTTACGTCAGCGCAATTTTGGGAAAAAAATTTTTTTCGGTTAGGACATTATAAGGGTTCAAAGTTCATCAGCAATTTCTCATTTTTCCAGCAAAATTTACAAAACCATTTTTTTAGTGACCACATCACATTTGAAGTCCCTTTGAGGGGTGTAGATGACAGAAAACACCCAAAAGTGACACCATTCCAAAAACTGCACCCCTCAACCTACTCAAAACTACATTCAAGAAGATTATTAACCCTTCAGGTGCTTTACAGGAACTAAAGCAAAGTGGAAACAAAAAATGGACATTTTAATTTTTCCAACAAAAATCTTCTTTTAGCCTCAATTTTTTAATTTTCACATGGGCAACAGGATAAAATGCATCCTAAAATTTGTTGGGCAATTTCTCCTGAGTACACCGATACCTCATATGTGGTCATAAACCACTGTTTGGGTGCACAGCAGGGCTCAGAAGGAAGGGAGCGCAATTTGATTTTTGGAGCTAATTTTCCATTCAAAAAGTCAAATGGCGCTCCTTCCCTTTCGAGTCCTGCTGTGCGCCCAAACAGTGGTTTATGACCACATATGAGGTATCGGTGTACTCAGGAGAAATTGGCCAACAAATTTTAGGATGCATTTTATCCTGTTGCTCATGTGAAAATTAAAAAATTGAGGACAAAAGAAAGTTTGTGTGAAAAAAAAAGTACTTTTTCATTTGTACGGATCAATTTGTGAAGCACCTGGGGTTCAAGGAGCTCACTATGCATCTAAATAAATTCCTTGGGGTGTCTAGTTTCCAAAATGGGGTCACTTGTGGGGGAGCTCCAATGTTTAGGCACACGGGGGCTCTCCATACCGACATGGTCTCCGCTAACAATTTGAATGGAAAATTAGCTCCAATTGTTAGCGGAGACCATGTTGGTATGGAGAGCCCCTGTGTGCCTAAACATTGGAGCTCCCTCACAAGTGACCCCATTTTGGAAACTAGACCACCCAAGGAACTTATCTAGATGGGTGATGAGCACTGTGAACCCCAGGTGCTTCACAAATGAAACCATAAAAATAAAAAAGAAAATTTTTGTGGAAAAGAAAGTACTTTTTCATTTTTACGGATCAATTTGTGAAGCACCTGGGGGTTCAAAGAGCTCACTATGCATCTAAATACATTCCATGGATGTCTAGTTTCTTAAATGGGGTCACTTGTGGGGGAGCTCCAATGTTTAGGCACACAGGGGCTCTCCATACGCGACATGGTGTCCGCTAACTATTGGAGCTAATTTTCCATTCAAATTGTTAGCGGACACCATGTGCATATGGGGAGCCCCTGTGTGCCTAAACATTGGCGCTCCCCCACAAGTGACCCCATTTTGGAAACTAGACCCCCCAAGGAACATATCTAGATGCATAGTGAGCACTTTGATACCCCAGGTGCTTCACAAATTAGTCCGTAAAAGGAAAAAAAAAGAAGATTTTTGTGAAAAAAAAGTACTTTTTCATTTTTATGGATCAATTTGTGAAGCACCTGGGGGTCCAAAGTGCTCCCTATGCATCTAAATAAATTCCTTGGGGTGTCTAGTTTCCAAAATGGGGTCTTTTGTGGGGGAGCTTCAATGTTTAGGCACAAAGGGGATCGCCATACACGACATAGTATCAACTTACAATTCCAATTGTTAGCGGACACCATGTCACGTATGGAGAGCCCCTGTGTGTCTAAACATTGGGGCTCCCCCACAAGTGACCCCATTTTGTAAACTATACGCCCCAAGGAACTTATCTAGATGCATAGTGAGCACTTTGAACCCCCAGGTGCTTCACAAACTGATCCGTAAAAATGAAAAAGTACTTTCTTTTCCACAAAAATTTTCTTTTTTCATTTTATGGATCAATTTGTGAAGCATCTGGGGGTTGAAAGTACTCATTATGCATCTAGATATGTTCCTTGGGGGGTCTAGTTTCCAAAATGGGGTCACTTGTGGGGGAGCTCCAATGTTTAGGCACACAGGGGGCTCCCCTATAGCGACATGGTGTCCGCTAACAATTTGAATGGAAAATTAGCTCCAATTGTTAGCGGAGACCATGTTGTGTATGGAGAGCCCCTGTGTGCCTAAACATTGGAGCTCCCCCACAAGGGACCCCATTTTGGAAACTAGACGCCTCACGGATTATATCTAGTGGTATAGTGAGCATTTAGAACCTACAGCTACTTCACAGAATTTGATAACGTCATATTGAACATTTTCTTTTTTTCACACAATTTCTCACTTTTAGGGTACTTTCACATCAGCGGTTTTTGCCGTTCATGGCAGATGCGGTGAAAAAAATGCATCTGCCGCGATTACCGCATAACTGCTGCACTTGCGGCACAGTTGCTGCAAGCCCCATAGAATGTCTATGCGGGCTTGCGGCAGGTGCGGCAAGTGCGGTATCAGCACTTGCAGCAGATGCGGCCGAAAAAAAAAGCGGCAGACCGTGTTTTTTATCGCGGCTGCACCTGCCGCAAGTGCCAAAACCGCACTTGCCGCACCTGCCGCACACTTACCGCAAGCCCCATAGACATTGCATGGGGCTTGCCACAACTGTGCCGCAAGTGCAGCTGTTATGCGGTAATCGCGGCAGATGCGTTTTTTTCACCGCATTTGCCGCAATCGGCAAAAGCCGCTGATGTGAAAGCAGCCTTAGAGCATGTGCACAAGATCCGGAGACACCGTGTCCTGGTCGTCTCCTCTCCTGCATTTTTTTGTTCTAGTATTTCTTTATTAAATTTTTTTAAAAAAATGACGTGGGGCTTCGCCACACTTTTGGTCCAGCCAGGTACAGCAGGCAGCTATGGACTGCCACCAACCCCTTCTGCCTAGTTTTACCTGGCTGGAAACCAAAAATATAGGGAAGCACTTTTTTTTTAAATTATTTCATGAAATAATTTTTAAAAAAAAACGGCGTGAGCTTCGCCATGTTTTTGGGCCAGCCAGGTACAACTAGGCAGCTGGGGGCTGGAATCCTCAGCGTAAGGAGGCCCAAGCTTTTGGGCCCCCCCGCTCGAATTGCAGCCCACAGCCACCCCAGAAAATGGCGCATTCATAGAAGCGCCATTTTCTGGCGCTGTATCCAGCTCTTCCAGCTGCCGTGTAGCGGTGGCAGACAGGGTAATAATGTCTGCCATTTTAGACCGGGCATTAAGACCCTAGTAATTTGTAAAGAAGACCCCAAAGACAGAAAAAAATATTTTTATTAGAAAAAACACACAGACACTACTTAGACCCCATCTTTATTATTCTTTGGCATCCAACGTAGTCCAGTAGGAAGGTCCGACGTAGTCCAGTAGGAAGGTCCGACGTAGTCCAGTGGGAGGTCCCTCCATCATTTCCAGACTTTTACAGCATATGGGGGTGTCCCCATATGCTATTAAAGCTGGCATTCTTCCAGGAGAATGACAGGTCATGACCTCAGTGAGGTCATGGCAGGTCAGGATCCTTGGTTCACAAAGGGTTAATTGTGATCCCATCATGAGATCACAATTAACCCTTTGTGAACCAAGGATCCTGACCTGCCATGACCTCACTACGATCATGAGCTGTCAGTCTATGCAGAGACTACTCTGTCTGCAATTAGACTGACAGCTCATGATCGCAGTGAGGTCATGGCAGGTCAGGATCCTTGGTTCACAAAGGGTTAATTGTGATCTCATGATGGGATCACAATTGACCCTTTGTGAACCAAGGATGGTGACCTGCCATGACCTCACTGCGATCATGAGCTGTCAGTCTAATTGCAGACAGAGTAGTCTCTGCATAGACTGACAGCTCATGATTGCAGTGAGGTCATGGCAGGTCAGGATCCTTGGTTCACAAAGGGTCAATTGTGATCTCATGATGGGATCACAATTGACCCCTGTGGGAACCAAGGATGGTGACCTGACATGACCTCACTGAGATCATGCCCTGTCACTATGCGCAGGCAGAGCAGTCTCTGTTCTGTCTGCGCATGCCGGCAGACAGGAAGATGAAGAGGCCGGAAGAAGCAGCGGGAGCCGCACCGGGATGATGGTAAGTATCAGCCCCAGGAGACCTCCGGGGTGGGGGGGTACTGACGGGGCAGGGGGGCAGAGCGGGGGAATATTTACAATCTCCCTCCATCTGAGCTGTCAGATGGGAGGGAGATCAGATGATGGCGGCGGGGGCTGGAAGGAGCCGGGCCACAGGGGACATGTAGAGGATGGGGGGGGGTATATGACCGGGGGGGCCAGTGACCTGGAGGGGGGGCAGAGCGGGGGAGTACGGATCATCTCCTTCCCATCTGAGCTGTCAGATGGGAGGGAGATGATGTCGGGCATTAGTTGCTGACGCGCTGCGGCGCCATTTTAGGAGGAGGGGAGGGGTGGGGGCTGAGTACCGGTACCGGGGGCTGTGTACCGGTACTGGGGGGGGGGCAGATGATTTCTCTTCATGCCACGGGTTTGACCCTGTGGCATGACAGAGAAATCATTGTTTTTACCGGCGGTTCGCTGTATATTTATGTGATCACGGTTATACACCGGTAAACGGTGTATAACCGTGATCACATGGCGGGTACCGGTAAAAACCGGCCCGATTCATAATCTTGGGGGTCTCAGCTACCCCCGGTAGCTGAAACCCCGGAGATTTTTGACCACTGGGGGCGCTAGAGCACTTTCCCTGGCTGACGTCTGCAGACGTCAGCCAGGCATAAGTACCCTCTTTTTCAGACGTCTCTGGACGTTAGGCCGTCGTTATGGGGTTAAGAGCATTGTGTATCCTGTTTTAGCTCTCAGCGCTTACTATTATTATACCACATTTATTCATCGGCTTATCTACAGAGTATCTCAAGGAAGTAGTGATGTTGTGTGCAACATGCTGGCGTAGCGCAGGCACAGCTTTCTTTGAGAAGTAGTGGTGACTGGGCATCTGGTAGTGGGGCACTGCGACTGCCATAAGGTCTCGAAAATCCTCTGTATGCACCAGCATTTCCGTAGCTAACAGCTTGCAGATGGTGAATTTCAGCCTCTTAGCTTTGGCATGGGTAGGAAGAAATAGTCTTTTACTTTTCCACATCTAAGTGACCGATGGCTGGCTGCTGTGCTGAGACATGGTTGAGTAGGGTGTCCCAGACAAACTGCTGGTCTGTGAGGGAGGTGCAGGCGGACATATTATGTCGCATTCATAAAAAGGTGGTGCTCTCGATATCTGACAGCGCTCAACACCAGCAGGTGTTTCCACTTCTAAAACAGTTAACGACCTGTCAATCACACTGGCTGTTGCGAGTAAAGAGGTAGAAGTTCTGTGGCCGAAAGCCTGTGTGACAGCTGTCCTCGCAGTCACAGAGGATGAAGAAGCCGCAGATGCACTTGATGGGCCAGACGGTGGTTAGCCAGGTCCGCTAGGCCGTATTGTAGCGCAGTGAGCTTCCCACCATTACTTATGCTTCATGTCCATGTGACGGTTCATGCATGAAGTACTAACAATATTGATTTTTTGGCCTCTACTCAGATTTTGTTTACAAATTTTGCAGATAACATGAGTTGGGTCATCCTTTGTGATCTGAAAAAAAGGTCCAGGCTAGGCGAGGTTTAGCGCCTGCCCATGCGACCTGCAGAACCACCACGGCTTCAGCACAGAAGCAGAGTTGTGGCTGAGGACGCAGTTGTTGACATGCTTCCAGAACTTCGTCTGTCTAGGAAGCCACAACCTAACCTCGTCACTAGCATCCTCCTCCACCTCCTCTGCTGAGCTCATCAACTGCCTGCCTGTGGGTTGACAGTAAGTGGGATCTCCAACCTCATCATCACCCTGTGTGTTCTCACACTCGCCGTCCTCAGAGCCAACCTCTTCCTGCCCTGAGCTCAAAATCCAGTTGTCGTTCCAATCAGGTATGAGTCTCATCATCATCTACCTCATTGTCTCCACCAAGAGGAGTTACAGTTTGGGAAGTAGGGTCTACATTATGCTCAGAACCTTCTTCATCTGGGCCTGGATCCGACTCACAAAGCTTCTGGCATCAGTGCAGATCATTTCCTTATCTGGACTCACTGCAGCTTTGGAGCAGACCTCTGATTCCCAGGCTATAGTGTGACTGAACAGCTCTACAGACTCAACCATCTGTGTTACCCCATGCTCAGTAGGGCGGCTTGGGAGCTGGAAGGAAGCAAGTGCGATTGGGGTGACACCTCAGAGGACTGGAGTATTTTTTGATGTTGAAGTTGAGGTGGAGGAGAGCCCATTTGATGGAGCGCTTGATATCCATTCAAGCACCTGCTCTTTTTGTGCCTCATCTGCAAGTTTTAGCGATGCCCTGCTGCATAAGAAAGGGATGATAGCAGATCGTCCACGAAAAGAAGTAGACATTTTAGTTAGGCTTGAAGACGGTATTTGTTCAGCAGATATTTCTGTTACTTTAGCACCTACCCCACGGATACAAAGATTTTTACCCTTTCCAACATGCCTATTCCCCTTTCCACCATCAGCAGACCTTTTACCACTCATATTTGAGGGTAACTAATTGGCAACTCCTGTAGTTGTTGGCACAAAAAACTATGGATTTAAAACTAGCAGAGCTGAGTATCCAAACAGTGGTCTACCCTACATAGGTTTTCGTAAGTAGGTTTGGGCAGATGCAATACAAAAGTGTTTTCTGCGCTGTGCGGTGGTAGATTTCAACAGAACACTGGACCACAGCTACCTAGTCAAACTGTGGTACTGCCCTAAATAGATTTTGGTAAGTAGGTTTGGGCAGATACAATACAAAAGTCTTTTCTGCGCTGTGTGGCGGTAGATTTCAACAGAACGCAGCTACCTATTCAAACACTGCTACTAGCCAAAAATATTTGCTTGGCTAGATGCAGTAAAAAAAGGCTAGTAAACACAGGAGGTGTAGCTTTCTTCACAACAGTGCTACACCTGTGCCTGGCACACACTGCTACTAGCCAAAAAGGATTTGCTTGGCTAGATGCAGTAAAAAAGCTAGTAAGCACAGCAAACACATCAGGTGTAGCTTTCTTCACAACAGTGCTACACTGGTGCCTGGCACACACTGCTACTAGCCAAAAAGGATTTGCTTGGCTAGATGCAGTAAAAAAAGGCTAGTAAACACAGGAGGTGTAGTTTTCTTCACAACAGTGCTACACCAATGCCTGACACACTTCTACTAGCCAAAAAGGATTTACTTGGCTAGATTTTGCCAGATGCTGTAAAAAAAACGTTTGCACAGCACTTTAACAGACCTGCCTGGCACACAGTGCTTTTAAGCCCTAAAAAGGGATGTTCTTGGAAGTAGTCCCTAAACCTACTATCTTTCTAACTATCTTTCTATGTAGCGCACACAGCAGCAGTGGCGGCGTCTGACACTGAGCTCCAACACTGATAAAATGGCTATGAGGGAAAATGGCCAGTTCTTATATGGCAAGGACATGTGACATACCCAGCCAATGACACCAACCCTTGTGTGCAAAAAGTGCACTTTGCTCTATGCGTGCTGATAGGCTGACAGGCTGGACCACCCACAGTAAGTGGGTGCATTATTTGACCACAGACCTCTCCCCGGCCCCCATCCAGCCCACTATACCTAGACACTGAAACTCATAATAGCGTTGAACAAAAGCATTATTGTGAAAAGTCAGTAATGCTTTTGGTCAACGAATCTTTATCGAACATAACATCAAATTCCGAAATTTTTAGCAAATCGTTTGCATTCGTTGAATGACTCGAACATAGCCCAAAACAGGTCGAATTTGAAATTGGTGAATATGTTCGATCGAACATTGCTCATCTCTATTTGCGACACCGCATTCTGTTCATTTATCTAAACTCAAACGAATACCTATGTCATCTTTTACTCCTTGTAGAGATGACATCTCACCAAAGAAACCTATATTACTTATTTTTACTGGATTTCCCCAGGTTCCTTGAAGATTTCTTTTTTATTAAGTGACACAGGACTGTTATAATGCTTAAACAGATGTATTTTACGGATAGCCTTAAACATATCAATCTTGAAATCAGCAAAATCTAATCTTTTATGTACAGTCATGGCCAAAAGTTTTGAGAATGGTACCATTCTTTATTCATGGCTGTGTTTTTAGGCAAGACAGTGAGTGAGCCGATTCCCTTGGCTGAGAAGCAACCCCACACATGAATGGTTTCAGGATGCTTCACAGTTGGCATGAGACAAGACTGGTGGTAGCGCTCACCTCTTCTTCTCCGAATAAGCTGTTTTCCAGATGTCCCAAACAATCGAAAAGGGAATTCATCAGAGAAAATGACTTTACCCCAGTCCTCAGCAGTCCACTCCCTGTACCTTTTGCAGAATATCAGTCGGTCCCTGATGTTTTTTCTGGAGAGAAGTGGCTTCTTTGCTGCCCTCCTTGAAACCAGGCCTTGCTCAAAGAGTCTCCGCCTCACAGTGCGTGCAGAAGCACTGACTCCAGCCTGCTGCCATTCCTGAGCAAGCTCGGCACTGCTGGTAGTCCGATCCCGCAGCTGAAACAGTTTTAAGATATGGTCCTGGCGCTTGCTGGTCTTTATTTGGGCACCCTGGAGACTTTTTGACAACAATTGAAGCTCTCTCCTTGAAGTTCTTGATGATGCGATAGATTGTTGACTGAGGTGCAATCTTTCTAGCTGCGATACTCTTCCCTGTTAGGCCATTTTTGTGCAGTGCAATGATGGCTGCACGTGTTTCTTTAGAGATAACCATGGTTAACTGAAGAGAAACAATGATACCAAGCACCAGCCTCCTTTTAAAGTGTCCAGTGGTGTCATTCTTACTTATTCATGACTGATTGATCGCCAGCCCTGTCCTCATCAACACCCACATCTGTGTTAATGGAACAATCACTAAAACGATGTTAGCTGCTCCTTTTAGGGCAGGACTGCAATGATGTTGAAATGTGTTTTGGGGGTTAAACTTCATTTTCTAAGCAAATATTGACTTTGCAAGTAATTGCTGTTAAGCTGATCACTCTTTATGACATTCTGGAGTATATGCAAATTGCCATTAGAAAAACTGAAGCAGTAGACATTGTTAAAATTAATATTTGTATCATTCTCAAAACTTTTGGCCATGACTGTATACAAAAATTGAAACCCTTCTGTAGTACTGCTATCATATTCCCTGATAATACATTGGAAATTAAATTGAAGATCTTTATAGGAGAGGCAGAATCTCCAATTAGTCTCTCCACAAAACTTGCTTTCTTTTCCCTGCTTTTGGTCTTTCGTTTTCTTCTTCTCCCTCCTTGTCTTGTTCTTTTTCTAAAGGGCCACTAATATTTTCACTATCCGAAATAAATGACTTCTTGCTTTGTAGCTCTTCATCATCACTTGAACTTGAATTTTTAGACAAAGTATTTTTCGACTTCTTTCCTCCCGATTGTCTTGGATTTGATGGTGTTTTCACATTTTTTGGTGTCTGCGGATTTTTTGCTTTTGTGCAGTAACATTATTTTGTGCTTTTTGTCTATTTTTGGAGTTAATCTGCCTCCCTGTTTTTTATTCGAAAGAGTATTTGTATCTTCTACTCAGAAAAGAAGCATGCTGGATAATAAATACTGATGCTATGAGAGCGGGAGGGTTAAATGACTGTAATGATTTGGTAGCTTTTTTGTAATGTCTTAGCCTCTCCATCTTTTTGCGATTGTGATATAATAATTTTTGTTTTTTCATTTTACTCTAGCAATTGGAATATTAATTTATTTGTGTTGGATGTGCTAGAAATTTTATTTTTCTTTCCTCCATTATTTGCTTTTTTTCAGTTTTTTACTACGTTCCTGTTTTATTTAACTCCATGTCTCATGGGTTTTTTGAATAATGTTCTTAATTAGCATTAGATTGGAGGCAATGATTTAAGCAGGTCTCACTTGCATGTTTCCTTAAAAAGGAACTGATGCCAAAAGTCTCCAAAGGACCTGCAGAAGTGCTGAGGCGTAAAACAGCACCGTAGTCCGTGGATCCATCACCCCTCTTCGTGCAGGGCCGTCGCCAGGGCCTGACTAGTCTGACAGCTGTCAGGGGCCTGTCGGTGATTGACAGGAAAGGGTGGGCCCGTGCAAGACGTGAGGGGGTGGGCCACGATCTCCTTACGGGCCCCACTCCCTTACATCTTGCATGGACCCCCTCTCCTGTCAATCACTGCCGAGCCCTGCCCCCTCACCTCTTGAGCGGGCCATCACCGCTACTGCAACCCCAATCCGGAAGTCGCGTGGTAGCGCAGGCCTGGGGGAGAGGTGAGGGGGTGGGTCCCAATTGTGTGCGTTTTCCCTGCAGACTGCTGGAGATTCTGCTGGAGCTGACCTTGAGGGAGATCATCCACATCCAGGCCGGCCAGTGCTAGAACCAGATCGGCACCAGGGTGTGCTGCGTTTGTGCACATACAAACACAGCACAAAAATGCAGTACAAAAATATATGCACAGTGGGCACTTAGCCCTAGAATGGCTGTTTGGAGAAGTCAGTGTTCAAATATGAGAAAAGTTTGCAAAAGAAAAGTAGTCCAAAATTCCAGCTGAGACGAGTAAGGCTGGCTTCACACTACGGTTAGGTCCGATACGGGATTGTCAGGGGTGAACTTGACAGCCCCGAACCCGATTTTCACTTCATGCAGCCCTATGGGGCCGAATGGAGCCGGATGGCAACTCTCTGCCATCCGGTTTCCATGTGACCGGAAGAATCCGGGAGGAATCGGATTTTTCTCCTGGATACAAAATCGGAGCATGCTGCATTTTTGTGTATGGGGAGAAAAATTTACCCAAATCGGATCCTCCCGGGTCGGGGCAATCCGGTGCTCCTTAACATGGGACTCTATGGGGTCAGATTGTCCCGATCCAGGAGGATCCGGGAACCAGACACCTGTGGCTGAAGTTCAGCCTGAGCTACGCTGAACTTCAGCACCAGGGAGCTGTCCCCTGTGAAGCAGTTCAGCACCACTTCACAGGGGACAGCTGAGCTCTGCAGCATCCAGCTGCACACCGGACCGGAGGGCATATTTGCCAGTTATTAAGTTCAGGTTGCCAACAATTTTGTCATCTCCTTTGTTAGAGTTGTGTGAAAGTAAAGGTCCCGTTACATTCTTCAATGTCCCAGCGATCCCACCAACGATCCCACCTGGCTGGGATCGCTGGGACATCGTGAACTGATCGCTGGTGAGGTGTCAAACAGGCAGACTCACGAGCGATCAGGACCAGTGAGAACGCTGGTAACCATGGGTAACTAAGTAGAGTGTGGCGCTTAGTTACCCGCTGTTTACCATGGTTACCAGCTCCCAGCGCTTGGTGTGCAGTGCTGGGAGCTTGTTCATCAGTGGTCTCCCGCTGTCACACGCGCCGATGTTGACCGTCCAGCGGGAGACCAACGATAGATTTATGGACCGGGCCATAAATCAATGATCAACCAACTTATCGTTGATCGTTGATACATGTTACACACAACAATGTAATTTTGACATTGCTGCAAAGTCACCAAACCGGTGATGTTGCAATGATATATTTCACGATATTGTAGTGTATAAAGGGGCCTTAAGTCCAATTTGCCTTTTTTCTGTTTTTTGTATTGTTCCAATACACACTAAGGGTATGTGCACATCAGTCGTTTTGTGGGCTGCTTTTGGACGTTTTCCGTCGGCGTTTTCCGCTCAGTTTTATGTTAATTTATGTTAATCCTACCCTCCGGTTGGATTAACATGCTAGTCAATGGATTTTAGAAAACTCTGTCTTCACTAGAACGGTTTTCTTCTGGTCGTTTTCAGTCAAAACTGAGTTTTCTCAGTCAAAACTGAGTTTTTCCACCGGTTTTCCAAAAATAGAGCAAGTGACTTCTTTACACCGTTTTTCCAGCGGTTTCAGCTGATCAAGTGCACAAAAAACTCAGTTTTCAAAACCGCCGAGAAAACCGCCGAGAAAAACGCTGTAAAACCGGGCGGAAAACGAGCAAAAAACGAGGGACATTGCTGAGCACAGAAAACTCAGTTTCTGCTACAAAAACCCAGGTTTTTGGACGGACTGCAGAGATGCACAAACGTCAGATGTGCACATAGCCTTAGGCTGCTTTCACACTGGTGTTTTCGCCAAAATGTGGCAGATTTACCGCATCTGCCACCTAACGGCCGCACTTGTGGCACACTTGCGGCAAGCTCCATGCATTGTCTATGGGGCTTGTGGTAAGGTGCGGCAAGTGCGGTTGCGGCAGTTGCCGCCGCGAAAAAAAAACACTGTACTTGCCGCACCTGCTGCGCCTTACCACAAGCGCCATAGACAATGCATGGGGCTTGCTGCAAGTGTGTAGCAAGTGTGGCCGTCAGGCAGCGCTTGCAGCAGATGCATTTTTTTGTCCGGATCCGGTCAAAAATGCCTATGTGAAAGGGGTCTTAGGCTGGTTTCACACTGCAGTTTTTTCCTGATCAGGTTCGATCAGGTTTGTGTGCTAAAACCAGGAGTGTCACCAAAACTCAGAACAGGTGTCAATCTTTCAATTATAGTTTTTCTCTGCAAGTTCCTCTCCTGGTTTTGGCCAAAGGAAATAAACTTGTGTATAAGAAAACGTGTATTTGCAATAATATTCTGAGAGAAATGCTTAATTCTCTGGAACAATTTCAAGGTTGCCAAAATTTTAAGCCATAATTGTATATAGGTTTGTGGGAAAAGATTCATTATAAGTAGAAAGAGCGAGTACTGAAATTCTTGAGTACTCGGTACTCAAATAGGTTCATTTGAAATAAGAAGTACAGTATAATGAAAGGCAATTGCAAACTCAAGCATTTTCCTGGAAGACCTTACTAGGAGGGCTGGGGGGCGGCAGGTAAATCACTGAAATGGATGAAAACAGCACTGAAATTGAATGAAAAAGCATGGGGAAGACACCTGGACGCATCTCTGATTCCTAAGCCATTGCTGGGAATAATGTTGTCAGACTATAAGGGTATGTGCCCACAGGACGTTTTTTAAGCAGTCCTGAACACAGCAAAACCTGAGGATCCTAGATTCCTTGACAGGAGATTAGCTATGATCTTGTCTGCGTTTTCTGCGCATTTTCTGCAAATTTTTTGCGTGTTTTTACTGCATTTTTTTTCCTGCAATTTTTCCATTGACGTTAGCAAAAATAGAGGAAAATAATTAACATATCAATTCTTTTCCATGCGCACCAAAAACACAGGTATTTGACAGTTCTTGACACCTGCAAAACCAATGTGTGGGCACAGCGTTTCTGTGAAACACATTGGTTTTTCTGGGAATCAAAACCGCAGGAACAAATTAGCATAAATTACCATAAAACCAATGGTTTTCTGCATGCAGAAAACGCGCAGAATACGCAGCAAAAACGTCCTGTGGGCTCTCACCATTAAGGTACCTTTACACGCCGCTACAACAGGGTGGAAACAACTGGGTCGATGAGACAAATGTATCTTGCACCGCCAAATCAACCCGACGTAGCGGCGTGTAAAGGCGGTTGTTTCCACCCGTCACTTGCGGCACCTGTTTCAGAGCAGGGCTCTAAAACAGGTTGATTTCAACCCGGTGGTAACGGCGTGTAAATATGGTAGGGTAAGGTTTATTCGTCACCTAGATAACTCCCCGGGGCGTGACACAGCCTCCTGGAAACCGCACCTCTTCAGCGATCATTGGTGGAAGCTCCTGCGTTGCGATTGGTAGTCGCTGCATAGGGCGGCATATTTAAGGAGCTGACCAGTCACACTACACAATTGCTCAAGCGTCATGTATGAGTCAGCCTCCTGCTCTGGCTGGCCAATCATGATGCTATTGCTTTGTCCTATCAGCGTCCGAAATTCTCGTAATCCACAATTCTGGCACGCCTATGTGTTGTCCCTGCTGCTCCAGGTCCTCCCATATTACCTTGTTGTAGTGGCGTGTAAATGAGGTAAGGTGCACTACAGAAGGTAACTTTAGGCACCCGGCGGTGCATTCAGAGATAGATTCAACCTTCTGTAGTGCACCTTATAGCGGCTTGTAAAGGCGATGCGGGTACCGTTTGTAACCGTTGCTGCGTGCTCGTGCACGTGAAGCACCCGGTTGTTTCCACCATGTTGTAGCGGCGTGTAAAGGTACCTTTAGACTGTGTGTACATGTTGCATTTTTATTGTGTTTTTTTATGTGTTTTATGTGTGCAGATTTGTCACAAAACCTGGTTTTATACACATGTTGCTTATTTGTGATTTGCAAATTTGGTACAGAAAATAATCTGCAGAATTGCAATTCTTTTAGTGATTTTACAGACTTTTTCACCTATTGACTTCAATGAAGTCAGTCAAAAACGCTATAAAAAATACAGGTGGAAAATGCAGCAAAAATGCAATTTTGTTGCTTGTTTTTTCCTGGCAACAGATGCAGAAATAATGCACAATTTTCTGCATCCAAATACTCAACGTGTGCACAAACCCTGAAGGTACCTTTACACGCCGCTACAGCCGGGTGGAAACAACCGGGTTTATGAGACAAATGTATCTTGCACCGTCAAATCAACCCGAGGTAGCGGCGTGTAAAGGCGGTTGTTGCCACCCGTCACTTGCGGCACCTGTTTCAGAGCAGTGCTCTAAAACAGGTTGATTTCAACCCGATGGTAACGGCGTGTAAATACGGTAGGGTAAGGTTTATTCGTCACCTAGATAACTCCTGGGGCGTGACACAGCCTCCGGGAAACCACCCCCTTCAGCGATCATTGGTGGAAGCTCCTGCGTTGCGATTGGTTGTCGCTGCATAGGGCGGCATATTTAAGGAGCTGACCAGTCACACTACACAATTGCTCGAACGTCATGTATTAGTCAGCCTCCTACGCTGGCTGGCCAATCATGATGCTATTTCTTTGTCCTATCAGCATACGAACGTCTCGTAATCCACAATTCTGGCACGCCTATGTTTTGTCCCTGCTGCACCAGGTCATCCCATATTACCTTCTGTCGCGGCGTGTAAATGAGGGACGGTGCTCTACAGAAGGTAACTTTAGGCCCCCGGTGGTGCATGCAGAGATAGATTCAACCTTCTGTAAAGCACCTTGTAGCGGCGTGTAAAGGCAGTATCGGGTACTGTTTGTAACCGTTGGTGCGTGCTCGTGCACGTGAAGCACCTGGTTGTTTCCACCTTCTTGTAGCAGCGTGTAAAGGTACCCTTACAGTCCTTTTATAGGTATACTGCTGCTGCAACCTAAAAACAAGAGTCCTTCTCCGGCTACATATTATAATTTCCTTATTGATACTGGGAAGTTTGCAGGCATTTATTATACACCTAATGCAAAATTCAGAATACAGGAGGTTCCAAGATGGCCACCAAGGGGGACAGATGCACATGAAGGAGCTCCAGACAGCCCGAGCCAAATTCCCTGACATCCACCTCGAATCAAGCAGTTTTAGCCACTGGACCTGCAGTCTCCATCTCACACTGAGCACCTGGCTCACCGGGATTGGGTGTGATGCTGACTCCCACACCGCCAGCAGAGAACTGAGGCCTGGTGTCCGGTGACTGGGACACCTACTTCCTGCTGGTCCCCCGTCCCGTGGAGACCAGCGGCTCACTGGAAAGATCCACCCAGGGGTGCGACAGGGAGGAGGTAGAGAGGTGACCGGAGTCCAGCGCCATGGAGCGTGTGCAGGGGAAACTGGGACCATGGGTCGGGGGTGCCGCTGGAGATCCAGCCACTTCTGGGCTCCCGTCCTAGGGATCCCCTGCTAGAAGCCAGCGGGACACTGCATGAGCCAGCCACCAGGAGAAGAACCCTTTACGACCGGAGGAACTCACATCTTTGACTAGCAAGTTGGACTGGTGGGTCCATGCCGTAGACGCAAAGCCAGGAGAGGAGGCACAAGTAGCCGTTGAGAGCGACGTGCAAGTCAGACCAGTGGGTCGACACCACATGCCCAGCAAGGTGGACCGATGTGCCCATACCACAGAAGCAGACCAGCAGGCGCGGCCAGAAGAGGAGGCGCGTGGAGTCGGTGAGAGCGGCGAGCAAGTCAGACCTGTGGGTCTGCACCACACAGCCCCTTGGACTTGACGGGGATCATGAGAGACCACATACCGATCCCTCTGTGGCAAGGTAAACAGCGGCCTCAACACATAAATTCTGCTGAGCGCGGGGCATATACTAGAATAAGGGGGCTTTAAATCTCAGCACTAGCATCTGCAGACACCTTGTAACAACTCTACCCCCTTCCCCCCCACCCTTATTCTCTTTTAACATATTGCTAGTTCGGATTGAGATAATAGCAGGTACCCACCTGCCGACCCCTACCTAGAAATTTAACTAAGGGGTAAATAGGGGGTGAGAGGTTCCCCCAAAGAAAGTATAGAGAGGGCTGTGGTGGCTAACCTACAAATAGCCCTATCCCGTATTAACCACAACTCCAAAGTTCACCTGAGGTGATAACCAACCTACAAGGACAATACCTGGACCCCGATCCAGCCCCCACGCATAAATTACATTATAGTGAATGGGAAAGTAGAGGTGCAGCTCCTACAACCTGTAAGTAAATACAGCTATATCCTGCGCACATATAGTAAACAATCCGAGAGGTTGAGTAAATGAAACAATGCTATCTGCGTACTAGATTGCAAAAATCATGTACTAACTCCTGAGAGACCATCAGAGAATCACAAGGGGTACATGAGCAGCCCCAGCTTGACATGAATATGTTTTGCTAGGATCTGGACCACTGCCTGGACTCAAATAATCAACCACTTTGATTAAAATAGGCATCTCGAAATCCTGCAGTCTTACAAATAATGTGCACATAGAGAACCTCTCCAACTGAACCTAACTCACGACCAATATTTCAACTTTTATCTCAGCACTCTAAAACCACTACCCAAGAAATTACATCAATCCCAACGACTCCCTCGAGGTCAGGAGGCTCTACCCAAAGGTTGCAACACGTTGAAGCGAGTCAATCATTGACTCCAACCCCAGTAGTAATGGAGGAGCCTCTGACATCAATCCAAAATAAATTTAGGGTCATGCTCTCTGCTGCGATAGATAATTTTACGCAGCAACTCCAGGACATTGCCCAGTGAACCAATGACTTGGAAAAAAAGAATGGACGATGCAGCTGAGGCAATTGAGTTAGACAAAGAGCAACTGCAAGACCAAGAAGCCAAATTGAATACTTGGAGTTAAAATGTGAGGATATGGAAAACGCTCTCGAATGGGAAACATCGGAATTAAAGGATTGCGACAAAACACTATGGATCTGATGAAAACCGTCTCCAACCTTTCTCTGCCCTGCTTCCTCTAATGGATCCTAATCTCTTGCACATTACCAGAATTCATAGAGCTCTTGAAAGACCAAGTCGGACATATCACCCAGAGACGTGATCCTTCAACTACACCACGAAGAATCAAGTGATCTTATCCTCACAGCTGCATGCAATAAATAAAACCTGTTAGGAATGCCAGACAGTCTCCCTATTCCCAGATATATGTCCAGCAATCCTTATGCAAAGTAGAGCAATGAAGCCACTACAGAGCTTATTAAGGCGAATGTGAAATACAAGTGGGACTTCCCACACGCCTTGATCTTCACCTATAAAAATGCAAATTACTCGCCAAGAACACAAGAAGAGGGTATTTTCTGCCTTCTTCCACATCTGGTGCTGTGTCGATTCCAGCATACAGCTTAACCTTTCTTCATATCCCAAGTAAACAGACTGTGAGGTTCAGTAGTCTTAGTTTATTGGTGCAATGATATGAAGTACTGGGCACATCACAGAAACCAGCAGAGTGATAATACAGCACAGAACTATACAATAAACATGAGTAACTGTGGCAAGATTCATTGCAAAAGGCACAATTCTATGAGGGGTATTAGTTAGCTGTATACAATGCAGAGAACATTAATTGAGGTGGAGAATTTCAGAGCATAATACACTTCTACTACACAATATTTCTGTAACAGTGGCTGTATCATGATTTGCATACACAGATTCTAACATAAACATACAATCTGGACTACATTCCTCACCGGATTATCATAGGGAGTGTCAAATAGTTCATACCTCACCCCATCCTTTCGAGCTGCTAAGGTTAGCCATTGATGGCTACCTACTGATGTAAAATTTGTAACCCATGTTATCATTTATAATTGTAACTGTTTAGAGAGCGCTGTGTCTTTGGAGATTATGGTACACCAAATTGGGCACATATTCTTTGCAGTCTCAATTTTGAGAGACCAGAACACTTTAGCCCACAAGTTTCTTGAATGTTATCCCTGTTGTTACTGTTTTGAAAGTTTCCCGCCCTTTACCCCCCATCCAAAACTACCCCACGGGCGACCACTTTCAATTCCGCAAAAGGATTAAGTAACCACATATACTACAACGACGTGATAGGAATAATATATTTAGAATACATATAACCAGGCCCGGACTGGTAGGCGGGAGGATCGGGACATTTCCCTATGGGCCGCCCGGTGGCGGGGTGCGGGGGCCGCCCGCTCCTCCCTCCGCAGGTCTGGCTGCTCTTAAATGATTTTGTGGCTGCTGCCGCCCGGCTGCATAGCGAGGTCAGAGGCGCCGGCAGCCAAGTTGCCGGTATTGTGCATCATGAGAGGGAGAGTGACTCACTGGTCACGGAGACGCTGCCGCACACCAATCAGCGGGCAGCCCAGGAGACGGCTCATACCTTATTGGAGCGTGCGGCTGTGCTGTGACAAAATCAAGACAGCAACAGCATGTTGTTTGTGCGTGGAGAGTGCATACACTCTGCTCTCCCGCCCAGCAAGCAGAAATGCGCCGGCCAAACCGACCCCAGCAATTACAAAGGGGTCCCTGTGCTGCTGCCCGTGATCTACTGAAAGTGAGGGACACTGGAGATACCGGCAGTGGGAGCAGATGCTGAAGGTAACTTGTGCAGGGCGGCTCCCAGCAGCACAGAGGTTGTCAGCATGTCTCAGACTTGGTGCAGTGTTAGATGTGACGCTGCTTCTCTCCCCGCAGGAGATCAGAGGGAGAAGAAGATATCTCTGGAGGGGACCGTGATGCAGTCACTGCTCACCTGGGTAAGGACTGACCGTCTGCCGGGCTCCACAGCTGAGCTGGCCACCTGTATCCCTGGACAGGCACAGAGCAAACTCTGCTCTTCCCCAGCCCCAGAAACAGAACAGCGGAGCCTGGAGCTGGAGGCAGCAGCCGGCAACTGCACTCTCCTCACTGCTCCTGGGGCTGCCAGTGCAGGCCACACACAGCAAAGACACTTTCACTTTCATTATCATCTGCTATGGAAGTCTGAGTGGGCTGGGGCTGGGCTGTGGATATGACATGCACTTTATGGCCCTACTACTGTCGGTGCTGACTGTATATAAGGCCTGTTGGCATACGTGGGGGCTGTGGCTGGCTGTGTATATATGGGCCTACCCTACTGCCTATGCTGGGATTGGCTGTGTATGGCATGTACTATATATGCCTACTGCTGCCAAAGCTGGGGCTGTGCTGTGTATATGGCATGTACTATATGGGCCTACTACTGGCATACATAGGGACTGGGGCCGACATGTGATGCATGTGTATATATACATAATTGGTGCATCTGTGGTGATGTATGTATCTGTGTGTCCGTGCACATGGTGACAATTGTGTGTTGTGTATGTTGTGATGTTTGTGCATCATTAGGGATGAGCGAGTACCTTAATATTCGTACTCGCAACGAGTAGGCAGCGGTACTCGCTACTCATTGCGAGTATAGCGAGTACAAATACTTTCGCAGTGTATCTAAAGATACACTGCGAAAGTAGCCTAAAAGTGAGTAAAAGTTGTTAAAAAAATAATAAACTTACATACTCACCTTCCGACGCCTGCACCGGGAACGGCAGAGAAGCCATCCGATCACTGGACAAGGACCTGTCACTACCAGCCAATCAGATGGCCGGTAGCGATCTGGCCTATCAGATGGCGCCACGTCACAACTACGTCATCGCTAGTGGCCACCTGATTGGCCAGTTTGCAAGGTCCTGACAGTACATCTAGGACCTTGCAAATTGGCCAATCAGGTGGCCGCTAGCGATCACGTGGTTGTGAGGTGGCGCCATCTGATTGGCTGGTAGTGACAGGTCCTTGTCCAGCGATCGGATGTCTTCTCTGCCGATCCCATGCAGGCGTCGGAAGGCGAGTATGCAATTTTATTATTTTTTTAACAACTTTTACTCACTTTTAGGCTACTTTCGCAGTGTATCTATAGATACACTGCGAAAGTATTAGGACTACTCGCTACTCCCGAGTACACATAAGTACTCGGAGAGTAGCGAGTAGCCCGAATACCGCTACGATTCGGCGAATACCGATTAGTAGCGAGTATACTCGCTCATCCCTATGCATCATGTTTGTGGTGATGTGCAGCTGACAATCTCTTCCTCCCTAATAATGTGCAGTTACTGGGTGTAGCCCACCAGCTTCATTAGGATGCTCTGCCCAGTGAGGGAGCGGTGACACAGGACTCAGGCAGCTGTTAGCACCAAGTGTGCAAACCTCCCGCCTGGCCATGTCCTCCACGTCCGCTCTGCCCCTCTGAGCCTCTGCAGTGCACTGATGAAGCCGAGGAGCGGGTGAACACCCTGCGCCGGTGAAGCTGTGGTGCGGATGCTCGACCTGTGCTCATCAAGGAAGGCAGAGATGTGCAGAGCTGGTGGTGACACTGCTGTTGTAAATCATGTCACTCACACCCACAGAGGCACGATCACATTAGTGGGAACACTTATGGTACCTTCACACGCCGCAATCTTGCCTGGGAATCCTAAAGGCGATATGTCGCCCCGGAGCAATCGCTGTGAAGTTGCCTCACAGTTGCGGTGTGAGATTGGGGAATTTGGCGGTGATAAATCGCCTGTCGCCTGATTCCTGAGCACTGCTCTGAAATTAGCCTCAATCATGAAGGCGAGATTTCCGGTTTGTGGTGTGTGATAGGGCGATAGTGATGGAATCAGCGTTGCCTATGATTTCCCGTAGGCGTGCCACAGCGTGCTGTAGTCCGCGCCCCGTCTGCGATGATTGGTGGTGGCTACTGTATTCCCATTGGCTGTCAGTTCACAGGGCGCCATATCTGAAGAGCTGTCCATTCAGCAACACACACATCTTCGATGGCGTCATGTATTAGCCCGCCTTCCAGAGCAGGCTCACCAATCGTAACGCACTTGTGTTGTCCAATGAGCGCATATGGGCGTGGTGTAGACCACTGTGACACGCCTATCTCCTCGCAGCGCTGACCATGTACACCCACATTGCCTTTGGGATTGCGGCGTGTGAATTCCACTGGATTGGTTCCGCTGTAGGTGAGGCGAGTTCCGGGGCGACACATCGCCTTTCTTTCAGGGCGAAATTGCGGCGTGTGATAGCGCCATCAGCGATCTGAGGCGAGCATGAAAAACGTGCACGCGCACGTTAGATCGCCTCATATCGCCAGCCAATATTGCGGCATGTAAAGGTACCATTAGTCTATGTTCACACCGTGCATTTTTGCTGAATGTTTTTGTGCAGCTAAACCTGATGTTTTGATATTAAAATAAGGGCCACGTCACACACAGATATCTGTGCAGATATTGTTCAAAGATCTCTGGTTGCAGTGAAATCCTGGACATATTGATCCATTTATATACAGCCACAAAATGGAACAATTTGTCCATGATTTCACTGCAACCAGAGATCTGTGACCAATATCTGCACAAATATCTGTGTGTGTGACGTGGGCCTAAGATTTCTTGCAAGTACAAAACCTGCACTTTTTGCCTTGTTTTTGCTGTGTTTTGCCTCATTGATTTTATAGCTGTCACATTACAATAATAATCAACAGACTGACGCTCATTCTTTTAAAAATGCAACAAAAACCCCATGCAGGACCAATGTGTGCGCTCAACCTTTCCTGAATCACATAGGTTTTGCTGGGAATGAAAAACTCAGGTTTAGATTAGCAAAAAACCAGGGTTTAAAAATGCAACAAAAACGTGCACCAAAACTGCAGGAAAAATGCCCTGTGTGAACATGGCCTAAGTCCAGGGTAACAACACCTCCATGACTAGTCACCACTGATTAAAGGGCTTATCCAGGATTTTTATTGAATAAAATGTGCCCAAGCACCAACAGGCAGGTAGTTACCACCTACCTGCTTATTGTGCCTGACACCGTTCACCACTGCCACAACCTGCTCCTACTGGGGACAGCACTGGTCCGTGGAAGGGGTGGGACAGCTGTTATCCTGCTGATTGGCAGTCAGCTCCTTGTTACCTGATTAAGGGAACTGACTGTCAATCAATGTGATGTCAGTGGAAGCTGCTAATCGCTGACAGGAGCTGCCTGTGACAGCCCAAGGGGAATGAGAATTCCCAGCGGGGCATGCGGAGACAAAGTGAGGAGGGGAGAATGGAGCCCGAAGCACGCTTTTCCAGTCTCCAATTGGAGACTGTAAGTATATAAGTTATTCTTCTCTCTCATTATAGGGCCCCTTTAGCTTAGACAGGGATGGTTAGGGATTAGATAGGAAGGTGCAGCGACAGGTAGTGATAGGTTAGAAGGGTAGCGCGACCTGACAGGTTCCCTTTAAAGGAGTTATTAGAAGACCCACATGTGAATGGTGCAACAGAGGGAATTATCACCCACAGCCCCACTTACATGGTGATCTTCACAGCTACGTTTCTCAGGATTCTGGGGCCCCATGGGTAAGATCCCTTCAGTACCATTTCTCATGTCCTGTATACTGAGTGTAATGTTCAGTGTCTGTATTACTCTTTATATATACACTGCACAGTACCACTTCTCCTGTCCTGTATATTGGATTTCGGGAATTTCAGCATCTAAATGTTTAAATTGATTACCCTCAATATGGAGTCATCACTTCTCTTCTGTACAGGTGATGACTTTCCCTCACTGTGGATCTGACTGCTGGGGCCCCAGAATCCTGGGAAACATGGCTTTGTAGAGCACCATGTGAGTGGGGCTGTGGGTGATAATTCCCTCTGTTGCACCATTCACATGTGGGTCTTCTAATAACTCCTTTAAAGGGAACCTGTCAGGTCACGCTACCCTTCTAACCTATCACTACCTGTCCCTGCACCTTCCTATCTAATCCCTAACCATCCCTGTCTGAGCTAAAGGGGCCCTATAATGAGGGAGAAGAATAACTTCTATACTTACAGTCTCCAGTTGGAGACTGGAAAAGCGTGCTTCGGGCTCCATTCTCCTCTCCTCGCTTTGTGTAAGCACGCCCCGCTGGGCGTCCTCATTCCCCTTGGGCTGTGCCTCCTCCTATTCAAAATTCCCGCCTCTTTTGATCATATGAGGCCCAGGCCGAAACGTCATATCTGGCCCAGTGCATTGTGGGGCTGATCACGTAGTATTGGCCGGCTTCAATATGTGCACTGCACATGCGCTGGAGCCCAGCTGCCCCACGTGATCAACAACACAATGCACTGGGCCGAATATGATGTTTCGGCCTGGCCCTCACATGATCAGAAGAGGTGGGCAATTCGAATAAGAGGTGGCAAAGTCCAAGGGGAATGAGGACACCCAGCGGGGCGTGCGGAGACAACGTGAGGAGGTGAGAATTGACCCCGGAGTCCGCCTTTCCAGTTTTCAACTAGAGACTGTATGTAAGTATATAAGTTATTTTTCTCCCTCATTATAGGGCCCATTTAACTCAGACAGGGATGGTTAGGGATCAGATAGGAAGGTGCAGGGACAGATGGTGATAGGTTAGAAGGGTAGCGCGACGTGACAGGTTCCCTTTAAGAAAGTGATGAGGTCACGACAACATAAAAGCAAACTTCTTTGATCGGGGCTGATGGGTGTTATAGTATGTGGGCTGGTGGGATTTGTTTTCCAGGGCTGCTTTTTGGTCCCAGTCCGGCCCTGCATATAACCATTACAAATATATAAAGTATTGTCACACAATGTACAAGGTTACAATTCCCCACTTAAAAGAAAACTTGCCTATTTCTACAGGAACCTCACTTCTCAGACAAGTCTTATTCTAAAAACTTTCACAAACTACTAGATTTCGCCTGGCAACTCATAATAAAAAACTAAACAAGTAGGAATTTTGATCCAAAATTGATTACTATTCATACAAGAAAATGTGATAACAGACAAAGAAGGCAGGTAGATAATATTATGGGGTAAGGTACAGTCAAAGCAAATCTGCCTCATTAACAGTTATGCACCCCCAACGATGCAAATGACAACTATTAAAGTGAACCTGTCACCTTCTAAAAGCAACCTAACCTATCAATACATGTCCCTGCACCTTTCTATTACCATAACTATCCCTCTCTCTGCTAAATGCTTGCTTTCAATGTTCTAAAAACCATTTTTATACTTACTCATTAAGATCATAATGAAGTGGGGGCTATATGCAATAGTCCCCCTGGACGTGTTGGTTTGCAGCCTCCATGATCCTTTGTCATGCCCCCATGGGCGTGATATTGTAATAAGAATCCCTCTCTGCCCCAGCCTGTGTCTGACGTCGCTCTCCAGTTCCGGGTATGACGGGAATCACGTAACTTCCGGTTATGATAATGTTGGTACACCTTCTTTTAGTGGCCGGCTTCAAGCAGCGCATTAGCAGAGAGAGGGATAGTTATAGCTGGAAAAATTTCTTGCCACAATGGCATTACCGGCGCTGACCTCAAATTATGCAGCATCCCTACATGCACCTATTACAGAGGAAGTAATCATGGACACCATTAAACGATTGAAAATAGGGAAACCACCGGGTCCAGATGGGCTAACCGCCTCATACTATGAGAAATTCCAAGACTTATTAACAATCCATATTCAGTCTTATTGCAACAGTATATTACTAGGACAGGACATGCCCCAAGAATTCCTCACTGCACATGTAACTATATTCCCGAAACCAAAATGAAATCCCCTACTCCCTAAAAACTATAGGCCCATATTCTTATTAAATATTGATCTTAAAGGTTTCCCAGCCATCATAGCCAATAGAATAAATAAATGCTTCCCCCACCTCATACACAAAGATCAAGTTGGATTCATACCATCAAGACAAGCCCTCAAAATATACACAGAAACCTTAACATCATTCACTATTCCAATAAGTCCAAGTCACCTTTAGCAATCCTGGCTCTAGAAATAGAAAAAGCCTTTGACAAAATACACTGGCCTTAGTTATTTCATATATTGGGCAAACTTGGATTCTCACAACATCACTTAAACTTCTTTACTCCATAGCATACCTAAAACTACTGGCTACATCCCCAGAACCCATTCTCATCAAAAGAAGAACAAGACAGGGGTGCCTTCTTTCACCAGATTTGTTTACGATGATAATGGAACCCTTGGCCCAACGGAATCGGTCACACCCAGATAATTCTGGCCTACAAATAGGGAAAACTACGTAGCCAGTATGTTTGCAGAAGATCGTCTACTGAACCTTACAACCCCCACACATCTCTGTCAAATCTAATAAACACTCCCAAACAATTTGAAGTGGTCTTGGGCCTAAGGGTTAATGTGGACAAGTCTAAACTTATGTTTATTAACACCCCTGTAAAAGATCAGAATTTGAACTTATCTCATTTTAATTTCCAGAGATAATAATATATTTCCTACCTAGGAGTAACCCTTAGACCAACCAAAACTACACTTTATAAATACAATTATATCCATAATACAAAGATTGGAACAATATCTAAATGATCGAGAACACATGCAAATAAAATGGTAGCATTGCCTCAATTCCTATACCTTTTTTTGCTCACTGCCAATAACAATACCAACGTCAGTCTTTAAAACTATCCACTCAAATATATCCCGCTTTTTATGGAACAACAAGAAACCATGCATATCCCAGCAGATTCTATTCTGACACAAGCGGAAGGGTGGCATATCATTACCGAATTGTCCGCAGTATTACAAAGCATCACAGATTGCCTAGGTTGCCGCATTGACTGCAGAACAAAATACCCCTCTCAGGGTTAATTAGGAAAGCTCTCAACTTGCACCATACAACTTGAACAGCTTAATGTGGGCCACAGGTCCCCTTCCAAAAAACTTAGGAGCACATTCACCTTACTCCCTCCACTCATTGAGAATCTCGAGGACTACTAGGTTCCAATACACGCTCCAATCACATACGTCGCGTCTGCTAGAGTTACCTAATAACCCAATATTCCCTCCTTGAGTCACTTCCACAAATCACAACTGGTGGAAACAGAAAAATATACAGTACGTAGATTACAACATTTTACCATATATGCAAGCCTTATACCTAAACATGAGTTTATTACAAAGTATGAAGCGCCGACATCAAAAATTTCAGGATGGAACAAATACATAATTTCCTACAAGCCTTGACAACCTGAAAACCTCAAAAATGACTGACTTTGAATTAAAATGTCTGTATGACCCACTAGGCAAAGTCTTAATTTCGCAAGTCTATACCACTCTTAACCAACCCAGGTATAATCAGAAAATGAAAGCTATGGAACAATGGGAGGAAGACTTGGGGACAACCCTTTTAATTGAAAGATGGTATTGATGCTATGAAAATATTATGAAGGGATGTAACCAAGTCACAATAACAGAATCATCCCTTAAGCTCTTTCATGGGGTTCAATATGTCCCAATTTTTTTACATCATATCTACAACACTACATCGGACAGATGCCTATAGAGGCTGCGATGCATTAGGAGACACACTACACACATGGTGGACACTCCCCATTGTAAAGTCCCTCTGGAAAGATGTTATAAAGCTAATCAATACCACTCTGGGCAAAGAACTCATACTATCACCGACAGTACTCCTCCTAGGAGACAAACCACCTAAGGCCCCTTTCACATCAGCGTTTTTTTCAAATCGCGGCAGATGCGGTGAAAAAAACGCATCTGCCGCAATTACCGCATAACCGCGACACTTGCGGCACACTTGCGGCAAGCCCCATGCAATGTCTATGGGGCTTGCGGTAAGGGTGCGGCAGGTGCGGCAAGTGCGGTTTCGGCACTTGTGGCAGGTGCGGCCACGAAAAAAAACGCTTCAAAAAAACATTGAATCTAAAATTCAAAATGTAGTATGGGTTGAGAAATTGGAGTTGAGTGAATGAATACAAAACAGGCAGCTCGCCCTCGCCTCCAATGATCCGATCCCAGGTGTGCAGAGTGGCTGGTATCCACCAGGTCCATAGACAAAATTCAAAGAAAATTCAGCACACTGGGTCCATATTTCTTCAAAAAGGAAATTTCTTTATTTAGTGCTCATATAAAAAAATTTAAAAGCAACATCTTGCGGGTGCAACCCGGTCAGACGCGTTTCGATAGACTTTACCAATGACAATGACTTCAAGACATACAGACAATATATACATTGACAATTAAGAAACAAAATGAGCACACAGGTAATTTAGGGCATGGTGTTCCCATTGTAAGTTGTAACCTGCAATCCAGAGAAAGACTGGAGAGAATTGCCAAAGGAAAACTCCTTGAAGGAGAACTCCCAAAGGGAAACTCCTAAAAGGAGAATTCCTCAAAGGGAGAAAATTCCCAAAAGGAAAATACTGAAAATGTTCAAGATATGGAAACATGCACACCATCCTACATATACTGATTCAATAATAATGAAGTAAATGATATGGCAAAAAATTGCCTTTATATTATAACAATAAATAGTTGTTATGGTGTGCAGTCCATATAGAACACTTACAATTGAACAATACACAATACGTATAATTCATAGTGAAGACCGAAGAAGATATAGCATTATTTATTATTACTTTGTATATGTCTCTTAAATGGGGATCCGGAAAAAATAAAAATTATATTCAAAAGGGTTTTTTCTTTTTTTTTTTTGTTATGTTTATACTGCTTGCATTGCAGGTTATGTCAAGAAAGGTATCTGAGTTTGATGTTAACACTTAAATAATATACAGAATGTAAGCCCCCCGGGAATGTTACAACTTATTTCGACTGTTATCTTCTCATAAGCTACTACTCATAATAAAAACTAGCTCTCAAAAGGTATAAAACCTGGAAAAAATGATAGAGCTGCTGGTAGTGGACAGAGAACGCGTTTAACCTGTCTTAAAAAGGTAAGAGTAAATACAAATTCTAAACCTACCACGCTTCCACAAACAAAATTGGCCAAGAGCAATAAGTATTAAAAATCTTAGGTTATTTAAGTAATAGGTAGTCGTCTAAAAAGAAAAAAAGGGACAGCAAAAATTGGATAAAATAAATTTATTGACCAAAAATTTTAAAAAAGCTAGAAAATAGGAGCTTGGTAGGTTTCTGACGTGAGTACGCAGGGTCAATGCAGACGTCCAGGAAAAAAAAGTTGTTAAATATTCATCCAGGACAATATCAAGGTAAGCTACTTTGCTACCATGTATCTGATGTGTAAAGGAGATGTTAAGCTCGTTGTAGTTGATATAATCAGCAACAGCTTGGATTGATAATGAGGCTAGGGTCACATTTGCGTTATGACCCTAGCCTGGTGCAAGCGCTAAGTACAACGGCAATGGAGACCCATAGAAACCCCATTTTTACCTTGCCAACCGGCCACACACAAAGCTCCAGGAAGCGTGAATTTTAGAATTCACACTGAAGGCATCAAAACTATGAATAAACACATGTGAATTATATACTTAACAAAAAAGTGTGAAACAACTGAAAATATGTCTTATATTCTAGGTTCTTGAAAGTAGACACCTTTTGCTTTGATTACTGCTTTGCACACTCTTGGCATTCTCTTGATGAGCTTCAAGAGGTAGTCACCGGAAATGGTCTTCCAACAGTCTTGAAGGAGTTCCCAGAGATGCTTAGCACTTGTTGGTCCTTTTGCCTACACTCTGCGGTCCAGTTCACCCCAAACCATCTCGATTGGGTTCAGGTCTGGTGACTGTGGAGGCCAGGTCATCTGGCGTAGCACCCAATCACTCTCCTTCTTGGACAAATAGCCCTTACACAGCCTGGAGGTGTGTTTGGGGTCATTGTCCTGTTGAAAAATAAATGATGGTCCAACTAAACGCAAACTGGATGGAATAGCATGCCGCTGCAAGATGCTGTGGTAGCCATGCTGGCTCAGTATGCCTTCAATTTTGAATAAACAACAGTGTCACCAGCACCTCATGTGAGCCAGTTTCTTTGTAGCGCTTGATGGTTTTTGCAACTGCACTTGGGGTTTTCCCAGTTTTTCGGACTGACCTTCATTTCTTAAAGTAATGATGGCCACTCGTTTTTCTTTACTTAGCTGCTTTTTTCTTGCCATAATACAAATTCTAACAGTCTATTCAGTAGGACTATCAGTTGTGTATCCACCAGACTTCTGCACAACACAACTGTTGGTCCCAACCCCATTTATAAGGCAAGAAATCCCACTTATTAAGGCTGCTTTCACATCAGCGTTTTTTGAAATTCGTGGCAGATGCGGTGAAAAAACCGCATCTGCCGCGATTACCGCTGAACTTGCGTCACAGTTGCGGCAAGCCCCATGCAATGTCTATGGGGCTTGCGGTAAGGGTGCGGCAGGTGCGGTTTCAGCACTTGCGGCAGGTGCGGCCGCGAAAAAAACCGCGGTGAGCTGCGTTTTGTTCGCGGCCGCACCTGCCGCAAGTGCCGATACCGCACTTGCCGCACCTACCGCAAGCCCCCATAGACTTTGTATGGGGCTTGCCGCACCTGTGCCGCAAGTGCAGCCGTTATGCGGTAATCGCGGCAGATGCGTTTTTTTCACCGCATCTGCCGCGATTTAAAAAAAACGCTTATGTGAAAGGGGCCTAAGCCTGACAGGGCACACCTGTGAAGTGAAAAGCATTTCCGGTGACTACCTCTTGAAGCTCATCAAGAGAATGCCAAGAGTGTGCAAAGCAGTAATCAAAGCAAAATGTGGCTACTTTGAAGAATATAGAATATAAATATATTTACAGTTGCTTCACACTTTTTTGTTAAGTAATATATAATTATATATATATATATATATATATATATATATATATAAATATATATCTGGCAAAAATTAAGAGCCACTGCAAATTTTCATTTCTTGATTTCTCTATTTATGGTAATTTTTTAGTAAAATGTACATTTTTTTTTATCTATAACTACTGACATTATGTCTCTGAAGTTTATTTGGAACAAATGAGAAATTGTCAACATAATGAAAAAGAAACAGTGCTTTTAGACCTCAAATAATGCAAAGAAAACAAGTTCAGATTAATTTACGGTAGAAACAACAATACTTATGTTTTAATTCAGGAAGCGTTCAGAAATCAATATTTGGTGGAATAACCATGATTAGCAGTTCTCTGTTTGATGGCTTGTGACTATCCATATTCCTCTTGATTACATTCCAGAGGTTTTCAATGGTTTCAGGTCTGGAGATTGGGCTGGCCATGACAGGGTCTTGATGTGGTGCTCCTTCATCCACACATTTATTGACCTAGTTATGTGGCATGGGGCATTGTCCTGCTGGAAAACTGTCCTCAGAGTTGGGGAACATTGCCTGAGCAAAAGGAAGCAAGTGTTTTTCAAGGATAACCCTTGTATGCGGCTTGATTCATAAGTCCTTCGCAAAGATTAACCTGCCCAATTCCAGACTAATACGCCACTCGTCCAGCTGTCCTGCTCCCCTTCATGAGTTTGTGACTCCAGTACACCCCATATCAAGACCAGCATGAACAATGGCCATCTGCAGTAATTGGGCCGTATGGCTTTAGGTGTCTGTGACCCAGTAACGTAACTTGAAGCTCATGGCCCCCGATGTCCCTGCACCTATTGTAGTTACACCCCTGAATGCTCCAGTCCCTGCACCTATTGTAGTTACACCCCTGAATGCTCCTGTCCCTGCACCTATTGTAGTTACGCCCCTGCTATGACCAACACTGGGGTCCCAGGTGTCACCAAAAGGAGTGACAAGAAGTGCAAATTCCAGTATGTTCCTAATTGCAGACTTGCTAATAATCCATAATTAAAATGATTGTAATAGGCCATAATTAAGCCCCAGTGTCCCTGCCTTCCGTGTACAGAGGACAGCGCCCCTCACAGGTGACACACAGCACTACACTCCTGTCACTGAGGCGCCACAGTCTGCACTGAGCTCGGGAGCGCGCTCGGAGAGTCACGTGACGGAGCACAGGATCTCGGGGACGCGCTTTCGCTTGCGATTAGCAGCGCGCTGGGTATGAGGCCGTAGACATGAGCAGCTCGTCACCCGTGACCGCCCCCACCACGGTAAGTGGCCCTCTGGGCTCTGGGGGCCCCGGTGCCCCCCCTTATCAGGCTGTGTGCAGTGTGCGGTGTGAGGTGACTTGTGGCTGAAGTTGTGTGTATGGACAATGTCGCCTGGAGGACCGTAGGCCTCCTCATGATATTATGGCTCAGTGTGGGGCGTGTTTACACGGCGGGCAGGGCGCTGAGCTCGGCTTGTTTTCAGTGTCATGTATGCCATGTGCACATGCGTGCTCCGGCCTGTCCTGCATGTGTCCTATCGGGCCTGTACAGGAGCCCATGATCTGGGCACATGCCAGCCTCTACTGCACAGGAGCCCACCTGGCACATGCCAGCCTCCACTGTACAGGGGCATACCTGGCACATGCCAGCCTCCACTGTACAGGGGCACACCTGGCACATGCCAGCTTCTACAGGGGCACATCTGGCAAATGCCAGCCTCCACTGTACAGGGGCACACCTGGCACATGCCAGCTTCTACAGGGGCACATCTGGCAAATGCCAGCCTCCACTGCACAGGAGCCCACCTGGCACATGCCAGGCTCTACTGTACAGGGGCACACCTGGCACATGCCAGCCTCCACTGCACAGGAGCCCACCTGGGTACATGCCAGCTTCCACTGTACGGGAGCACACCTGGCATATGCCAGCATCCAATGCACAGAAGCCCACCTGGGCACATGCCAGGCTCTACTGTACAGGGGCACACCTGGCACATGCCAGCCTCCACTGCACAGGAGCCCATCTGGGCACATGCCAGCCTCCACTGCACAGGAGCCCACCTGGCACATGCCAGCCTCTACTGCACAGAAGCCCACCTGGGCACATGCCAGCTTCCACTGTACGGGAGCACACCTGGCATATTGCAGCATCCAATGCACAGGAGCCCACCTGGGCACATGCCAGGCTCCACTACACAGGAGCCCACCTGGGCACATGCCAGGCTCCACTGCACAGGAGCCCACTTGGTACATGCCATCCTTCACTGACCAGAAGTCCACCAGGCACATGCCAGGCTCCACTGCACAGGAGCCCACCTGGCACATGCCAGCCTCCATGGCACAGGAGCCCACCAGGGCACATGCCAGCCCCCCACTGCATAAGAGTCCACCTGGCACATGTCGGTCTCCACTACTGGCACAGCTTCTACCTCGTGTATACTGACACACTGTGCGTGATAGAGAAAATGGGAACAATTTGGATCAGAATACGTGTGGCTATAAGGGGAGGACAAGTAGAGGCCAAAGCTCAGGGGTCCAACTTATAGGTTGCCATTTGTAAAATAACCTAGAATGGTAGATATTCCTTGGTGTTTACCTATACAGGAGGGGTTAAAGTGTAGCCCGCTCCTGGTGATTGCAACCTAAGGCTGCGTTCACATGCAGCGCATTGGCCGCATATTCCTGTATTTACGCGGCGCTTTGAGCGCTCCAGTAAATGCAGTGCAAACAAAGCTGGATACGCCTTCCAGCAAAAGCTATGGCTTTTGCTGAAAGGCGTGCAGATGTCGCGTTTAAACGTGTATTTTTGCACGCGCTTTCACTGCAAAAGCGCGCCCAAAAAGAATTGACATGGCAATTCTTTGCGCTTTTTTTCAGCGTGCTTTTTCCATAGGCTACATGTTAAAATGGCCTCGGGGAAAAAGCACGTTGGGTAAAGCGTGGCGTCTGGATTCAGTTGCGCTTTTTTGCATAAAAAAACACCACTGTACAACACGCGGCAGAATACGCCGTGTCTGAACGCAGCCTAATGATCCACCACAAAATCCTCTGAAAAACGTGGAAAACTATTTGTATGGAAGATGTAGTTTGCTGTTTCTATTTTATTTTTAACCGTGGAAGTGCCTTTCATTTCTTAGGAGTGCATGATAAAGTAAATCTACAAACTAGTCACAGCCCAATCAAAGGGCTCTAAGAAGACCTAAAAAAAATCTTCAAAAAACATCTCTATAACGTGTCCATGCCTGCATCAGTTTTGCTATAGGAAAACGCCCACTGTTTTTCCAGAAGTGTTTTTCTTTTGTTTCTTCCATGTTATTTTTGTCACCAGGTTTTATTTATATGTTACACTTTCTCTGACAGTGATGATTTCCAGGAACACTGACGGTCACTTTTAGCAGCTTCATGGCTTTCCAAACCTGAATTAGGCCCCTTTCACATCAGCGGTAGTGTATGCGGAGGCCTCTTTCACATCAGCGGGGATGCATTGTGTATGGGGCTTGCGGTAAGTGTGCGGCAGGTGCGGTTCTGGCAGTTGCGGCCGCGAAAAAAAACGCGGTCAGCGGCGTTTTTCTTCGCGGCCGCAACTACCAAAACCGCACTTGCCGCATCTGCCGCACACTTACTGCAAGCCCTATAGACAATGCATGGGGTTTGCCGCAAGTGTGCCACAAGTGCGGCTGTCATGCGGTAAATGCGGCTGATGCGGTTTTTTTTACCGCTACTGCTGCATTTTCAAACTACCGCCGATGTGAAAGGGGCCTTAGTTAAAATAAATTGTAAATGATAACGTTAATCCTACTGATATGGAGAATTATATTGACACCATATTTTTACTGCAAAGTGAATTCCATAAATACCCCAAAAAATAAGGGTGTAAATACTGAATTTTTTCCCACCATTTCACACCTCGTAGAATTTTTTTTATCATAATGTTTAAGGACACAAGGCCACATGCCCACACTTAGTATTGGTGAGTTTTTACCTCAGTATTTGTATAACAAAACCAGGAGTGGGTGAAAAATACTGAGGCGGTGACGTGTTTCCATCATGCCTCGTGCACATGTTGAGTATTTGGTGTTTTACCTCAGTATCTGTACAGGTGCAGGCACACTGGCCTTCAAACTTGTGTGAGTGCAATGCATTAAAAACTTGCATTGCACTCGGACCAATGTTAAAAAAATCTGTCAGGTCAGATTGTTCCTTTTTTCCTCTGCTGAACTTGCATTGCGAGTCAAATACGAGTCCAGTCGCAGCATACTGCGATTGTATGCGAGTTTAACGTGCAAGAGGCCAATAAAAGTGTATGGATGCAAGAAAAAATCACACACAGACAGCACACTGCGAGTTTGTAGTATGGGATTTCCCATGCTGGTAACCAAGCGGAATCACTGTCCAGATTGAGTAAATCCAGTCTGGCTACAACAGCCAATCACAGAGAATCTCATGGTGGGTTTACACACACCAATTTCTGTGTCCAATATCTGAACAGATCTCTGGTTGCAGTGAAATCATGGACACACAGTTCCATTTTGTGGCTGTGTACAAATAGAACCATGTGTCCATGATTTCACTGCAACCAGAGATCTGTTCAGATATTGGACACAGAAATTGGTGTGTGTAAACCCACCATCAGAGTGTGAGCTGATTGGCTGATTATCTGAGCAATTAGCTTAAAGCGAACCTGTCACCCCCCGTGGACATCAAAAGCTATAATAGCCACCTTCTGCAGCACTAAGGCTGCATTCAGGGAAGGTGGCTATATGCTTTTGATGCCCTATATTCAGTCAAATATGAAGTTATATAAAGCCTTACACTTAAGACCGGGAGGCGGGGTTTCGCGCTCCTCCGACCCGCCTCCTCTTGTCAATCATGCAGCCCGACGACTTCCTGGACACCCGGTGCACAGCGCATGCGCGGCTCCATAGAGGAGAACGGAGCCGCGCGTTCATGAACGACTGTGAGGGGAGGCAGCAGCAGGCGACCTGAATGATTGACAAGAGGAGGCGGGTCGGAGGAGCGCGAAACCCCGCCTCCCGGTCTTAAGTGTAAGGCTTTATATAACTTCATATTTGACTGAATATAGGGCATCAAAAGCATATAGCCACCTTCCCTGAATGCAGCCTTAGTGCTGCAGAAGGTGGCTATTATAGCTTTTGATGTCCACGGGGGGTGACAGGTTCGCTTTAAAGGGATCCTGTCACCCCCAAAACACCTCAAAACTTATTAAAAGCTGTCCCTACAGCATAGTAACACTTACCCTATTAGCTCCTAAATGCAGCAAGTGACATTGAAGAAAAATGTTATTATAGTACCTCATTATGGATGATAATGAGTGACTGCTATTCATAGTCACCCTGGCAGGCGCTCTCTCTTCATGTTATCACGCCTCCATAGGCGTGATCTTGTAATCATATTAAAATGCGCGCCTCCCCGCTGCTCTGTGGTGTCTCTGCCGGCCTGTAGTGGGGCTGGGTGACGCGATTCGCGTAATTTCCGGCGTCGGGTGACGTATTTACACCCGCGCCGCTGTTGGCTTCAAGATCCGCACTGCGCATGCGCAGTGCGCGTTTTGACGCTAACAGAGCGGCGCGGGTGTATACGTCACCCGACGCCGGAAATGACGCGAATCGCGTCACCCAGCCCCACTACAGGCCGGCAGAGACACCACAGAGCGGCGGGGAGGCGCGCATTTTAATCTGATTACAAGATCACGCCTATGGAGGCGTGATAACATGAAGTGGGAGAGCCTGCCAGGGTGACTATGAATAGCATAGTCACTCATTATCATCCATAATGAGGTACTATAATAACATTTTTCTTCAATGTCACTTGCTGCATTTAGGAGCTAATAGGAGTGTAGGGAGTGTTACTATGCTGTAGGGACAGCTTTTAATAGGTTTTGAGGTGTTTTGGGGGTGACAGGATCCCTTTAATAGGCAACCCGGGAAGTAGCAGCAGGAGATTGGTAAACCCGATTACCTATTCTATCTAGCTACTCTTTTTTCACTTTATACACCATGAGAAAGACCATGTTAAAAACGCATTGCACATTGACCTCCCTCACAGCACACTCGCATGACCATACAGAAAGCACTCACATGACTGTCGTGCATCAAAAATGCTTTGATTTTCACGCATGCTAGTGTGCTTCACCCTAATGCTGTGTTCAGACAGTGCGTTTTTTTGTCACAAAAACGCTTGTATATCCTTCCCCCAGCAAAGTCTATGAGAATTCTGAAGTGCTGTGCCAATGATGCTTTTTTCCCATGCAGATTTGCAGCATTTTTTTGCCCTGAGATGAAAATGAGTATGTCAATTCTTGATGCATTTTACTGCCATTGACGATAGTGAAAAAACGTAATGGCAAAATCTGCACCATAAACGCACCAAAAGCACATTGTGTATTTGTTGCGTTTTCTGGCACAGGGTGCAGTTTAGTAGCGTCTATGCTGCAGAAAATGTCTGCACATACCCTTAAGGTACCGTCACACGGTACAACGTTACAGCGATGTCGGATGCGATTCTGCGGGTGCGCGCTCGCTTCCGACATCACTGACTTAGGTGTCACACGGAGAGATGTTGCAGCAGCTATCGCTCACTGGGTTGTGCACAGCCCAGCGAGCAATGCGCATCAATGTAGTAAATAGGCGAAATCGCTAGCAACATCGCTATCGCTGTGTCACACGGAGCGATGATAGCAGATCGTTGCAGCAACATCGCTAGGTTTATCAACATAGTGATAAACCTGTCAACCGCGATGCAGTGATTTATCGCAGTTGCATTGTGCTGTTAAATGGCACAACGTGCTTGCGATATCGCTGCAACATTGCTGAACCCGGGACTTTTCGGCGCTGTTGCACGCAACTTCGCCCCGTGTGAAGGTACCTTTAGGCTACTTTCACATCTCCATTTTTTTTTTTTTTTTTTTAAATCCGGCACAGATCCAGTTTTTGCCCAGTCGCTTTATTTGGGGGCCGGTAGCATCTTATTGTATCAGTTTGCTAGCAAATCCCATTTCTTAGCTAGTGCAAAAAACATTTCATGTAACTTTTTTGGGCCAATTATAAAACTGTATCCATCCGGATTATAATGGAAACTGAGCATGCCCAGAATCCTGCAAAATCCCTCCCCCAGCAGCCATCTGAAAAAAGATCCAGCACAAAAAAGGATGGACTGAGCCAATGGTACTGCTCCAATTTTATACCAGATCCGGAAAGAAAATAAACGAACATTACCATCTGGTTGAGTCTGTTGTTCCCTACTTAGAAATCCATTTTTTTTTTCTTTTTAATGGATCTGTGCCATATTTAATGGATCTGTGCCATATTTAATGGATCTGTGCCATATTTAAAAAAAAAAAAATGGAGGTGTGAAAGTAGCTTTAGGTTAAAACCAGAAACATGGGCACCAATTCTATAGTGTTTTTTACCCACTCATGGTTTTGTTTTTACAAATACTGAGGTAAAAAAAACTTACCAAGTACTCAGCGAGGGCACGTGGCCTTATTCTGTAGACTAGTGTGATTGAAAACATACTTGCTCCACAAAAAGCAAATCCTTAGGCGCCCTTAATATCACGATTTTTTTTCTGTCCGTGGGGATCCTGTTTTTTGCAGGACTCCACGGCCAGGAACAGACAAGCCCGTATGTGAACTCCGGATGCCATTTCTGTGTCCGTATTCGTGATTTTGAGGTATCCGGACACAAAGAGCTGGGAGGAGCCCGAGTGGTGTCGGCGGTGTTATGTCACACTGGGAAAGGAAGAATCCTGTGTTCTTCCCCGTGTGACATGTCAGAGCTGAAGTTTTGCTTTCCCAGTGTATCTATATACACTGTGAAAGCAAAACAAAAGAGAAAAAAATTGTATTAAAAATAAAAAAAATAAATGCTCACCTGTCCGCAGGATGTCCGGGACCCTTGATGAAGACGTCTGATGGCTGATGGACCTTAAAATGTGATGATTAGCCGGTAGCGATCAGGTGATATGTCCCGGACAGCTGGCGGAGAGGAGAGCATTTATTTTTTTTTATTTAAAAAAAAAACAAAAACCTGGTGCATGACAATCAAAATGCACCACTGAATGCAGCATGCCTGCTGCATTCAGGGAAGGGGTCCCCCATGGCTCTAGCCCACCTGTGCACTGAGAAATAGATTTGATAAATATTTTATAAATCTTACATATAGTGAGTCCGGAGGGCATTCCTTCTTATGGAGCCAGCACTGGCACGGAGGTTTTTTCCCTGCCTCCGGCTGCTCTGCACCGCATCCTATTGCTCTGTTCTTCATTATTGTGTTCGTCCCTCCTCACCTGCGCCAACATCTAAGCTTCTGTTCTCACGCAGGCGCACAGCGAGGACAGGAGCCGGCGACTGATGTCACGGCCTCGCTATGCTGCTGCGTGAGATCAGAAGCTTAGAAGTCGGTGCAGGCGAGGAGGGGGGCGGACACAATAAGGAGGAACAGAGCAGCAGGAGGCAGGGAAAGACCTTCATGCCAGCGCTGACTCCATAAGAAGGAATGCCCTCCGGATTCACTATATATAAGATTTATAAAGTCTATTTCCCTGCGCACAGGGGGACTAGAGACATGGGGGACTCCTTCCCTGAATGCAGCAGGCATGCTGCATTCAGTGGTGCATTTAGATTGTCATGCACCAGGGGGGTGACAGGTCCTCTTTAACACATTGCTTTATTTAATTTCACTTTAGTAGTGTATGTAGATACACTGCTAAAGTGAAATTATATTGAACAGAGCAGTTTTAGTGCTCAGTACACTAACACCGGATCCGGGAAACGATCCTGTTTTTCCCAGATCCGAGCTCCATAGACCCCCATTTTATTTGAATCGGACAGCGTTGGATCAGATGCTGTCCGATTCCGTCCACTGTGCCCAATATCAAAGCAGTCTCCGATTTTGGGGACGTGAAAAAAGCAGACACAATCGGATCCCTGCGCACACAAATATGTTTTTAAGCTCCAATCCGTGCCCATAAGGATACATGGGAGCCAAATCTGATCCGTGGCTATCTGTTTTACAGCGGATAGCCATGGACCCACAAAAATCGTGATGTGAAAGGGGCCTTATACGACTACATTATTGGAAAAGAAGTTAAAGGTCCGCTACAATGGTTTTTTTTTTTTTAAATTGTATTGCAATTATACCGCTGTGTTGGTGCTTTAATTGTAAGTCCCATCCCTACTGTCTTATACTTACCCTTCAACTCCTTCATCCTTTTCCAGCGTTGCCTTCATCGGTCAGCAGTGAAAAGTGATTTACCATCAGCTCCAGCGTTTCATGGAGCGTGGTGGAAGTTACTATTCAATACATCTACAGGGGAGCCTTGTTATATCATCACTGAGGCTCTTAAGGCCACGTTACACACACAGATATCTGTTCAGATATTGGTCACAGATCTGTGGTTGCAGTGAAATCATGGACACATTGTTCCATTTTGTGGCTGTGTACAAATGTAACAATGTGTCCATGATTTCACTGCAACCAGAGATCTGTGACCAATATCTGAACAGATATCTGTGTGTGTAATGTGGCCGTTATAGAAGTGCATTAAGAGCCTGTTGCATAGCTTCAGCCTTATGGTCAGTCAGATGCTATGGGCACAAGATGGCACTGCGGGACCAGAGAGGGCTCGGTAGAGTGTGAAAACGCCAGAAGCAGAGTATAAAACGGGGCTTACATGTACAACATCACTGCAGCAATGAAAAAAAGAATACTGTAGTGGTGCTTTAATAGAAAAGAAACGCCAAAAAAAACCATTTGTAGCTCTTGAAAAAAGAGGGAAAGGGGAAAAGAAAGCCTGGTCGTGAAATGGTTTATCATTGCATAATGAATATTGTATGCATTATCTATGACTATCCACTTTTAGGTGTATGTAGTAATGGAAGCTTACTGCACTGTATTAGAAATGTGGTGCAGATCTTTTCAACACTATGATATACACTTTTAATACATAATGGATGTGCTTTGAATACTCCAAAAATGTACCTTAAAGAGGACCTGTCACCCCCCCCCCCCCCAAAGATTTCAATCTAAAGGCAGCACTGAATGCATCATATGTGCTGCATTCAGGCTAGGGGTCCCCATGTGTTTCTGATGTATAAATAATTAAATACCGCCTTGTAAAATGTGTAAAACAAACTCATGGGGGCATTACCAGATCCATGAGTCAGCTCCTTCTCCGGGAGCTATTCCTGCCCCCTGGTTCTGTTCCTCCCTTGTCCCTGTCCTTGCCGCCTCCTTGATGCCTGTTATTTCACCTTGCTCTGCGCCTGCGTCTCCTTGTGTTACCTCATGCAGGAACAGAGCGAGGTGTTGCTACTGTCCCCTCGCTCCTGACTCGCATCCCGCACTGACAGCAGCAATTGTTCCCGCCCTGCTCCATGTATAACACAGAGCAGGGCGGAAACATGTCCTGAGGCCCCGCGCTCCTGTCTTGCCTCCCGCCCTGACGTCAGCACTTCTTCCCGCTCTGCTCCGTGTTCTACATGGAGCAGAGCGGGAACAATTGCTGCTGTCAGGGGGGGAGGCGGGACAGCAGCGAGGGGCCGACAATAGCAACACCTCGCTCTGTGCCTGCGTGAGGTAGTACAAGGAGACGCAGGTGCAGAGTGAGGAGAGCTGACAGGCCATCAAGGAGGTGGCCAGGACAGGGAGGAGGGAGGAACATAGAAGCAGAGGGCAGGAATAAACCCTGGGAAGGAGCTGACTCATGGATCTGGTAATGCCCTCGTGACTTTGTTTAGGGCCTCTTTCACACATCATATATGCTGCATTTAGTGCTGCCTTTAGATTGAAATCTTTGGGGGGGTGACAGGTCCTCTTTAAAGAGAACCTATCAACAGGGCTGTAGTGTTGGAGTCTGTCAATTTTGGTGGAGTTGGATGTTTGGATTACTGACCTCACAACCATGGTTGTGGAGTCGGTGTCCATTTTGGTGGAGTTGGGAGTCGGAGTCGTATTCATGGAAATTGAGGAGTTGGATGCTTGGCTTGCTTACCGACTCCATAACCATGCCTATCACAAGCCTAGGGCTGTCCAAACTAGGGTTTCTACTAAATATAATAATAAAAAGTTCACAGCAGGGACCCTGATGTCCCCCAAAAGGGTCCAACTTTCCAGTAAAAGACCTTTTGGATTGTTGGACCGTTGGCATGCAGAGCTGGGTTAATGAAAAAGCAAGATCTTGCTCTTTGCACTAAGGCTGAGTTCACATGTCCAGTAATCATCTGTTAGAACGGATCCAGCAGCAATAATTTAACAGATCTGTTTTCCATCAACTGATGGTACAAATGGTAACAAAGATGGATCCTGCAAAGTTCAATTTTTAGGCAACGAAGAAAAAGTTGTTTGCCCAAGTTTTTGCCAATGGATTGCTGCTGTATCCGTTCTAACGGATGATTACTGGACATGGGAGCGTAGCATAACACGATGCCTGTTACTTAACATAGAGGTTACTGAATGGTACCCACAATTCATAAAAGCTTAGTAAAGTACGTGGCAGCACAGGGTTAGTGGATAGAGCGAGATCTCTCCTGTTCATTGCTAGAGTTTCCACAACCTGGAAATTAGGGCCCAACTGAGGCAAGAAAGTAAAGACCTTTCAGAGAGGACTTCCATTAGTAGATGATATTTAGTAAAGTCAGTCAGGCTCTGCCCACTCATTAACTCCTTCACTCAAAGCACTTTTTAAGTTTCGACCAGTATCCCTTGAGGTAATAACTCTGGAATGTTTCAACATATGCCTGTGATTCTGTATTTTCATTGTTATTAATGGTAAATTTTGGTCAATATGATTTACATTTATGAAGATATCAAAAAGTTGCCAAAAATATAAGAACATTTATGCCATTTTTAAAGTTTGAATTTAAAGGGATCCTGTCACCCCCAAAACACCTCTAAAGCTATTAAAATCTGTCCCTAGAGCATAGTAACACTTATCCTACACTCCTTTTAGCTCCTAAATGCAGCAAGTGAAACTGAAGATAAATGTTATTACACTACCTCATTAGGGATGATAATTAGTGACTATGGTATTCATAGTCACCCTGGCAGGCTCTCCCTCTTCATGATATCACGCCTCAATAGGCGTGATCTTCAAATCATATTCAAATGCGCCGCCTCCCCGCTCTCCTGTGTGTCTGCCGGGCTGCAGTGGGTGTCGGTGACGCGAATCGCGTCATTTCCGGCGCCGGGTGACGTCTGTACACCCGCGCCGCACTGCTTGCTTCAATGCCCGCACTGCGCATGCGTGCGGGGGCCCTAACAGAGCGGCGATCCGGAGACGCAGGCAGCCACAGAAGAAGAGTCCATTCCTCAGAACCACAGCACGGCGGTCCCATTAGGAACACATCAGGTTGCTAGCACATCTCCCACTGTACCACCAACGATTCACATACCCTCCCTACATAGAATAAAGTATTCTCATCTATATCACTACACTATTACTGGTGGAAGACATGTTGCCTAGGCAACTATCTGTATACAGATACACAGACAATGCTATAACATATTAGGATATGCATGCATGTATATGTATATAGTACAAACTTCATTCTACACAGATACACATTAAAACATTATATATACACATATGGACATACATTAGTATGTATATATATGTGTGCATATATATATATATATATATATATATATATACATACACACACACACGTATGTGTGTATATATATATATATATATATATATATATATATATATATATATATATACACATGTGTATATATACACATGTGTATATATATATATTTATATATATGCATATACATACACACATTTTATATATATATATATATATATATATATATATATATATATATATATATAGCTGTATGATAAAGTTTTTATATATGTATATATCCATACATTTTTAAACATATTAAAATATATTTATACATGTTTTATGTATGTTAATATATATATATATATATATATTGTGTGTACAAAGATAGAGCATCACTGTGGTAAATGGTGGTACTTTGTATACATGTATATCTGCACTATGGTATATGGTGGTACTTTGGAGCACATACACAGCACAACTTCACTATATGTCGATACATCACACTACATGTATACCTGCGCTATGGTATATGACGGCGGTACTTTATAGAACATGTACAGCAGCACTGCACCATATGGCGGTACTTTGGAGCACATACACAGCAGAAGTACACTATATGGCGCTACATCACACTACATGTATACCTGCGCTATGGTGTATGATGGTGGTACTTTGGAGCACATACACAGCACAACTACACTATATGGCACTACATCACACTACATGTTGTCACGTCCTACTGACGGACCCCACACGTGGACCCACTGGACCGCGTAAAGCGGATGCTGATACCTGGTTGATAGAGAGGCGGACACGTGTGTTAAAACGACCCAAGGCGACGTGGAAACAATACAGCAACTGGGTAAGATAGAACACAGAGAACCGGAAATACAGAGAACCCGGAGCAGGGCCTGAATCAGCAATTCAGCTTGGAAGGGATCCAGGAGGGTGACCCGGAACACGGGAGTCAGCAAGGAGCCGGTAAGGCGGAGATCTATAGGAGGAAACACACAGAAATCAGTTAACCAGCAAAACAAGGAACAACCTGACCAGACCAGGATTAGCCACTTCAATAGGTAGAAGTTGCCCTGGCAAAGACTGACAGGAAACAGGAAGCTTATATATCAGCAGGGCGGTCCTGATTGGCTTCACACCATGGTAAGGTCCAATCCGGGGCTGTCAGGGATGAACCTGACAGCCCCAGACCGGATCAGCACACAGAACCGGAGGGCTAATATGCCCTCCGTTACGGTGTGCAGCCTGACGCAGCGGCCGCTGCTGATGAATCAGTACCGCGGCTCGCGGGGAGCTAGCCGTGGTCCTGAAACAACAGCGGCGTGCAGCCTCAGGTGTCCGGTTCCTGGATCCTCCCGGACCGGGACAATCCGTCCCCATAGGCTCCCATGTTAGGGAGCGCCGGATTGCACCGGATCCGGGAGAATCTGGGATACGGCAATTTGGGGAGATTTTTCTCCCCGGACACAAAAACGTTGCAAGCAACGTTTTTTTCTCCGGTGAGAAAAATCTCAATTCTCCTGGATTCTTCCGGAGATATGGAAACTGGATGGCAGAGAGCTGCCATCTGGCTCCATCCGGCCTCATAGGATACTATGGGGCCAAAATCCGGTCCCGGGCTGTCTGGTTTACACCGGACAGCTCCGGATTGGACCTTACCGTGGTGTGAAGCCACCCTAAGGTTGGTTTCACACTGCAGTTTTTTTCCTGATCAGGTCTGTGTGCCAAAACCAGGAGTGTCTCCAAAACCCAGAACAGGTGTCAATCTGTCAATTATAGTTTTTCTCTGCAAGTTCCTCTCCTGGTTTTGGCACACAAACCGGATCGAACCTGATCAGGGAAAAAACTGCAGTGTGAAACCAGCTTAAGGGTAAGTGCACACTTACCCGGCGGTTCGGTCGGCGGCTGCTGGCGGGACCCGCCAGGAAGCTCCGGCGCCGTGCACCGGCTTCTTGGCGGGTATGAGCTGCGGGAGCCGGGCGGTATCCGGCGGCTGCCCAGCGGGTTCTCGGCGGCGATTCTGCAGCGGCTGGAAGCAGCACATGATTCTGCTTGCAGCCGCTGCAGAACCGGCCGGTTTTTAGAACATGGTCATTCTTTGCTAACCCGCTGGGAAACCTGCGGGTTAGCAACGGATGACGCTGGGTAACCGCCGGTATGTGCACAGGCTTGGGCGGGTTACATTAGTTTCAATGTTAATCCAAACGTCGGTTTGGATTAACATAAATTTAAATAAAACTAATGTATGCAAAACGGCGGTTTACACAGGTAAACCGCCGAAAACCCGCCCAGTGTGCACATACCCTAAGATTTCTGGAGTTGTGCACGCCACTTGCCAGACACTCCTGATTTATTAGGAGGCAGGCACTTAACGAAGCAAATATGTCTGCCTCCTACGTACCTCCTCATCAAAATTGGGGAGAATGTATATATTTTTGACAAATCTGGGCCATTGTTTTTCATTGAATAAAGTAAAAATGATTTCCGCTCACCACTTTGACGGACGTTTAAGACACTTCAGCACGGATGTAGTCCTGTCCAGACTAAGCATAGCTATATCCAAGCAAAAAAAATTAATTGTTTCCATCGGGCGTTGAAGGAACAGTGATAGACTTTTTTTTGCAAAAAATAACTCTTCAATATTTAATGAATCCAGACATGTTATATGTATAGACAAAAAGAATTCAACCCCTTTTTTTGCTTGGATTCTTTTTCGTTGTGAAAAGAAATTCACTGAGCACTCGGAGTTGCATAATAACTATATGAAGAAAGTGGCAGAGAAGAAGTTGCCTCAGGTCATATGTTACACAACAGTTGATATTAAATCTGTCTCTTGATGCAAATTGCCTCAGCTGGGCAATTTGAAATAATTTTTCATACTATAGACGATTATCAATTATTTTAATCTCAATTTTCCTTTCTGTTAGCTATATTTACTCCAGGTAATCTTAAAGCACCACTCCAGCATTATTTTCTCTAGTGCTGGAGTGGCTCATTAAATGTAAGCCCCCTTCACCCGGTATTATTTACCCACTCGCGGCTTCATCCTTTTTTGCTGCCATGACGCTGTCTTGTGCCCATTGCTTCTGACTGGCTGGTAGCCAGAAGCTACATCACAAGTGCTCAATACATCTCTATGAGAGCCAGAGTGAGACTTCCAGAGAGATGTTTCTGGTGATTTGTGACCTGCCAACAGCTTCAGTGATTCACAAAGTGCATCTCAGGTCACAAATCACTTGAGACTGATGGAAGCGACAGTGGACAAAGGTGAAGACGGTGGCAGGTGAGTATAAGACAAGGGAAGTGGACTATAAAGCACCACTTCAGTGGTGAAAAAGAAAAAAAACCCAAAGGAGTGGTGCTTTATAAATCCACCTGAATCCACCATACTTCCCTCCCTCGAACTATTGGGGCAACACTTTGTGCCCGACACTGGCGTTGTCAAACATCCATAAATTCCTGTAGTCTTCAAAAAATTTGTTGTTTTTTTTTCTGCAATTTATAGTGTCCTGTAGAAAAAAAATCCACAGTAAAAGATTCTTTGATTTTTCCTATATGAACGTTTGGACTGCAGATATGCAGTACAAACACCTGTGAGCTGGGATTTAGGAAAGCCAGGAGAAAAGGGAGTTCCAGTCACCATCTTGCTGTTATATTGTGTCGCCTCATGCTCCAGTCACATCCAGAGCTGTAGTCATTTTTCTGCTTGTAGGCCGATGTCACATTAGCGTATGGCATCGGATGTGATATGCTAATGACACTTGGCTCCTGCTCTGCTGCGAGCACAATCCAAGTGTTATCTACAATGATCCAATCCTGCAATCATATCACAGCTGTGGAGAAGAAAGTAGAGCTTGATCTCCCCATCTTCTCAGCGTAAACCACTCTGTACTTCATATAAAGCTCCAAAAAAATCTACTGTTTGCTACAAGTCGCTAGACCCGATGGCAGGAACACTCCTAACCATAAGGTTAGGTGTTCTCGGCCAATGGGTCTTCCGGCGAGCATTTTAGTGCCAAACAATCAGGGAAAGTTTTAGGGCCATTTTAAGTTTCAAACTTTCTTCCTGAACAATGTCTCGTTTGGCGGGTTTTTTTCATCATAAAAAAGCTCAGGTTTTCAATTGCAAACCGAATATTCATGCCGATTTTGAAATTGGCGAACATATTCAGGGAAAGTTGCGCATCTTTGTCTAAGGCGGCCGTCACACGCTACAATATCATCAGCGATATTGTTAGCAATCACGTGCACGCGCGATCGCTAACGATATCGCTCACATCGCTGGTGAGCTGTCACACAGACAGACTCACCAGCGATGTGGACCAGCGAGATCGCTGGTAACTATGGTACACATCGGGTTACTAGTAACTAGTGCATCCAGGATCTCCGGCGGTCGCGCGATGACGTCATATCGCTGCGACAGCCGGAGAACCCGGATGCAGCCAGCGCGGACGGAAGGATGAAGACGCAGCACCGAGGAGCGGCGCCGATCAGAACACCGGGATGGTAATGTATAAGCAGCGGGGGGGAGGCCTTACAAGGGGGACAGTGCCAGCTTTTGGGGGGCCATATGCATTGCTTCCCCTGCCGCTGATTGACAGGGGGAAGCAGTGCATATATAATGAGCGGCCCCACGTGACGGGGCCGCTCATACAGCAGCTTCCCCCCCCCGCCTCCTCCAGCCTCCACAGCCCCCGGGACACAGCCCCCCCGTATATGACCCGTGTATAAGCCGAGAGGGGGACTTTTCAGCCCAAATTTTGGGCCGAAAAACTCGGCTTATACACGAGTATATACGGTAAGTAAGGGACTGGCAACACCAATGTTAAGGTGCAAGCAAAAAAACCAATATATTACAAAAAGAGAGATTGCTGCAACACTAAACATTATAAGATGAGAGCACTTTGTCGTAGTTACCGGGCTCTTCCACAGTGGCGCCAATGTTGAAGCTAAGTCTCTCTTTCTTTTTTCCAGTGCAGTATTTACTGTGATCCTATTTCATATATCCCCTTTAGCTGTACATATAGCCCTGTGTCTCATTGTTATCCCCTAGTCATTAGCCATTAGCTTTTCCACATTCATATAATGTTTAGTGTTGCAGCAATCTCTCTTTTTGTAATATATTGGTTTTTTGCTTGCACCTTAATATTGGTGTTGCCAGTCCCTTACTTATATATAATATTAGACTTTTTTGGACTGTGCACCCTTCCCCCGCCCTGTAGCTACACATGCCCCTCCATTTTGCTGTAGCCCTGGTCCTGGGACACAGCATCCCAGCTGATTTTAACTGCATTCACAGGCTCATAAATACTTCCAAGCAGTAGTACACAGCATAGACTGTTAGCGTAGGACCCGGTAAGATGAGAGCACTTTGTCGTAGTTACCAGGCTCTTCCACAGTGGCGCCAATGTTGAAGCTAAATCTCTCTTTCTTTTTTCCAGTGCAGTATTTACTGTGATCCTATTTCATATATCCCCTTTAGCTGTACATATAGCCCTGTGTCTCATTGTTATCCCCTAGTCATTGGCCATTAGCTTTTCCACATTCATATAATGTTTAGTGTTGCAGCAATCTCTCTTTTTGTAATATATTGGTTTTTTTTGCTTGCACCTTAACATTGGTGTTGCCAGTCCCTTACTTATATATAATATTCTACCATGAGAAGGCAGAAGTTAACATTTAAGGATTATTAAAACTGGTATTATATATGGTGAGCATCTAATAGCCCCGAGTGGTGTATCCTGCTATATAAACTGTTCAGACTGGGGTAGAATGAAAGCCAGGCAAGAGGTCAGGAATGAGCTTTAGGCTAGGGTCAGTATTTCTTGTCATCCGAGAAAAATCAGTAGTATTATGTTAATCACACTGTATGAGAGTTTGATCTAATTTTCTCAGAATGTTCTGTTCTGTTAGTCTGTGAAAATCAGATCGTAATTGGATGTCATAAGAGCAAGGCTATGGAGTCTGAGCCTATTTTGGTGGAGTCGGTATAAAATGGACTCCTAAAATATATGATAAATTGGAACTTAAAGTTCACTTGCACATCTATGGAGTGCTCTCTGCAAATGCGCCTCCCAAATTTAACTCTAATTGGAGTTAATGTGATCCAGACCCAATGTTGGGGATGCTGCAATACCAAACAACACTGTTCCCTACTACCAGTGCACAAATAGAAATAACAAAACTGAATTTTTGGGTTGCTATTGCGCAAATTGTGTTAGGCTGGCTTCACACCATGGCACCATCAGGTCCGGGGCTGTTCGCGGTGAACCTGACAGCCCCGGACTCGATTTTGCCATAATACAGCTCTATGGGGCCGGATTGGAGTCGGATGGCAGCTATCTGCCATCCGGTTTACATCTGTCCGGAAGGATCTGGGTGTATTTAAATTTTTCTCCCGAACACAAAAATGCTGCTTGCAGCATTTTTGTGTCCAGGGCGAAAAATCAGCCCAAATTGGATCATCCCGGATCCAGGGCAATCCGGCACTCCCTAACATGGGAGCCTATGGCGCCAATCCGGGAGCATCCGGGAACTGGACGCCGGCTGCTGAAGTTCAGCGTGAGCTACGCTGAACTTTAGCACCTGGGAGCTGTCCCCTGTGAAATGGTTCAGCACCATTTCAGCAGGTGACAGATGTGCTCACCTGAATCCGACTATCAACAGGACCGGAGGGCATATTTTCCCTCCGATTCTATTTGCAAATCGGGTCCAGGGCTGTCAACCCTGATGAAGGAGCACGAACAGTTCCGAAACCGGTCGGTTCTCAGCCCCCCCCCCCCTGTGACGTCACTGCTAAGCCCCTCTCCTCTGTGCCACACCTGTTGCTGTGAAAGCTGAACGGTCGAGGCATCCAGCACTGGTGCCGCTCAAGACTGGGCACCTGCATCATCGTGTAGTGGAGGATCGACCTCCATCTACCAGCAGGTAGCTTAAGCCTTTTAAGCAACGATTGACCCTCAACACACGGAGGAAAGGATAAGTGAACATCCCCTCAGCGTACCCCTGGTTTGGTTAGGGGCTCTCTTGAGCCCATGTGTGTGGGTTTTATATGGCCATATACAAAAAAGTGGCCTTATTAAAGCTACCGGAGCAGGAGAATTTTTTTTTTCTTGTGCATCCTGAGGTAATACACGTGTGCATATAGTTTAAAAGAAGCTGCTTTTGAATAAAGCACAAAGGGAAGATAACTGTATAATCATTATAATTCCTGACAATCTGGGTAGGAAAGAGTCTAATGAGCTTATGTATCATTACCTATTAACACACATATGCAGTAGAAACCTTTACAATAAGTTTCCGGCTGAGTTAGGAAATCCACATTAAACAATCTTTTGGTTGATGTTTGTCCACGAGGGATTATATATCACCGTAGATGTGTAAACTCAGTTAGTACACGTCTCTTTGTACTAACACAATTTGCGCAATAGCAACCCAAAAATTCTGTTTTGTTATATAATAAATTGGGTACAGTAGTTCAAAGCAGATTGTGCTGAATATTATTATTTTCTATCTAAATATCTTATCATAATGATCAAAACCTGATAACATTGTAAGACAATAAATTTATCACTTACCCGTATATACTCGTGTATAAGCCGACCCGTGTATAAGCCGACCCCCCTACGTTTGCCCCCAAAACCTGGGAAAACCTATTGACTCGTGTATAAGCCGAGGGTGGACCCCAGCACAGGTATACAGCCCCCAGCAGTGTGGTATACAGCAGCCTCCCCAGTGGTATATACAGACCCCAGTGGTAATACAGCAGCCCCAGTGGTAATACAGCAGCCCCAGTGGTAATACAGCAGCCCCAGTGGTAATACAGCAGCCCCAGTGGTAATACAGCAGCCCCAGTGGTAATACAGCAGCCCCCGGGGCTATACAGCAGCCCCAGGGGCTATACAGCAGCCCCAGGGGCTATACAGCAGCCCCAGGGGCTATACAGCAGCCCCAGGGGCTATACAGCAGCCCCAGGGGCTATACAGCAGCCCCAAGGGCTATACAGCAGCCCCAGGGGTAATACAGCAGCCCCAAGGGCTATACAGCAGCCCAAGGGGTAATACAGAAGCCCCAGGGGTAATACAGCAGCCCCAGGGGTAATACAGCAGCCCCAGGGGTAATACAGCAGCCCCAGGGGTAATACAGCAGCCCCAGGGGTAATACAGCAGCCCCAGGGGTAATACAGCAGCCCCAGGGGGTATACAGCAGCCCCAGGTGCTATACAGCAGCCCCAGGGTGTATACAGCAGCCCCAAGGGGTATACAGCAGCCCCAAGGGGTATACAGCAGCCCCAAGGGGTATACAGCAGCCCCAAGGGGTATACAGCAGCCCCAAGGGGTATACAGCAGCCCCAGGGGGTATACAGCAGCCCCAGGGGGTATTCAGCAACCCGAGAGGGTATACAGCAGCCACAGGGGGTATACAGCAGCCCCAAGGGCTATATAGCAGCCCCAGGGGCTATACAGCAGCCCCAGCGGTAATACAGCAGCCCCAGCGGTAATACAGCAGCCCCAGGGGCTATACAGCGGCCCCAGGGGCTATACAGCAGCCCCAGGGGCTATACAGCAGCCCCCTGGGGGTACCCAGCAGCCCCCAGGGGGTACCCAGCAGCCCCCAGGGGGTACCCAGCAGCCCCCAGGGGGTACCCAGCAGCCCCCTGGGGGTACCGAGCAGCCCCCTGGGGGTACCCAGCAGCCCCCAGGGGGTACCCAGCAGCCCCCTGAGGGTAACCTGCAGCCCCAAATGCTGGCACTCACCCCCCCTTGCAAGGGCCCCCCCCGGGCGCTTCTCTTACCATCCCAGTCTTCTGATCCGCGCTGCTCCTCGGTGCTGCGTCCTCGCAGCTCCCGTCCTGCTACATCCGGGATCCCCGGCCGGAGATCCCGGATGTAGCAGGACGGAGCACCGAGGACGCAGCACCGAGGAGCGGCGCGGATCAGAAGACCGGGATGGTAATATAAGCGCCCGGGGGGGGGCCCTTGAAAGGGGGGGGTGAGTGCCAGCATTTGGGGGCATATGCACTGCTTCCCCCTGCCGCTGATTGACAGGGGGAAGCAGTGCATATTTAATGAGCGGCCCCACGTGACGGGGCCGCTCATACAGCAGCCTCCCCCGCCTCCTGCAGCCACCACAGCCCCGGGACACAGCCCCCACCCGTATTGACTCGTGTATAAGCCGAGGGGGAGACTTTTCAGCCCAAATTTTGGGCTGAAAAACTCGGCTTATACACGAGTATATACGATAACCCATTCATTAAATTTTTCGTTTTTTTGCTCCTTTGCTCCCAAGAGCCATAACTTTTTTTATTTTTCCGTCAATATCGACATAGGATGGCTTGTTTTTTGCGGGACAAGTTGTATGTGCAGTGAAAATTGGAAAAAAAGTGCAATTACACATTTGTTTTTTGGATTTTAAAGTCGCCATGTTCACTATATGGTAAAATTGACATGACGGTGTGATGTCTCAGGTCGGTACGAGTTCGTAGATACCAAACATGTATACCTTTACTGGTCTCTAAGTGGTGAAATAAAATTCAGAAGTTTAAAAAAAAAAAAAAAAAAACAAACAATCACACTTTTTGCACCATGTTCTGTGACCCGTACCGTCCTCATTTTTCAGCATCTAGGGGTATGTGATGGCTATTTTTTTGCATCTTGAGCTGACCTTTCTAATGATACCATTTTTGGATGGATGCGCTGTTTTGATCACCTGTTATTACATTTTATAGCAATGTTGCAGTGACCAAAACAACGTAATTTTGGCGTTTGTACTTTTTTTTCTGTTACGCAGTTTATGGGTCTCATTAATTGATTTTATATATTGATATATTGGGCATTTCTGAACGCGGCAATACCAAATACGGTATGTGTACTTTTTTTTCAATATTTTTATTTTGAGTGGGGGATAAGGGTAGTGATGTGAACTTTTAGGTTTTTTTTCTTTTTTCATATTTTTAAAAATTTTATTTACTTACTAATTCTTGTTTTTACACAGCCCCAGAGGGGTCAAGCCAGGACCCCGGGCTGTCATGTAAGCGCCGGAGATCTCGCAATATTATTGCGGGATCTCCGGTGCAGGCAGGGAACAGCGCGTTCCCTGATGCGGCGGCTTTGAATCCCGCTGTTAGTAATTGACAGCAGGATCCAAAGGGTTGACAGCACCGCTTGGATCCCCAGCATCTCAGCTGATGAGATCTGCTGAGATGTCGGGGAGATGTCCGCGGCGGAGCTCACATCAAACCCCTATAACAGGCCCATGACGTTGTTAAATTGAGGAATCTGGAGTAGAAGGTTTGGCTTACTGACTCCACAGCCTTGCATAAGAGTGCAGTCCGATTTATTTTTTTTGGATCTATTGACTTGCATGGCTGAGTGCGAACAAAGGCAAGTCTGGCATATAGCAATACTTTTACCCTCGAACAGACTTGATCCGAGGATAAAAATAAAAAAAATAAGTCAGACTTGCACAAAGCCCCATAGAATAACATTTGTCCGAGTGCAATGTGATGTTTTGTTGAATGACACCAACTTTACTCTTAAGTAAGATATAGATATCTGTGATATTTAAAAAAAAAAAAATTGTGACTAAGCACTAACGGGCATGTAGCTGCCACCTACCTGCCTGTTGTACCCGTCACTGTTTACTTCCAACCGGAGTGGTCTTAGACCGCTCCTGTCAGTGATTTTTTTTTTACTTCTGCCGACATCGCAATTACAGAGGGGAGGAATCCTCCTCTCTGTCAACGAGTGTCAGAGCTGACGTCACATTGATTGACAGCTGGCTCCCCCAATCAGTTAGCGAGGAGTCAATCAGCATGATGTTGGCGGTCCTGCCACTTACACAGAGCAGAGCAGAAAAGCTGTTCTGCTCTGTTTACTGTGCCATGCTGCCCCTGCAGGAGCGGTCCACGACCGCTCTGTGCTGGGGGTGAACAGTGGGGGCTGGTGCTGGGCACAGTAGGGAGGTAGGTGCAGCTACCTGCCTATTGGTGCTTAGGCACGTTTTTATACATATATGTATATGTGTGTGTGTGTGTATGTGTATATAAATAAATAAAATGTCTCCTGGATATCTCCTTTAATGGAAGACATGCCAACACAATGAAAAGCCACAGGGGACTGACAAAAAGGGAGAAGGTGAGAGCCCCATCTTTCCTCTCATTTTTCAAAGAGCTATAATTTTTTTCCCCTGTTGACGTAACTGATATGAGGCTTTATTTTTTTCAGTTTGTGACGAGGTGTAGTTTTTAGTGCCACTGTTTGCGTTATCATGTGACCTATAGATAGATGGTAAAAAACCTGCATGGTAAATCCTCGTTCACACAGTGCGTGTTTTGCGCGCATTTTTGTGCACACTTTTCTTCCCAAAGCGCACCTGTGTCTGTGTTTCACAGCAAAGTGAATGGACTTTCACTTTTACTGTTCACACGCAGCGCTATTTTCGGCTGCGCTTTTACAGGAGAAAGCGCGCGCGCGCGTAAAAAGTATGAACATGTTCATTCTTTCTGCTTTTTTTTTTTTTCTGCTCACCCATAGGCCCCATGATAACCGCTGGAATTACGCATTGCCGTTCAGACGATGCGTAATTCCAGTGGGATTATGCCGGCGCTGATGTCACAGAGGAGAGGAAGAATCTTGTTCCTCCTGCCCTGTGTCACATCTGTCACAGCCCCATTTAATTTCGCAGTGTATTATACAAATGTAATGCCAAATGTATTAAAAATAACAAAGATTGTTATACTTACCCTCCGCCGATTGTTCGGTAACTGGAAGCTGGAGCAGGTATTGCATGATGTCATAATGACATCGGCGCTGTGATTAGCCTGCTCCCGGTCATGTGATATGCGCGTCACATATCACTTGACCGAGAGCGGGCTAATCAAAGCGCCGATTAGGACATCATGCAAGGTCCTAGCAGGTCAATGCCTGCTACTGCTCCCGGCTACCGATCATCCGGCGGAGGGTAAGTATAACAATCTTTATTATTTTTAATACAATTGGCTGAATTTTACATTTGATTGCTCAGTGTATGATACACTGCAAAATCAAATGAGGGCTGTGACAGATGTGACACGGGAGGAACAGGATTCTTCCTTCCCTCTGTGACATCACTGAACAAGTAGCCCCGTAAAAACACGCGGTGTGTGAATGCATCCGCATATTTTTACGGGGCTTTTTTGCACATGTCAAAACGCTGAAAAAAGCGCAAAAAAAGCGGTGTGTGTGAGCACAGCCTAAAATGAAGAAAACAATTTTTTTTTATGGAATTCATTGTGCAGTAAAGATGACATAGCAACAATTCTATATACATGTATATTTATAAACCCCTTATTTTAGTGTTTAAAATACAGTACATTATAACAAATAGAATAGTAATAATTGGTTAGTGTCGTCATTTTCTGGTACCTGTAAGGTACACACCACGTTTTTATGTGTTGCAGGGGAGGAAGAATCCTGCTTCCTCCTCCCCTCTGTCACATCTGTGCACGTCCCTAATGATTTGACAGTGTATTATTATACACTGTGAAATCTAAATTCAATAAAGCCACAGGTTTTTAAAATAATAAACATGGATACTTACCCTCCGGCGGGTGGGTGGCGGGTGTCCGGGAGCTAGGACCGGTGAGCAGCCACAGATTCCGAGTGGAAAAAGACCTGTGGTGATGTCAGAGGGCGTTCCCGGCGCTGATTGGCCTCTCGCTGTCATGTGATACATATCACATGACTGGAACGCCCTCTGACATCACCACAGGTCCTAGCAGGACCATCCCAGCGGCGGCTCCTGGACACCGGAACACCCGTCAGAGAGGTAAGTATTTAAATCTTTATTATTTTTAATACATTTGTCTTTATTTAGCTTTGATGTTGCAGTGTATATTAATACACTGTGAAATCTAATGCATGGTCACAGATGTCACACAGGGGAGGAGTAAGCAGGATACTTCCTCCCCTCTGTGACGTCAGATGCAGCAACGCCGCCCTTATAGGAAAAAGCATCGGCGCTGCTGTGTAAAGAATTGACACGGTCATTCTTTTTACGCAGGCGGTTTTACCTATAAAAGCGTAGCGTATTTTTACGCACTGTCTGCACGGCAAAGTGAATTTCCCATTCACTTTGCCGGCAGACAAAAAGCACATTGCGTATTTTGAAACCGAGCGCAAAAATACAGTGTGTGTGAACGCAGCCTAAGGCTACGATCACACATTGTGTATTTTTGTGCGCTTTTTTAAGCGCACTTTTCAAAATACGCAATGTGTTTTGTGTCTGCCAGCAAAGTGAATGGGAAATTCATTTGCCGAGCAGACACTGCGTAAAAATACGCAGTTGTTTTTATGGCAGAAAGCGTAGTTGCGTAAAGAATTGAGATGTCAATTCTTTACGCAGCTGCTCCTGCGTTTTCGCCCTCTGACGTCACAGAGGGGAGCAAGAATCTGGCTTCCTTGTCCCCTCTGTGACAGCTGTGACCTCCCCATTAGATTTCGCAGTGTATTAATATAGACTGCGAAATCTAAATTAAATAAAGCCAAATGTATGTAAAATAAAAAAAAAATGAAATACTTAACTCTCCGACGCCTTTTCCCGGTGTCTGGTGCTGAGGCCAGGAGATGTGTGTTCTGCCAGGACCTGCCATGATGTCAGGGGACGTTCCCGACGCTGATTGGCCGCTCGCAGTCATGATACATATCACATGTCCGCGATCGGCCAGTCAGCGCCGGGAACGACCCCTCTGACATCACGGCAGGTCCTGGCAGAACACACATCACCTGTCTTCGGCACCAGACACCGGGAAAAGGCGTCGGACAGGTAAGTATTTGATTCTTTTTTATTTTACACACATTTGGCTTTGTTTCATTTAGATTTCGCAGTGTATATGAATACACTGCGAAATCTAATGGGCGGTCACAGCTGTCACAGACGGGAGGAGGAAGCAGGATTCTTCCTCCCGTCTGTGACATCACCTGCGCTTTCTGGGGTAAAGAAAGTGTAGTGTGTGAAAGCCCCTGCGTATTTTGTTGTGCTGTTTTGCACGGCCGACAAACGTGGCAAAAGGCGCGCGCAAAAAAGCGCAACAAAATACGCAAATGTGTGAACGTAGCCTAAAGATGTTAAAGTATCTGTAAATGGAGCAGTGAGGGCTTGATTCTTGCGTGGTGGGCTGTAGTTTTGTATGAGTATCATTCCGTATTTTCATACGACATGCTGCAGCTCTGGAAGCCACGCTTTGTCATTTTGTGGTGCAGAAAAAAGAAGCACAGTGGGCATGGGAATCTATAGAGCAGAGCCATGTTCTGTACTTGTACTGTAGTATGCAGTGAAAGTAACTTGCATCCAAAACGCTGATTATTCTGATTGTGAACACTAAATCCTAAGCAATCAACTACTGTTTTGGGTTTTTTTTTTTTTTTTGCATTTTTACCATAAACTACAATTTTGGTGTTTTTTTTTTTCTTTTGTGTGGTGCACTGTATGGGCTAATTAATATTATAATTTGTTAGATCTGTGGGTGTGGCAATACCAAATATGTTTTATTTATTTTTTCAAGTGGGTAAAAGAGGGGTTGACAAACTTTTTGTATATTTTTATTTTCTTTTAATACGTACAACTTTTTTTATTTTTCACTTTTTTATTGATCTACATAGTGGACTTAAACATGTGATGGTTTGATTGCTTATACTTTAACTGGTTGCCCAGGTTTGGGATGAAAGTCTAGTTAATCTACTTGGGACTGCAGAGCGCAGCTTCACTCATACACACAAGGATATCGGTAATGATATCCATTTTGGCAGAGCGCCAGTATCGGAGAGAGATTTTTCCATCCGATGCTGAGCAATGTCGTTACAATAATATTGTATGTTAAAAAGTACCGTATATACTCGTGTATAAGCCGACCCGTGTATAAGCCGACCCCCCTACTTTTGCCCCCAAAACCTGGGAAAATCTATTGACTCGTGTATAAGCCGAGGGTGGACCCTAGCACAAGTATACAGCCCCCAGCAGTGTGGTATACACCAGTCCCAGAGGTAGATACAGCAGCCCCAGTGGTAGTATACACGCAGCCCCAGTAGTATATACAGCCCCAGTGGTAGTATATACAGCCCCAGTGGTAGTATACAGGGCCCCAGAGGTATATACAGCCCCAGTGGTAGTATATACAGCCCCAGTGGTAGTATATACAGCCCCAGTGTTAGTATACAGGGCCCCAGAGGTATATAGCAGCCCCAGTGGTAGTATACAGAGCCCCAGAGGTATATAGCAGCCCCAGTGGTAGTATACAGGGCCCCAGAGGTATATAGCAGCCCCAGTAGTAGTATACAGGGCCCCAGAGGTATATACAGCCCCAGTGGTAGTATATACAGCCCCAGTGTTCGTATACAGGGCCCCAGAGGTATATAGCAGCCCCAGTGGTAGTATACAGGGCCCCAGAGGTATATAGCAGCCCCAGTGGTAGTATACAGGGCCCCAGAGGTATATAGCAGCCCCAGTGGTAGTATACAGGGCCCCAGAGGTATATAGCAGCCCTAGTGGTAGTATACAGGGCCCCAGAGGTATATAGCAGCCCCAGTGGTAGTATACAGGGACCCAGAGGTATATAGCAGCCCCAGTGGTAGTATACAGGGCCCCAGAGGTATATAGCAGCCCCAGTGGTAGTATACAGGGACCCAGAGGTATATAGCAGCCCCAGCGGTAGTATACAGGCAGCCCCAGTAATGCAGGCCCCCCCCAGCGTCTCTCCGGTCACCTGTAAAGCAAGCTATACTTATCAGTGTCCCGCTCGCACCCGCCGCTGCCGACATCCGCGATCCTCCATCTTCATGCGACTCCTCTTCCTGTTTCCTGTGCGCGTCGCCGGGAATGACGTCATTGCCGGCGACGCGCACAGAAACAGGAAGAGGAGTCGCATGAAGATGGAGGATCGCGGATGTCGGCAGCAGCGGGTGCGAGCGGGACACTGATAAGTATAGTTTGCTTTACAGGTGACCGGAGAGACGCTGGGGGGGCCCTGCATTACTGGGGATGCGGGGGCTGCTGTATACCGATGTATACATCGGTATGTACCGATGTATACATCGGTATACAGCACTGACTCGCGTATAAGCCGAGGGGGGTACTTTTCAGCCCAATTTTTGGGCTGAAAAACTCGGCTTTACGCGAGTATATACGGTAATTTATAAACTTCATGATTTCACATGTAAAAGCCGCTCCTGCAGCTCTGTGCTACATGTCGGCACAGAGCTGCAGGAGCGGGTTTATAAAGCCGGTGTTTAATGGGTTAATGTTAGTGTGCCACATGGCCCCAGAGAGTGCCCTCACTCCCCTGGAGCCATGTATCTAAAAATATTGGCAGCGCTGAGGTTATTTCATGTACGTTGCAGAAGCCGCACACTGTCGGCTCTGCTATATCCATTCATAAAAAGCTGCCGGCTCCTGTTATTTGACAGTGCGGCGTGAACAATTGCTAAACAGCTCCCTGAATAGGGAGCTGTCCGTGGTACATGCGCAAAATGCGTAATGTACATGCCGCTATCCAGTGTGCTGGACTGCTTTTATACAGCAGTTCTATGGGCACCGCACCGCCATAGGAGTGCTGTATAACCGTTCAGCACCATAGACAGCGACCAGTACATTACGCATTTTGCGTAAGTACCTCGGACAGCTCCCTATTCAGGGAGCTGTTATAGGGAGCTGTTTAGCAATTCTTCACGCCGCACTGTCAGCGGCTTTATATGAATGGATATAGCAGAGAGGACAGTGTGCGGCTTCTGCAAAGTACATGAAATAACCTCAGGGCTGCCAATGTTTTTAGCTACATTGTTCCAGGGGAGTGCGGACACTCTCTGGCGACATCTGGTACACTAACATTAACCCATTAAACACCGGCTTTATATACCTGCTCCTGCAGCTTTGTGCCGACATGTAGCACAGAGCTGCTGGAGCGACTTTTACATGTAAAATCACGGCCTTATCATGGTTTTTAATAAACTTTGGTACATGACAGCGGCAGGAATAGAAATCTGAAGATCGTTCATGGTGTCACGCTGTCCGATGCTGCAGTTTGCTGCAGCATTAAATGGACGATGAACGATAGATTTGAGGTCAGGAGCTCAAATTTATGATGAACTATCTAACGATTTTTCCTTTAGATATCCGACGTTTACACGCAACGATCCTAAAATGAGATCGTTTGAACGATCACAAAAGCGTGTATCGTTTCAGATATCGGAGCGTGTGATGTGGCCCTAACAGTGTGTACTTTGACTGAGGATTCAAAAGTGTACACTCTGGCTTACTGCAGACTCATCCCAAACCTGGACAAACCCTTTAAAGATCCAGCTGTAGTATGAGCTGCAACAGGCCCTACCATAGGCTGCAGTTCTGAGGAGGTGGTGTCACCCCCTGCAGCCCTGGTTGGAAGTGATCATGTTCTGACACCTTTTAAAGGGGTTGTCCAGTCTAGAAAGAAAAGTTTACAGTTACTATTTGACTGCAGACTTGTGAATCCTCGCGGGGAGCGCATTGTGCTATGTGAGGATTTTTCAGTATCTGCATTGGGAACAGCAATGAAGTATTTGATATTCCATACTCCTGGCTAGAACCCGACTAATGGGTGCAGTTACCTCAATAACCTTGCATTCAGCAAAACTGTGCCCAGTTAAAGGGGTTCTGCCTGAGCATATGCATATCACGTTCTTGACGTTCTAGCTTAGGCTGCTTTCACATCACGATTTTTGAGGATCCGTGGCTCTCCGTTGTAAAACGGATAGCCACGAATCCGATTTGGCCCCGAAGTATCCCTATGAAACACAGATTGGTCCTGTATGGCCATCCGATTGTGCCCAAATTGTAACAGATCCAATTGTGTCTGTTTTTTTTGCTGTTTTTTTGCTGTACCCAGAAAAGGAGACTGCTCTGATTTGGGGCACTGCGGACCAAATCGGACACAATGGAATCTGGCACGGTCCACGGCAATTAACATGGGGGCTTATGGAGCGAGGGTCTGTCAAAAAACAGAATTGTTTCCCGAACCCGATTTTAGTGTACTGAGCATGCAGGGCTGTGGAGTCGGTAAATCAAACCACAGACTCCAACTCTGACTCCGACTCCTGAATTTCCCTGGCTCCGACTCCAACTCCGACTCCTTTGACTCCGACTCAGACTCCTTCATTCATGGCTCGTTTTTAAGTTATAAAATTATTGTAGGTCAATGGTAATCATTATAATGACATAATAATAAAGATATTTAGATAAAACATAATAATAATTCATAATAATATTCAGCACATTCTGCATTGAACTACTAGACCCAATTCATTATATATTTTAGGAGTCGGAACATTTTCTATCGACTCCACCAAAATGGGCAGCGACTCCGACTCCACAGCCCTGTGAGCATGTACACTAAAACTGCTCTTTACCGTGTAATTTCACTTTTGCAATGTATATACATACATTGCGGAAGTCAAGCAAGGGTTAAAAATAAAAAAAAAAGACCCTCACCCCCTCCGGCGTGTGTCCGAAATGTGCGCCGCGGCATCTAGCTCCAAAGGCTTAAGGACCTGTATCAGCTGGCAGGGCGGGGCAACCTGATCAGCTGACTGGTCACATGACATCATCAGCGCTGTTTAAATCTCCCGACCGCCGATCGGTTTAGGCGGGCGGGCTATTTAAACCGCTCAGCTGATGGGGTCATGAGGCCAGTCAGCTGATCAGGTTGCCCTGCCCGGTCAGCTGATACAGGTCCTTAAGCCTTTGGAGCTAGATGCCGCGGGACATACGCAGGAGAGGTGAGAATCTTTTTATGTATTTTTAACCCTTGCATCATTTCCGTAATGTATGTATATATATTACGAAAGTGAAAGTGCCCCACTTGCCTGCGCTTTGCAGGCCCAGGCTTTTCTGGGTCCGGATCTGTGAAAATCACGGACCCGGAAACAGAAATGGCATCCGTAGGCACACATACGATCCTGTTCTTTCCTGTCCGTGGGGTCCTGCAAAAACAGGATCCTTACGGACAGGAAAAAATAGTGATGTGAAAGTAGACTTAGAACTGAATTCACACAGATTACATTGTGTGCAATGTGAGGATTCACAAGTCTGCAATCACACAGAGTCACTGCAGACTTTTCACTGTAGACCGGCAACTTTAAAGGGGTTAGAAACATATAGTCCAAAAATCTCAAAATGAATGAACAGTTCTGGCTATATCATTGAAAGCACATTATGTGCAGATATAGTGCAACATAAACTTAGCAGCACTTAGTACTCAGAAACCGGAGAAAACAAGAGTATTTGTGCAAAAATTAGGAAAACTTTATTAAATCTCATCAAAGTTAATACATTAGTATAAGCAGCATTTGTTACATTAAAAAGGGTGACTGCACCCACATGGACAAAAAAGAACAAAACAAAAAAAAAAAACACAAGGGGCCATTGCTAAGCAACATGACCAACTAACCAATGTGGAAGTGGTTGCATATGTAGGTGCATCCTGAGGAGGGAATAAAAATAAACTAGATATGAAAAATAAAAAAATGTAAAAAGTGACAGTGTACTTAAAGGGGAACTTTAATGAGAGAGAAAACTTTTTAGTACAGTTCCTGACCTGCTACATGATTAAGCAGAGGGGTCATTCCATGTCAAGTGAACCAATGATTATTACCTATATATTTTTAATTCTTTTGAGATTTTGTTATTTGATAATAGCATGTCAGACAATGCAAAATGTGAAGAGAAAAATTTTAAAAAAAATTAATTTTTTAAAAAAATGATTTTCAAATTTCGCTGTTGCCTGCCTTTACGTTTCTCCTCATAACTAAGGCTAGGAATAAGATAGAGAGACAAAATAAACAGCATTCTACTCAGAACTATACAGGCTTTCACCAGATATGTCACAAGAGGATCTTTGTTAATATTTTACCCATGTGATCGCAAGCGCAAAACTTTAAAATGCATTTCCGAAAAATCAGCGCGCTTTAAATATTTCAAAAACTGCCCATGTGTCTGCTTTGCTCTTAGCCACATCTGTACCAAATTTCAAGTTGGGATCGCGATGGGATCATATTTTAAAATATTTTACTATTAATAGCGTCAATGGGTCATTCCATATTAAGTGATCTAAATATGAATATTTTTTTTTACCTGACGTCTTTAGATTTTTTTTTAATTTTTTTTCCTTTATGAAGTACTACTTTAGTTAATTACAAATTCAAAGTTTAGAATTTTTTTCTTCATCAGTTAATTTTTTACAGATTTTTAAAGTTTAAAAAAAGTGTGAATTTTGGCCTGGTATGACTTTACATTTTTTTATCTTGGGCTAGAAATAAGATAGAGAAACAAAATAAACACCATTCTACTCAGAACTGTCCAGGCTTTCACCAGATATGTCACAAGAGTATATTTGTTAATTTTAATTTTTTACCCATGCGAACGCAAACGCAACATTTTGAAACGCATTTCTGAAAAAACGTTTTAATAAAAATTTTCCAAAACTGACCATGTTGCTTTTATGCTCTTAGCCACATCTGTACCAAATTTCAAGTTGGGATCGTGATGGGATCATATTTTAAAATATTTAACTATTATAGCGTCAATTCAAAAATCTTGAATTCAGATCTGGTCAACCTGTGGTCTAAAAGCGTGGGGTCTATATTTATCAAATCCATTATTTTTAGACATTACTGTATTATTTTGATATGTTACAGCTTAGAAGCAGGAGAGGACATATAGGAAAAAGCTTTGTTAGGGCTCAACCTGAGAAAGCACAGGGATAGACAGTGAATGCAGGGCAGATGATAGGCCAGCAGCTCTGTCAATCATGTTAAGTGTCTACCCATGCATTCAGGAAGTAAGACAGCTCGTTCAGACCTTTCATGTCCTGACATGTCTGGACATCTTCACTCCTGAACAAACAATAGTCTGTACAAAGCCATCAAGGCTGTGTACTAAAATATGGGTGAGTAAATATATTAATAGTTTAATGCTTTTATTATTAAGAGCCAATACACACAGTGCTATTCTTAGGGATCATCATTCAGAAAAACAGCCCCATTGATTTTTATGGGGTTCACCACATGCAGTGTTTTTGGAAACACTCAAGAGTGAGTAAATCACTGCTTGAACTACTTTTTAATCGCTGCAATAAACGCAGCATTTATCATTTACCGTATATACTCGCGTATAAGCCGGGTTTTTCAGCCCAAAAATTGGGCTGAAAAGTCTCCCCTCGGCTTATACGCGAGTATATACGGTAAATGATAAATGCTGCGTTTATTGCAGCGGTATAAAAAAAAATCTCAAGGGGTAGTACACAGCAGCCCCAGGCCCCCCTCACTGTTTGGCGCCCCCACCTCAGGATGCCCCCCCCCCGCACGCAGCGCTGCGCTCATACATTACCAGCCTGTCAGCTGTCATCCTCCGGTGGCGGATCGCGGCTCCCGGCTCCGGCTTCCATCTTCTTCTGTGTCTTCCTGCATGTCACATGACCGGCCGGCGTCGCGATGACGTCATCGCCATGAGCCCCGGTCACAATGCAGGAAGACACAGAAGAAGATGGAAGCCGGAGCCGGGAGCCGCGATCCGCCACCGGAGGATGACAGCTGACAGGCTGGTAATGTATGAGCGCAGCGCTGCGTGCGGGGGGGGGGGGGCATCCTGAGGTGGGGGCGCCAAAAAGTGAGGGGGGCCTGGGGCTGCTGTGTACTACCCCTGGGGCTGCTGTAAATACCCCTGGGACTGTGTACTACCCCTGGGGCTGCTGTGTACTACCCCTGGGGCTGCTGTATACACCCCTGGGGCTGCTGTATACACCCCTGGGGCTGCTGTGTACTACCCCTGGGGCTGCTGTGTACTACCCCTGGGGCTGCTGTGTATTACCCCTGGGGCTGCTGTGTACTACCCCTGGGGCATAAAATTGTGAATTGTGAACGGGTTTATATGCCCAAGGATAATTGGAAATAATGAATAGGTGTGTGTAGGGCCTTCACAATGGTGTCCAAGTGTGGATACCAAATTAAGGAATGTTGAAAGGGGAATAATTACAGTGGAAGCAAGAGGATCACAATTCACAATTTTATCAGGGTTAGTGATAGGACTTGGCAGTGGAGGCTCCTTGTAAGTGGATGCCAAGCTTACTCTCTAGTGATCACTATTGAAAACCAAGATCTCCGTTTTATTACATTTAGCATAAGGCAGTTTCTGCAATTCACCTTACATTATATCCAATGGATCCTCTTGCTTCTAGTGACACTCATTGATTCACATTATCATTAATCATGAAAAAGTAGTGTCGCGGCAGATAACCTACTGTAAGTATATTATTATTTTCTGCCAGCACCTACGCTTGTGGTGATGCCGTCTTAATCTGATATATATATTGTTTATTTGTGACTGAGCTCCCACTGTAATTATTCCCCTTTCAACATTCCTTAATTTGGTATCCACACTTGGACACCATTGTGAAGGCCCTACACACACCTATTCATTATTTCCAATTATCCTTGGGCATATAAACCCGTTCACAATTCACAATTTTATCAGGGTTAGTGATAGGACTTGGCAGTGGAGGCTCCTTGTAAGTGGATGCCAAGCTTACTCTCTAGTGATCACTATTGAAAACCAAGATCTCCGTTTTATTACATTTAGCATAAGGCAGTTTCTGCAATTCACCTTACATTATATCCAATGGATCCTCTTGCTTCTAGTGACACTCATTGATTTACATTATCATTAATCATGAAAAAGTAGTGTCGCGGCAGATAACCTACTGTAAGGACATACTCTTTGACACACAAGGAAATGGCGATTGCTAGTAAGCGTTTATGGACAAGATTACATTTCACCCACTAGAAGGGACAAATTGATAAAATTCCACTTTAAAAACATACTATTAATTGTTTGATTAGTTCATAATTTATAGAACGATGATTTAACTACTGTACTATTCTTATTAAACACTTCATAAATCACATGTTTAGTGATAGAATAGAAAACAAATTTATATGTATAAATAGGGGTTAACATTTTTGGTTCTTTTAATCTTGTTTAATCAAACTTGAGGATATGATCACCTTTCTTCTTTTGGTTTGTTCAATACATTCAAGTTGAAAATGCTGAGCGTTGTGTTCTGATGATTAAGGCTACTTTCACATTACGATTTTTTAAAATCCGATGCTGTCCGATATAAATCGGACAGCATCGGATATAAACTGATCCCTGCAGTCGGATGCCAAATAGGCATCCGATCCGACATCTGCAGGATCAGTTGCTGTCATCAGACCTGTCAGCTGTTCTCCCCTGTCTCCCCCTCATCTCTCCTGTGTGTCCCCCTCATCTCCCCTGTGTGTCCCCCTCTGTTTCCCCCTTCTTGTCCCCTGTGTGTCCCCCTTCTTGTCCCCTGGTTGTCCCCCTTCTTGTCCCCTGTGTGTCCCCCTTCTTGTCCCCTGTGTGTCCCCCTTCTTGTCCCCTGTGTGGCCCCCTCACGTCCCCTGTGTGGCCCCCTCACGTCCCCCAGTGCTCCCCCTCCTTTCCCCGTCCTCCGGAATAAAAAAAAAAAAAAAAAAAAGTTTATACTCACCTCCGCCGTCTTCCTGCAGGTTTCCGGTGGCTCCCCCAGGCTCCCGGTATCTGCAGAGGTCCTCTGCTGTTCAGGACCTGCGGTGATGTCACAGTCACGTGACCGCGGGTTCACCATGGTAACCCGCGGTCACATGACTGTGACATCACCACAGGTCCTGAACAGCAGAAGAAGACCTCTGCTGACACCGGGAGCCTGCGGGAGCCACCGGAAACCTGCAGGGAGACGGCGGGGTGGAGGTGAGCATAAACTTTTTTTTTTTTTTTTTTAACCCTTGTGCTCCCAGTTAGGAGCAGTTTTACTGTACTGAGCATGCTCAGTACAGTAAAATAGGGTCCGAGGAGACATCAGATGTTTCCTCGGACCCTTCTCCGTAGGGCCCCATGTTATAGGGATCGGGTCAGATCGGATGTGCACTAAATGCCATCCGATTTGGTCCGATCCGATTCTGTCAGATTTTATTATCGGTGCAAAAATCGGTGCAGGCGCCGATTTTTGCACCGATAATAAAATCGGACAGAATCGGATCGAACCAAATCGGATGCCATTTAGTGCACATCCGATTCGGTCCGATGCCCATAGGGCTGCATGGGGCCAAATTCGGATCCGATGCTGTCCGATTTTCATCGGACAGCATCGGATTTAGAAAAATCGTAGTGTGAAACCAGCCTAAGATGTATTTATCCTGGCACTTATGGGATTTGTTTTTTGTGTTTCTTTTTTGTTGCATATAAATGTTTTATTCAATAAGTTGTGATAACTCATACAACCATAAAATAAAAAATATATAAATTTGACAGGTCCCAAGTTGAATCTCTGCACAAATATAACCAAGAACACAATCAGTCATTTTTTCACAATTGCCCGTCAATAGTTTGAACTTGATATAAAGAAACATAGTCTTGTAACATATCAAATGAAAGCTGTTACCGTTCTGAGTAAAATGATGCCTCTCCCACTTCATTATCTTATTTCTAGCCTGAGATAAAAAAATGTAAAGTCATACCAGGCCAAAATTCACCCTTTTTTTAAACTTTAAAAATCTGTAAAAAATTAACTGATGAAGAAAAAAATTCTAAACTTTTAATTTGTAATTAACTAAAGTTATACTTCATAAAGAAAAAGAATAAAAAAAATCTAAAGACGTCAGGTAAAAAAAAATATTCATATTTAGATCACTTGATATAGAATGACCCATTGACGCTATTAATATTAAAATATTTTAAAATATGATCCCATCGCGATCCCAACTTGAAATTTGATACAGATGTGGCTAAGAGCATAGCAGACACATGGGCAGTTTTTGAAATATTTAAAGCGCGCTGATTTTTCGGAAATGCGTTTTAAAGTTTTGCGCTTGTGATCACATGGGTAAAATATTAACAAAGATCCTCTTGTGACATATCTGGTGAAAGCCTGCACAGTTCTGAGTAGATTGGTGTTTATTTTGTTTCTCTATCTTATTTCTAGCCTGAGATATGATAGAAAATGTAAAGCCATACCAGGCCAAAATTCGCACTTTTTTAAAACTTTAAAAATCTGTAAAAAATTTACTGATAAAGAAAAAAATTCAAAACTTTTTTTTTGTAATTAACTTAAGTTGTTCTTCATATAGAAAAAAAAATGAAAAAAAATCTGAGGACGTCAGGGAAAAAAAATATTCATTTTTGGATCACTTGACATGGAATGACCCACAGCTGTACACTGCAGTTCTAGGATCTATAGATCTCTTATAAATCGATAAAATCATACCTGCTCCTCTGCTCTGGCCCCCACCTCATGGAACCCTAGATAATAATAATAATAATAAAGCTTTATTTATATAGCGCCAACATATTCCGCAGCGCTTTACAATGTAGGGTTAGAGTACAGAAAATACAGTAAGTAATTACAGTAGAGAACCAATAAAGTACAATAATTGGATACAAAACAATAGGCATAGAATCAATGTAGGAAAAAAAAAAAAAAAAATACAATAAATAAAGCAAGAAATGAAGGTGACCCTGCTCAAAAGAGCTTACAATCTACAATGGGATAGGGGTTGCACAAGGTGCAGGGGCTTATTGCACTGATGGTCCAGGCATCTTGAGGAAGTGGGGCATAGGGCTAAGCTTACATGAATGGTCATCAGACAGTCTGTGTAGACCTTTTTGGTTTGGTGGAGTTTGTAGAAGAGTAATGTCCAGAGGGATAGCCCATTCACTGTCTACAGTACAATGGATTTCTATTAGGGAGTATGATAGGCCGCCTTAAAAAGATGCGTTTTTAGGGATCGTCTGAAGCCATGCAAGTTGTGGATAGTCCTGATTTCTTTGGGTAAAGCATTCCAGAGGTTTGGTGCAGCTCTGGAAAAGTCTTGGAGCCGGGAGTGGGAGGATCGGATTAGTGCAGATGTTAGTCGAAGGTCATTTGAGGAACGTAGAGAGCGGGTGGGGTGATAGACAGAGATGAGGGAGGAAAGGTAGGGGGGTGCTGTTCTGTGAAGAGCTTTGTGGGTGAGAACAAGCAATTTGAATTTGATCCTGTAGTATACAGGCAGCCAGTGCAATGACTGGCACAGAGCAGAGGCATCTGAGTAACGATTGGCCACATGGGTGATCCTGGCTGCTGCATTAAGGATGGACTGAAGAGGAGAAAGTCTGGTGAGGGGGAGGCCGCTTAATAGAGAATTGCAGTAGTCAAGGCGGGAATGAATTAGGGCCACGGTGAGGGTTTTTGTTGTTTCCAAGGTGAGAAAGGGGCGGACTCTAGAGATATTCTTCAGGTGTAAGCGACAGGAGCGGACGAGAGATTGCGTGTGGGAGGAGAAGGAGAGATCGGTGTCAAACATAACACCCAGACAGCGAGCCTGCTGTCTAGGCGTTATCGTGGTGCCGCATACTGAGAGAGAGATGTCCGATTTAGGGAGGTTAGTGGATGGGGGGAGCAGAAGAAGTTCAGTTTTGGAAAGGTTTAGTTTCAAATAGAGAGTGGACATGATATTGGAAACTGCAGCTAGACAGTCATTAGTGTTCTTTAACACTGCAGGGGTAAGGTCAGGGGCTGAAGTGTATAGTTGTGTGTCATCAGCATAAAGGTGGTACTGAAAGCCAAATCTGCTGATGGTCTGTCCGATCGGGTCCGTGTAGAGAGAGAAGAGGGCCAAGGACTGAACCCTGAGGGACCCCAATAGTGAGGGGAAGAGGGGAAGAAGTGGAGCCAGCAAAGGATACACTGAAAGAGCGGTCAGAAAGATAGGAGGAGAGCCAGGAGAGAGCAGTGTCCTTTATGCCAATGAAGTGCAGCATAAAGAGTAGGAGCTGATGGTCGACAGTGTCAAAAGCTGCAGAGAGATCAAGGAGAATAAGCAGAGAGTGGTCACCATTACGTTTTGCTGTCAGAAGGTCATTGGTCACTTTGATGAGGGCAGTTTCTGTAGAGTGAAGGGGGCGGAAACCAGACTGTAATGGATCTAGAAGAGAGTGAGCGGAGAGGTAACGGGTGAGGCGGGAATAGACCAGGCGCTCCAAGAGTTTAGAGATGAAGGGGAGATTGGAGACTGGTCTGTAGTTATTTGTGCAGGTTGGGTCGAGAGTGGTTTTCTTTAGTAATGGAGTAATGATCGAGTGTTTGAAGGAGGAGGGGAAGATGCCAGAAGAGAGGGAGAGATTGAAGATTTTGGTTAGATGAGTGGTGACGACTGGAGAGAGGGACTGGAGCAGGTGTGAGGGAATGGAGTCAGTAGTGCATGTGGTGGGACGGGAGGAAGAAAGGAGCCTGGAGACTTCTTCTTCTGTGACTGGGTCAAATGTGGAGAGTGAGCCGGAGGAGATGTGGGGAAGAATGGGGGTGGCAGCGCTTGGAGGCTGAGAGCTGATTTCCTGGCGGATGTTGTCTATTTTCTCCATGAAGTAGGAAGCCAGGTCATCAGCACAGAGGTCAGTGATGGGGGCCTGCACTTTAGGACTGAGGAGAGAGTGAAAGGTGTCAAAGAGTTTTTTTGGATTGTTGGATAGTGAGGAGACCAGGGTGGTGAAGTAGTTCTGTTTGGCAAGGTGAAGGGCAGAGTTGTAGGTTTTTAGCATGAATTTATAGTGGATAAAGTCTCCTGGTGAGCGAGTTTTCCTCCATAGACGTTCAGCACTCCTGGAACATCGCTGGAGGAATCGAGTTTGTGGTGTGAGCCAGGGCTGTTTTGTTCTCTGTTTGGAGGTTCTGCGGGTGAGGGGCGCTACTTGGTCCAGGGAGCTTCTGAGAGAGTCATTGTAGTGATTTACTGCCTGATCTGGACAGGAGATTGAAGAGATTGGGGACAGAGATGAGATGAGGAAGTCTGTGAGTGCTTGAGGGTTAATGGCCTGTAGATTTCTGGATGTGTGATAGGTAGGATTGGGCTGTGTTGGCCGAGGGTTAGTGAGTGAGAAGGAAAGAATGTTGTGGTCAGAGAGTAGAGTTGAGTTATCCAAGGGGGAGGATGAGCAGAGCCGGGTAAAGACAAGGTCAAGGGTGTTACCGTTTTCGTGCGTCTTAGAGGTTGAGAGCTGTGAGAGGCCAAGAGAGGTAGTTAGAGATAGGAGCTGGGATGCAGATGGGGAGATGGGGCTGTTTATGGGAATGTTAAAGTCTCCCAGAATAAGGGTTGGTAAATCTGAGGACATGAAATGCGGGAGCCAAGTGGAGAAATGGTCGAGGAACTGGGTGGGTGACCCTGGGGGGCGGTATACCACCGCTACTTTGATGGGGAGGGGATGGAATAGCCTAATGGTATGGACCTCAAAAGAAGGGAATGAGAGTGATGGGGCTGGAGGAATGACCTGGAAAGTACATTGTGGGGACAGGAGGAGGCCAACTCCACCGCCACGTCTGTTCCCAGGTCTAGGGGAGTGAGAGAAGTGTAGGCCGCCATAAGAAATAGCAGCAGGGGAAGCAGTGTCTGAATCCTGGATCCAGGTTTCTGTGAGGGCCAGCAGGTTAAGAGAGTTGGTAAGGAAGTAATTGTGAATGAAGGGAAGTTTGTTGCATACAGACCGTGGATTCCAGAGAGCGCAATTAAAAGAGGGAGATGAAGGTGTGCAGGTGATATTAATAAGGTTAGTGAGGTTTCTGTGTGAGGTGGGAGAGGGGTTGAAGTTAGCAGAGGGTGGACCAGGGTTGGGAGAGATATCACCTGAGAGGAGCAGCATTAAAAAGAGAAAGAGCAGATAGTTTTTGGAATTAGGACATGATTTATTATGACAAACTTTGGAATATGATGGGCTGAGAGTCTTCAGTAAACTGAAGATAGCATGGGAGCTGTACATAGAGTAGGGCAGGAGAGAGGGGCTGATGTGAATGAGTGGTGATGGAGGGGGGATGGGGTGATAAAAATTGGTGGCGAGAGCACATAAGAAAACAAACAGTGAAATACAAGACATGGTAAAGATTAGTAGTGAATGGAGTTATATACAGTGTTTGAGTGTCCCTCTATGTCATTGTCTTCCAGTCGCACCACATGGACAGCAGAGAAGAGTGGAGGACTGTGCAGCTGCAGATACCACTGTTATTTTAAGTATTGAAGACATTGAAAACAGACATTGAAGTAAAGGACATGGGAAAGGAAAAAAAAAAAAAACAATAATAAAGAAAGAGAAAAAATAAATAAAAAAAATTAAAGTGAAAAGTAAAGTAGCAAAGACAGTACCTTCTGGTTACTTCTGTGTTCATTCTGGGATATTTCTTATGTGACACTTAAAAATGTCACACTTTAATAATGTCATATCTGACCAAGGTCATGTCTGACCTGCTCCATTCAACTTATACCATTCAAATGACCAAAAAATGAGTCCAGGTGAGAAAAGGGAGGAGGTAGCAGAAGGACAGCTCACAGCAGGAGTAATTAACACAATGCAGTTAAGAGAACATTTGACTAGCATCAAAGTGCACAAAAGACATTCAAAAGGAAGGAGAATTATAGGTTAGAAGCAAAAGACTTATCAATATCAAACCAAATTAGAAGTATGATGCATGAAATTGTAATAGGAAAAAACAGCAGCGTACCTTAACACAGAGGAGGGGAGTAATAGGATTCTAGGTGCAGTGATATTCTGGTTCGCAGTTCAGACGTACCCGTTAACACAGAGGGAGGGGAGTACATAGGATTCTAGGATGCAGTGGATATTCTGGGTTCGCAGTTCAGACGTACCCGTTAACACAGAGGGAGGGGAGTACATAGGATTCTAGGGTGCAGTGGATATTCTGGGTTCGCAGTTCAGACGTACCCGTTAACACAGAGGGAGGGGAGTACATAGGATTCTAGGGTGCAGTGGATATTCTGGGTTCGCAGTTCAGACGTACCCGTTAACACAGAGGGAGGGGAGTACATAGGATTCTAGGGTGCAGTGGATATTCTGGGTTCGCAGTTCAGACGTACCCGTTAACACAGAGGGACGGGAGTACATAGGATTCTAGGGTGCAGTGGATATTCTGGGTTCGCAGTTCAGACGTACCCGTTAACACAGAGGGAGGGGAGTACATAGGATTCTAGGGTGCAGTGGATATTCTGGGTTCGCAGTTCAGACGTACCCGTTAACACAGAGGGAGGGGAGTACATAGGATTCTAGGGTGCAGTGGATATTCTGGGTTCGCAGTTCAGACGTACCCGTTAACACAGAGGGAGGGGAGTACATAGGATTCTAGGGTGCAGTGGATATTCTGGGTTCGCAGTTCAGACGTACCCGTTAACACAGAGGGAGGGGAGTACATAGGATTCTAGGGTGCAGTGGATATTCTGGGTTCGCAGTTCAGACGTACCCGTTAACACAGAGGGAGGGGAGTACATAGGATTCTAGGGTGCAGTGGATATTCTGGGTTCGCAGTTCAGACGTACCCGTTAACACAGAGGGAGGGGAGTACATAGGATTCTAGGGTGCAGTGGATATTCTGGGCTCGCAGTTCAGACGTACCCGTTATACACAGAGGGAGGGGAGTACATAGGATTCTAGGGTGCAGTGGATATTCTGGGTTCGCAGTTCAGACGTACCCGTTAACACAGAGGGAGGGGAGTACATAGGATTCTAGGGTGCAGTGGATATTCTGGGCTCGCAGTTCAGACGTACCTGTGGATGAAAGCAGATGGATCAGGACATGATCAGCATGATGGAGAATACACCATTCTGGGATATTTCTTATGTGACACTTAAAAATGTCACACTTTAATAATGTCATATCTGACCAAGGTCATGTCTGACCTGCTCCATTCAACTTATACCATTCAAATAGATTGGGGGCGTGGATGCTGGGAGCTGCAGGATCAGCCTATACTTACAATTCTGTTTATTGAGGAGGCGTGGCAGGGGGTGTGCAGAGATTTAGGTTCCCATAGGTGGGGGCCAGAGCAGAGGACCAAGTATGATTTTATAAGAGATCTATAGATCATAGAACTTCAGTGTACGGCTTTGCTTCATCATGTAGAAGGGCAGGAACAGTACTAAAAAGTTTTCTCTCACTGGAGTTTCCCTTTAAATCTCAAACCTCCCTTGATCCTGCAGTTTGATATGGAGGGTTGGATAACGGAACCACAGCATCTCACAAATCTAACTGCAGCCTATGTTGGCTCCCCATATCTATAATTCTAGTGAAACATCTAGGTCTATGTATACTTTTCCCTTTGGCCAGAGAGCCCCACGTCGCAGTTGTTATCCATGTGGCCACTGTTGCGCCTTTCCCAACGTCCTTCGCAGCTCCACTTTCCACTCAAGCAACGGAACAAGAACATTTGACATCAGGCAGTATATCTCGCATGGCACCACAAATGTGATATATTTTGTAACTTGTTCTTGTCCACTAATTTATGTGGCTTTAGCATACTAATGTTTTAACTTTGATGTGATTTAATAAGGAGTTGTCCAGCACTAGGACTACCCATTCTGAATCGACTTCTTTCCTCCAGTTAAAATAATAAACCTGGTACTTGCCTCCCTTTCTGCTGCCGTTCCAGCGCTGTTGGTAACCGTGGTTTGGGGCTCACGTGATGTTGTGACATCTCGCATCACATGAGCCCCACGTCTATTTACCGCCGGCTTCTTTCTCCTCGTCTTTAGACATAGAAGCTATCAGCCAGAAGTGAATTCTGCTGTTCTTCTTCCTCTGGATGTTTGCGATATGTATGAAGATGGCAGTTGTCGAGAGGGCAGTTGTCGTTGATTGGTCGCCAGACTCGCATGACGTAAGACTGTTAAGCAATCTGGGACAGCGACATCCGACACTACTGTAATGCCGCTGGCAGGGGAAAAAATTGATTGAGAAGGGGATGTCCGAGCAGTGGACAACCCTTTTAAAACGATGTGAGTGCCGATTATCCCTTTAAGTAGCAAGGGTAGTTGCTGTAATCGACAGGTGTTTGCTGTGTAAGACAGCTGGCTATCAATATCAGCCCTGTATTTTTTTCCATAAGCGTCTACATTAAATGAAAGAAGTTGTTTGGCACTGATCACTTCCCCATCGGGAGGGTGGTTACACTGATGATTTTGTATCAGATGCTGGCTAGGAGACATGCATAGGTTACATGTTTAATGAATGGTCTTAATCACTAAGATAATACAAAAGGTAATGTATGTAATATAGACTAACTTCCTTGGCCTTTGTATGTTTTGTTGGAGTTACCGATATTCAAGATTAAAACTATTTACATATCAAGGGCTCTTGTAGAGAAAAGATGCCATTATCTAAATACAAGTCAGACCAGTTGTATGTAATATGTATACTATAGTTATCGATTACATTCATGGTGGAGAAAAAAAACATTCTGACCAAACAATGTTATCAGCATTGTCTACGACATTTTGAGATTTGGAATGATTTCCAAAAGCCTGGTGTCCTTTCTGTATTGTGTGATTCTACAGTGTTTAATATATTTCATACACCATATGACCATTTTATGCCAAAATGCTAAACCTCCCTCACATAGCAATTTCCATCCAGTCCAGTGTCCATGCTTGGACCCATAAGTGACATTTTACTACAGACGACAACTCGGGAGGAAAAGATGGAAGCTGGGTATGCAATCACGCTGCCTGGCTCACATAGAAAAGGATGATCAGAAGATGTTAAGATTAAGATGTTAGATCCTTTATTGTGAAATACCCTTTTCTACGTGGGTCAGGCAGCGCGATTGCATTCCCAGCTTCCATCTTTTTCTCCTGAGTTGTTGTTCCACTGGGGATCTTGCAGCATCACTATTTTGGCGTACATCAGTGGTTGTGTCTCACACAACCACACAAGGTGACTGGGACTAATAGTGTACACCACTCCCTCTACCCCTCGGATAAGACCCTATTGTGCACTTGTCTATCCCTTAAAGGGATCCTGTCACCCCCAAAACGCCTCATAAGCTATTAAAACATGTCCCTACAGCATATTAACACTATTCCTAAACTCCTTTTGGCTCAGAAATGCATGATGTTAAAATATAGAAAAACGTTATTTAACTTACTCATTATCCATGTTAATGAGCGGTGGCTATATTCGTTAGTCACCCATGCGGACTCTCTTCCTCATAATATCACGCCTTAATAGGCGTGATCTTGAATACAGAATCTAATCAGCGCCTCCCCGCTCTCCTCTGTGCTGGAGGGGCTGCAATGCGGCTGTAATGACATGAATCGCGTCATTTCCTGCATCGGGTGACGTGTGTACACCCGCGCCACTCTGTTATGCCTCCAGCACGCATGCGCAATGTGAAAGCAGCCTAATCGTTCCTGTATGAGCTAATAGTGTAATGTTAAAGGTGAAAAAAAGTATTTATACACTTACATTTTCTTATGTAAATGAGGCAGCGTGTAGACACCTTGGAGGATGTAGTCACTCTGGAAGGTTACTAGGTAACTCACTGAAAACTTGTCTGTATAAAGGACCTTTGTGTTGTAATGATCATGTGACCGTAGTGGGCGGAGCTAAGCAAGCAGAATCATGGGCTATGGTGACTTAGCGCCGCCTATTATACTCACATGATCATGACATCACACAGGTCCCTCAGCATCTTCCAACATTCAGCAGAAATGTTAACTATTAATCTTCCACAGTGACTACATCCTCCATGGTGTCTACAGACTGACTCATTTACATATGAAAATGTAAGTGTATAAATGCTTTGTTTCACCTTTAACATGACCATATTAGCTCAGACAGGGATGGTTAGACTAGTCCTATGAAGCTGCAGGTGTAGACAGTGATAGCTGGGGGGACATAAACTAGCTGACAGGTTCACTTTAAGGAAATTGTGTGTTCTCTAATTTTTGTGTGTTCCCAACTTACTGAATAGTGGAACTTGCTGCATTTGAATAACCCTACATCTTTTTTCACAGGACTGAAATATACAGAATTCTTCATGGATATAGTTGACACATTCAACCATTTAATCCCCAGTGAACATTTGGATGATGCCCTATTTCTAGGCGATAACCTAGAAAGTGAAGGCTGTGACGATTTTGCCACCAGCCAACATGTTGTTGAAGACTCCCTGAAGAACATGCTCAGTGACAAGGATCCTATGCTTGGATCGGCAAGCACCCAATTCTGTCTACCAGTTTTGGACAACGCTGAACCCAATTTCCAATTACCAACCCCAACAGGTGTGTGAATATACAAAAATGTACATTTTAGACAAATATCTAAGTATTTTTATGTACAGCAGCTGGGTAAAATATAAGCCAGCAGTGTAGTTTAGGAAAAAAATGCTTCCATTAACCCCTACACCAGCAGGCAATTTTTAGTTTTTCCCTCCCTTCTTTCAAGAGCGATAACTTTTTTATTTTGCCATCAATATAGACATATGATGGCTTGTTTTTTGCGGAACGAGTTGTACTTTTGAATGACATAATTTATTTTACCATGTAGTGCACAGGACAATCTGAAAAAGAATCAAAGTGTGGTGAAATTGCAAAAAAAAAAAAAAAGTGCAATTACATGTTTGTTTTTTGTGTTTTTTATTCACCATGCTCACGATATAGAAAAACTGACATGTCAGTATGATGCCTCAGGTCGGTACGGGTTCGTAGATGCCAAACATGTATAGTTTTACCTAAGTGGTGAAAAAACATTCAGAAGTTTTTAAAGAAAAAGGATTGCACTTTTGCGCCATTTTATAGGATCTTGGGCTGTGATGGCTTTTTTTTTTTGCGCCTTGAGCTGACATTTCTAATATCTTTTGGCAGATGCAATGTTTTGAATTTTATTGCAATGTTGCTGTGACCTAAAAAACTTAATTTTGGCGTTTGAACTTTTTTTTTTCCCGTTACACATTTTACCAATCTGATTGATTTTATTTTTTTTATATTTTTTTTCCTTTATTTTACACTGCCCCCTAGAGAGCTTCAGCACTATGTTCTCATATCGCTGTATGAACAGGAGAAATTATTACTTTCTGTGGATGCCAGTGCTCCCTGAGCATCCAGAGGAAGTGAGTCATGACAGTTTCTGGGATCCTCACAGGACCCCAGGCTGTCAAGGTAAGTGACCAAGGTCCTGTTAACATATCATGGGACCTCCAATGTCGGCGGGGAACAGCGTGATCCCTGCCGTGGAGTTTTAGATCGGGAAAATACACTAATATGTTGTTTTTTTCACTGTCCTAGAGCTAACAATCTACTCCTACTTTTTGTTTCTGTAGAACCAAATCCTATATGCAGCCCCACTCTGTAAATTTCCCCCTCCTATCAGGCAGTTAGCAAGCCTGGAATGTTAGTTTTATTGCCCTCTGCATCAGCAGGGCTGAATATGCCTTTCCCTCCAAAAAACAGTCTAAAATCCTATGTCTTAGAGCAGGGGCGGGGAACTTTTTTCTGCTGGGGGGGAAGGGGGGGCCATTTGGAAATTTCTACCATCCTTCGTGGGCCATACAAAATTATTGACTTGAAAATTACTCAGCTATATTTGGTTGAACAATCACCTCACCCTACTGTGGTGGCTGTGGCTGCTTCTCTTTTTCATGACTGTGATGTTAGGTGATATTGATCATGAGCTTTTCAACTGCTTTCCCAGGTTTGCTAGAGCCATAAACATCACATGATAGGCTGGGAGCAAATACATCACTAGGGAGGCTGAGACAGGGGCATAGAGATCACTGGGGAGCTGGATTTAAAGAGCAGGACGTTGGCATGGCAGTCCCCAGGAATCTGCCAATGCCCAAAGGAACTCAATGACCAACACCTAACCTAGCTGCAAAATATTGGCCACATATCTGAGATCACAGGCAAACATTGTGTCTATTCGACAAAAAAAGGATTTTTAATCAAACCGCTAGAAAAAAAACTATAATAAAATGCAATCAAAAAGTCAAATGAAAATAAGTATGGTATCCCTGAAAAGTTCATCTCATCCCACAAAAAACAAGCCGCTATAAACATATATATATGTATATATATATGCTATTGCTGTCAGAATTAATACAGCGACGCAAAAGCAAGTGTTTTTTGCTAGAAAATTGTTTTTATTGTGTGGAGGAGGTAAAACATAATTTTGATTATCAGTATGATTGCTATAATCATACTGATACAAGGAATAAAACAGTCTTATGACTTATACCAGACAGTTAGCAACATAATAAAAAACAATTTTTGAATTGCTCTTTTCCTCAAAGTTGTCCACCCCACCTTCAAAAAATTGGATTACAGAGAACCAACAAGCAGCTTTTGGGGCTATAAAGTGAAGGCAGTCCCTTACAGGCAGTGGGATAATGAGGGCAATCATACTTTTACTTCAATGATTACATGTATAATTGCAGAGAAAACTGCATCACTATGAGATGCTGGGTTTCTTTTATTACTCCCTTGTTTGCTGTTTGCTCTAAGCCCCCTCCATTTCTCCCTGTCACTGTATACGAGTCCCATTACGTCTGCCATCGTGCATGGTGATGGCACAATGTGAGGCTCCTATGTGGCTGAGCTCAGGACTCCCTCCCTTCGTCTACGTGCTCGCCAGCTTCTCCATCCTGGAGAGGAGAACGGGGACGCGCAGACTGTACTCCGGTGACCGGTTGATCACAGACATGAGAAGAAGCAGTGAGAAGCCGTAGATGAAAGCAAGACGGAAGGAGTGCTGAGCTCAGCCACATATGAGCCTGACATTGTGCTATCACCATACACGATCTCAGACGTCTTGGGGCTGGTATATAGTGACAGGGAGGGAGAAGAGTGAAGTGATTAGCTGGGGACCACAGGACGTGCCTGGTAGAGTGACAGGGTGGAAGGGACAGAGAAGGGGGGGGGGGAGGTTGGGCTTAGAGCAAACAGCGGACTAATACAAAGAAGTCCTGCCCTTTTGGCCGCACTTATGCTAACGTGCTACACAGTTTTTTGGGTGTTTTAAAACACTTTTCTCTGCAATCATACATGTAATCATTGACGTAAAGGTATGATTGCACTCAGTATCCCAGAGCTTGTAAGGAACTAGCTTCATTTTATGGCCCTAAATCCTGCTGGTTGGTTCTCTTTAAAAAATGATCAGAATATGTTCTATGCTGTAAATTGTAGCAATAAAAACATCAACTCCTCATGCACAAAACAAGCCCACACATGACATTGTTGGCAGAAATATAGAAAAATTATAGCTCTCAAAATATGGTGATGTAAAAAACCTTTTAAAGTGTAATAGTCTGTGTATCCGAACGTAAAAACCGGATATAAACCTGGTAGTACTGTAATCACATTAAGCCGAAGAATAAAGCCGTCTAATCACTTGTACGGCACAGTAAATGGCATAAAAAAAAAATAAAATTCTTGACCTCCTGTTGATTTGTTTATTCTGCCCCCAAAGATCGCAGTAAGGTGTAAATTTCACATCTGTGGTGTCAATGTGATCACTTTACCCCTAGATGAATTCATTCATGGTACCTTTACACGCCGCTACCGAAAAGTAGAAACCGGCAGGTGTCGGAGACAATTGTACCTTGTACCTTCAAAACACCGCGAAGTGGCGGCGTGTAATTCAGGTTGTACCTTCCTGTCTCTGTGGAGACCTGTCTTTCAGCCGTGCTGAAAAACAAGCAGGTATAAACCCTATGGTAGCGGCGTGTAATCTGGGCTTGCTACAGCGTCATGTATACCACGCCCCATCAGCTATCATTGGTGGGGACTACTGTGTACCCATTGGCTGTCCCTGAACTGGGCGGCATATTTAACGAGCTGACCAGTCACAATAAACATTTGCTATAGCGTCATGTATTAGCCAGCCTCCCTGCGCTGGCTGGCCAATCATGATGTTATTGCATTGTCCAATCACCGTACGAGCGCCGCGTAACACACTACTCTGTCACGCCTATGTACTTACACTGCACAATATGTACGCCCATATTCCCTTGTGGTAGCGGCGTGTAAATCAGGGAAGGTGCTCCACAGAAGGTAACCTGCGGCACCCGTCGGCACTTCCAGGGATCGAAAATACCTTCTGTGGAGCACCTTGTGGTGGCGTGTATTTGCGGCATCCGGTACCGTTGGGAACTGTTGAAAATGTGCACGTGCGGATCCTACCTGTTGCTTCCTTCGGTAGCGGCGTGTAAAGGTACCATCAGAGGTGTAGTTTGTAAAATGGGGCCACTTATGGGGGAACTGCTGTTCTGGGATCAAAAGGGGCTCTACCAATGTGACATGTCACCCACAAACGATAACAGCCAAATCTACACTAATGTGGGACTTCTTCCATTCTGAGCTTTCCACTGTGCCTGAAAAGTAGTTCCTTATTACAAGTAGGTTATCCATGTCAGCCAATTTTACTCTCCAAAAGTAAAAAACTGCTCCTTCCAATCTGAGCCAATGCTGTGCGCTCAAGCAGTAGTTTTCCACACATAAGGGGTATCGATATACTCAGGAGAAATCGCACAACAAATGGATTTGTCCATTTTCTCCTGTTACCCTTTCAAAAATTAAAAGCAACATGTGTGGGAAAAATGTATTTTTTCATTTTCACAGCTCAGCAGTCTAATATTCTTAGGGTTCAGGGTGCTCACCAAACATCTAGATCAATTCCTTGAGGGGGTGTAGTTTCAGAATGTGGTCACTTGTGGGAGGTTATAAAAATGCTTAATTTGAGGCTAAAGCAATATTTTTGTGGGAAAAAGTAAAAGTTTCAGCCATTGTCCAGTTTGTGCATTACAATGCGATTTTTGTGCGAATTATATGCTGGCTATTTATATGCTGTTTTGTCAGTTTGCAATAAATGTGGCAAATGTTTTTTTTTTTTTTGCTTATAATAGTTGATATTTTTTCTTTTCTGTGTCTTTCTGCTTGATAGATGTTTAACTTTCTTTTTTACCCTCGAGGTGTTGGTCTTGATGACATAATGGATGTGGGTGTCGATAAAGTTGGTGTCAATGATGTCGAGGATCTCATTCTTTCCGATAAAAATGTAAATAAGTTAGATGAATCATCTAGAAAATCTGTGAGGAAATCTCTACGCTTAAAAGCACAGGGTAAGTTTTGTGAATGTTGTGTTCATGAGGGGCTAACAACCTGGGACCGTAGACATACAACAAATAGGAGTGATGGTAGGGTATGTACACATGTTAAGTATTTGCTGCAAACTTTTCTGCTTAAAAACAAATGCACCTTTTTATAAGTTGTTCCCCGTACGTTAGAATGGGTGAAAAAGAACAAAGAATTGAAATGTTGCAGATCTGAAACTTCTTCAAATCTGCAAAGAATAAAATGAGTGACGTGTATGAGAATTCTGAAATCTTCAATCACTTTGCTGGGAGAGTAAACTGCAGTTTTTTTTTTGTTTGCAGCAAATATGCAATGTGTGAGCATACCCTTCCTGGGGCAAAAAAATAGCTAAATGTGGCTCAAGCATCTTACCTGCTCTATCAGTTCTGTGATCATTTTGCCTTAAGGTAAAGACTTACCGTATATACTCGTGTATAAGCCGACCCGTGTATAAGCCGACCCCCCTACTTTTGCCCCCAAAATCTGGGAAAACCTATTGACTCGTGTATAAGCCGAGGGTGGACCCCAGCACAGGTATACAGCCCCCAGCAGTGTGGTTTACAGCAGCCACCCCAGTGGTATATATAGGCCCCAGCAGTGTAACAGCAGCCTCCCCAGTGGTATATACAGCAGCAGCCCCAGTGGTAGTATACAGCAGCCCCAGAGGTATAAACAGCCCCAGTGGTAGTATACAGCAGCCCCAGTGGTAGTATACAGCAGCCCCAGAGGTAGTATACAGCAGCCCCAGTGGTAGTATACAGCAGCCCCAGAGGTATATACAGCCCCAGAGGTAGTATACAGCAGCCCCAGAGGTAGTATACAGCAGCCCCAGTGGTAGTATACAGCAGCCCCAGTGGTAGTATACAGCAGCCCCAGAGGTAGTATACAGCAGCCCCAGAGGTAGTATACAGCAGCCCCAGTGGTAGTATACAGCAGCCCCAGAGGTAGTATACAGCAGCCCCAGTGGTAGTATACAGCAGCCCCAGAGGTATATACAGCCCCAGTGGTAGTATACAGCAGCCCCAGAGGTAGTATACAGCAGCCCCAGTGGTAGTATACAGCAGCCCCAGAGGTAGTATACAGCAGCCCCAGAGGTAGTATACAGCAGCCCCAGAGGTAGTATACAGCAGCCCCAGAGGTAGTATACAGCAGCCCCAGAGGTAGTATACAGCAGCCCCAGTGGTAGTATACAGCAGCCCCAGTGGTAGTATACAGCAGCCCCAGTGGTAGTATACAGCAGCCCCAGAGGTAGTATACAGCAGCCCCAGAGGTAGTATACAGCAGCCCCAGTGGTAGTAACAGCAGCCCCAGAGGTAGTATACAGCAGCCCCAGTGGTAGTATACAGCAGCCCCAGAGGTAGTATACAGCAGCCCCAGTGGTAGTATACAGCAGCCCCAGAGGTAGTATACAGCAGCCCCAGAGGTAGTATACAGCAGCCCCAGAGGTAGTATACAGCAGCCCCAGAGGTAGTATACAGCAGCCCCAGAGGTAGTATACAGCAGCCCCAGAGGTAGTATACAGCAGCCCCAGTGGTAGTATACAGCAGCCCCAGAGGTAGTATACAGCAGCCCCAGAGGTAGTATACAGCAGCCCCAGTGGTAGTATACAGCAGCCCCAGTGGTAGTATACAGCCCCAGTGGTAGTATACAGCAGCCCCAGAGGTAGTATACAGCAGCCCCAGAGGTAGTATACAGCAGCCCCAGAGGTAGTATACAGCAGCCCCAGAGGTAGTATACAGCAGCCCCAGTGGTAGTATACAGCAGCCCCAGAGGTATTATACAGCCCCAGTGGTAGTATACAGCAGCCCCAGAGGTAGTATACAGCAGCCCCAGTGGTAGTATACAGCAGCCCCAGAGGTAGTATACAGCAGCCCCAGTGGTAGTATACAGCAGCCCCAGAGGTAGTATACAGCAGCCCCAGAGGTAGTATACAGCAGCCCCAGAGGTAGTATACAGCAGCCCCAGAGGTAGTATACAGCAGCCCCAGAGGTAGTATACAGCAGCCCCAGAGGTAGTATACAGCAGCCCCAGAGGTAGTATACAGCAGCCCCAGTGGTAGTATACAGCAGCCCCAGAGGTAGTATACAGCAGCCCCAGAGGTAGTATACAGCAGCCCCAGAGGTAGTATACAGCAGCCCCAGTGGTAGTATACAGCAGCCCCAGTGGTATACAACCCCCAGCACAAGTATACAGGCCCCTAGCAGAGGCTATACAGGCCCCCCAGTAGGGGTTATGCAGACCCCCCATCGTTTTAGACACCCCTTGCTGCATTAAATATGCACGGCTCCCCGTGTCAATCAGTGAAAGGGGGAGCCGTGCATAATACAGTGCGCCCCCCCCACCCCGCTGTCGCTGCAGGAGCAGCAGAAATCTCACCCTCTGCCGTCCTCTGGAGCCACCGGGTGTCCTGGGTCCTCGGTCCTAGTCTGCCGTCCTTCCTCCAGCCTCATCCTCGGTCCTCCGTGCTCTGTTCTCCCTGTATGCACGCTTCTAATGCTGTGGGCGGGTTGGACGCAGCGGCGATGACGTCATGATGCTGCGACGACCACAGCACGGGAAGCGTGCATACAGGGAGAACAGAGAGAGCACGGAGGACCAAGGATGAGGCTGGAGGAAGGACGGCAGACTAGGACCGAGGACCCAGGACACCCGGTGGCTCCAGAGGACGGCAGAGGGTGAGATTTTTGCTGCTCCTGCAGCGACAGCGGGGTGGGGGGGCGCACTGTATTATGCACGGCTCCCCCTTTCACTGATAGACACGGGGAGCCGTGCATATTTAATGAGCGGTGTCACATGACCTCCCGCTCCTAGTCCAGCCTCCCCCAGCCACCTCCAGCCCCCGGTTACTGTCCCTCCCAGTATATGACTCGCGTATAAGCCGAGGGGGGGACTTTTCAGCACATTTTTTGTGCTGAAAAAGTCGGCTTATACGCGAGTATATACGGTAATTGATCTTGAAATAAACAGATTATACACAATCTGCTTCCTAAATTTCCCATTTAAAGAAAAAACAAAATATTGTCATTTGTCTGTGTGACCTCTGCAGCCAGACTCAGATTACTTGACTACTTATCTTAGGGAGTGACAGTGTGATTACAGCATCAACAGAAAAAGCTGTGCTGCAGAATTCAGGCAATTTTTTTAAATTTTTTTTTATATACTTTCTTTTCCCCCTTTAAATCCTTGTCACTGTGTTTTAGCTTAATGTTTGCCTCTATAACACCTCAGTAGCGCAGCATACCTATTGAAAATAGTTTCTAAAGATCCTGGGCTACAGACAGATCTGTGCCGAGCGATGTGATGGATGTCTTCGGACCATGTTCATCACTATATCTCTGCTGCCCCTCCAACTTTGATTAATGCCTCATATGCAAATGTCTACTACTAGGTGGTATTAAGACATTATCTACATCCATCAAAGTATAGAGGCTACAATTGCAGACAGGGAAGTGCAGAGTTCTAAAACTATTTATCATAGATGTACAGCGCTACAGTGAGGATATAAAAAGATTGAAGATAAGTGCATTAAGATGCAGAAGCAGTATATAAAGGGAAAAACTGCTCACAGGTTCTCTTGAAAGTGTATTTCTGGTTTTATTGAAAAATGATTATAGTCAAGGAGTTCGAACAATACATTGAAATCTTTCACATCACAGATTCTGCAGCTTTGGTCTGTGCTGTAGGCTACTAATATCTGTCTGTCATCATCTAATAGTTGAACCAGCGTAGTAGTATTGGGATTCTCCTGTATACAGGAGCTTAGAACATGGTCTCCTAGTGTAAAAATATTCACAACCTATAAAACAGACCATGGCTAGCCCACACTGCTATTTAGGCCGGAGTAACACTAGCTTATGAGTCGTGCAAGGATAGCATCACACTGTGCCCGGCTGTGGCTTTCCAGACCCAAGTGTGACAACTTCATATATTCCTATGTAGCTGACACGCTCTGGTCTGTAGAACCGCTGTCCAGACTGGGAATTTTGATGCGATTCTCTTGCGAGCCATACAGTAGTGTGACTCCAGCTTTAGAAGCAGAATCCGCTATGCAGTGTGACGAGCATTAGTTTTCTACAGCAGCCTGTGAATAGATGCCACTGTTCCTTATAAAATGATGTGGTTTCAAGTAGATTTCTGTTTGTTTTTTTAAACAGAATCCACAAGATCGCTGAGGCAAAGCACAGTTGAGAAATCTTCAAATGTTGTAAAGGTTTCAAGTCCTAAAAAATCTAAATATTCCAAGAAAGATACTGCAGTAGATAATGTAAAAGAAGAGGAAGATGTTCTACAGATGGAGACCGATGATGTAAGAAACACAGAAGCAATTCCGTTAGAAGAAATAAGCGCATCTCCAGAAAGCTCAAGACGATCGACAAGAATAGCTAATAAGGATAAAGGAAATACTGATGAAAATAAAACGGCAGAAGAGTATCTCAGTCCTGTTAATGATCTCTTATCTAATAAAGTTTTCATTTTGGAAAAAGCAGACGATAAAGCAGAAATTTTACATGATGAAGCCCTTAGTTTGCTAAATGAAAATGCTAATAAAGTTGTGGATGAAATGACAGAGTGTGACAATTCAGAAGGACAACATGCTAGTCACCAAGCCTTAGCAGCATCTAGTGATGATAAAGAATATCTGTTGTATCAACCTGACGATAAAAGGACAGATATAATATATGATAAAGTTCATCAGGAGTTGGCCCTTTTATCAGGAGTTATTGAATGTAGTCTGGATGTGAAAACAGTGGTGCACCCTGAAATGAATGATGAATGTTTGCTGCAGAATGCTGATCAAGGATCTACACAGGACAGCAAAATAGAAACTAGTTTCATGGCTTCTGAAGTTTTAGATTCCAGCATTACGTTAAATACTGAAACTGATATTTCTGCTCTTGAAAGTAGCTCTCAGAGTCTTCCGGGAAACTGCAAAAAGGAAGAAGAGGTTCAGGTGACAGAGAATGAGAGAACAACTGACACTGATATTAACAAAAAGAAAAGTCGTAACAAAAAAGGTGTCAAAAAAGTCAAATCGACCTCATCCAAATTACCAGCATGTGAAGAAAATACAGTTAAGAGCCTAGTGGTTTCAAAACCTGCCACCCTCAATAACAAGAACCCTCAAATTAGGACTAAAATCACTAAAAATGTGAACCCTCCATCAGTAAGCCAACCTGAAAAAATGAAAATGGTCAAAGTAAAAAAGCAATTATCTGCAGATCAGAAAGCTGATAAAGCTCCTTTGAAAAGTAAAATGAAAAAGAAATTGGTGGACAAGAAGCGCAACACATCCACACTGTTAAAACAATTGGATGATGCATTAAGAGATGGTAGTTTTAAAGAAGCGGCTCAAGTGGTTTCATCTCGTGCTCGTGCTAGGAGCTTGTCTCATTCAAGTGACAAGGCTATAAGTAAACAGCCTTCCTCTAAAGTCAGCCATCAAACCAAGGATGATGAGGAAAAGAAAGAGGCAACTGATCAGTCAGAAGAGAAAACCAAGTTGAAAAAGTCACTTCCACCTCGCCAGAGAAGGAGTAGTAAGAGTGTTTCTGTGGATGAACCACAGTTGTTCATTCCTGATAACATTCCCACTATAAAAAAAGAAGGATCCGATGTAACATCTCCAACTGAAAAGTATGTTTGGAACCCGACCAGACATTGTAGTTCTTGTAGAAAACTTCATGGAAATAGGTACGCTGTTTCTTGTTTCTTTGTTTACCGTTGTCAACATTTTGGATGGCTTTTCTATATTAGTGACTTCACTTTTATTAAGGCACTTATAATTGTGCCATTTTGTTCTTGCAATACAGTTATGCAAGTAAAATGTTTTCTGCATTTTCTTTTACCATTCATGTTTCAGACTGATAACCTGATAAATTAATTATTATGCCTGTTATGGCAATGTATAGTACATGTACAGACTAAAACCTACAAACAAAAGTTTGGGCACATCTGTTCATGCAATGGCATTCCTTGTTCTTATTAGAATGAGCGTATTGTAGATTCAGCCTACAGGCAGCAAAACGGAGAAGCACATTTGAAAAGAGTAAAGACACACATGGGAAGCAAACTAGAAAGTATGTTTAAACTTTATATTTCTCTGAGTATAACCTTCATTTTACTCTGATGACATTGTTGCACTCCTTGGAATTCTCTCACGCAGCTTCATCAGGTACTCAACTAGAATGGCTTCCAGGGAATAGGCCAGCCTTGTAAAGAGTTAATTTGTGAAATCACCAGCTTTCAGAAAGTGTGTGTGCCCATCAGATATGATTTGCAGAGGCATTGTTGGTACTCAGTTTCATATAACTGAACCACATTGTACAACTGTTCCAAGCCAGAATGGCAAAATACACTCAAGTAAAGAGAAACAACAGTTGTATCTGTACTTTAAGACATGAAGGTCAGACAATCCGTAACATTACTAGAACTTTGCAGTCAACAATGCTATCAATCACTCTATTGAAACTGGCTCATGAGGACCACTGTGGAAAAGATGAAGAATTACCTTTGTTGCAGAGGATAAGTTCATTAGAGTTACCATCCTCATAAACTGTAAATAGGTAACACTTCAAATTATAACCCTTATAAATGATATATAGACTTAAAGTAAAAGACACATTTCAACATCAACTGTCCAGATGCGACTATTGAATTTCTGCGAAGAATCCACTACTGAGGTCCGCAGAAAAGAAGAGAATTGTTTGGGTCAAGCAGCAGAATGACATGACACAATATCAGTTGAAATCTGTCTTGTGGCTTGATGAGACAAAATCTTTATATTTTTTTTGGTACCCACAGCCATGTGTTTGCAAGACTGAAAAAAGTGATCTACAGTTGCTACATGTGTGGTGCTCAACGTGAAGCACAAAGTGAGGGGCCTGGGGATGCTTTCCTGATTATTTTTTCCAAATTCAAGGCATTTGTAACCATGGCTTAGCATGGCTGCCCCAATTTTCTGCAGTCATATGCCATCCTATCTGGTTTGCAATTAGTGTGACCATTGTTTATGTTGCAACAGGACAAATGCTGAAAACGCACCTCCAGGCAATGCGACCAAGAAGGAGAGGGATTGAGTGCAGCATCAGATGACATGGCTTCCACTATAACCCAGCATGTATCCAATTGAGGTAGTTTAGGATGAGTTGGACTGGCGAGCGAAGGTAAACAGACAGCACATGCTTATTATCTCAGGGAAACCTTCTCAGCTATTGGTAAGCCATTCCAGGTGACTGGCTACCTGATGACGATACTTGAGTGAAAGCCAAAGGGTTCAAAGATATCATTCGAGTAACAGGCGCCTGCTTTGAGAAATGTAAGATTTGTTCACACATTCTGGTTTGTTTCACATGAGTTTCTTCACTCCTTTCCATACGCATCCCGTTATGGTTTTATTGCCTTCAGTCTAAATCTACAATATGCACATTCCAATAAGAATAAAGAAAACCTTTTCATGAACAGGTGTTTCCAAACTTTTGATATATACCTGTATACATGTTGTAAGAATGAGTGCTGTTATGTAATGTATGTGCCAGAAAAGCGTCCCCATCACTGGGACCTCTGTCAGTTAAAAGAATGGGGGCTCTTACATCACTGATCCACATATCTATGTATATGATTTTCAAATCCAAACCCTGAATTTTTGTGGAACTGCAGAGGTATTTAATGTGTATGGAGGATTTTCTACTTTCCTGTAACATCAAAAATTTGGCTCAGCCAAACATGCGTGTGTACTGTATGGGGAGAGACGAATAAGCCACTACCAGATGTCACTAGTAAAGTTCTATGTCCATGAAAAGAGAAATAATTAGGCATTTAAATTGCGGTAGAGTCAGGGGGCCTCACACACATTAGATGGTTGTCCGTTCCGTGAATATCGGCTTGTTTAGCTGACATTACTTTGTGTATGAGAGTCTTAAAATTGAACTCACTTGGGAATTAAAGATAGAGGTTTGTGTGGTTGTCATGTTTGCTGCAGTGTAATGTAAGTGTTGTGGTCGTCCGTTCAGTGTAGTGTAGTCTTCTTATTTTTGCTTATGCATAGTTGTGCTTCTGGCCACCTATCTATGCAGGAAATGGCAGCTAATCCCAATCATTAGGACAGCACTGTAGGGAGCAATAAAGCATGTCATCCTCTTCATTTTCGGGGTTGGTGGTGCTTCCAAACCCCAATGATCATAAAGGGATTGCATATCTTCATGGTGTGACATTGAAAACCTCTTTAAATTATTGTGTTTAACACATCCAGAAAACTATGTTCTGTCACCCACTGTGCAAAACCTTACATATCAAAGCTGGTAGTAAACATGGTGTTCATCTGCATTACACATGATGGTGAATTATTTTCTCTTGCAGTATGTGTTCTATATTACTAATTCCCATACTAATAATAATAATTTTCACTTATCAGGTTCATGGTTGGTTGTGGAAGGTGTGATGATTGGTTCCACGGGGAATGTGTTGGCTTAAGCCTAGCTCAAGCACAGCAAATGGAAGTCGATGACAAGGAATACATTTGTGCGAAGTGCTGTGCGGAAGAATTAAAAATGGATATAGAAACGGATGTTTCTAGTGATAATCAAAAGAGCGATTTACCCCAAGATGATAATACTTTGGAAAATGATAAAACCATGATGACAGAATGTCATAACTTACCTCAGGAAAAACCTAAGCCAATTGAGGATAACCTGAAAAGCAAAGAACACAAAGTTAAGATCTCCAAAAAGGTATCTTGTCTCTCTGGCTTTTTGGTATGCCTTTCACACCTTCCTCATGCAAAGCATCAGGTTAATGGAGTGATATTTGTTTGCTCATGCCATTCCAGTGGGTGAGCGGGTAGGCTGGTACATAGGAAAACTGCCGCCTCAGAGAGGCAGACACTAAAGTAAAGGGATCCTACCAGCAGGATTTAGGGCTATAAAGTGAAATCAGTGCCTTATAGGCACTGGGTTGCCGAGTGCAATTGTACCTTTTCTTCAATGATTACATGTATGATTGCACAGAAAACTGTTATCAAACATAGGGAAATCTGCAGTAAATTAGCATTGCTAATTGTTTTTTTTTTGTAAGTGTTCGCTTCTCCTACACAGACTATAGCCCTACTACAAATGCTGAGCTAATCTTTTTCAGTTTGTTGCCTATAGGAAGCAGACCTCCCTGCTTTTTGAAGTCCCCTCTGCTTTTATAATTTTATTTTATTTTTTTGTCTTCCCTTTTTGGTGGAGTTGCAGCTGTGATATGGCTTACTGTTTTTTATCCCAGCATAGGAGGGTAATTCCTTTTTTGTCCTTCGCCTCAGTGGGGGATACAGGACGATGGGTTATGCTATTCTACTAGAATAGACACTAAGCAATCAAAAATAAGCACAGTGGCTCCTCCCTGCAGTGTATAACCCCCTGACTGGCACAGTCTAGCCAGTTTTTTTGCTTAGTGTCTTAGGAGAAAAGACACTGTTTGTTTTGTTAGTTTGTTATTTTATCCTATTGTTGTGTCGTGCTCTCCAGGCCCTTCAGTTGGGGTTCTGGGTTGTAGCTGATGTAATCGGACCGCTGCACCGTCTCTTCACAGACCCCACAGTTGGGGCTCCGTGTTAGTGATGGCAGGCTCTTGCAGCATCCCTCCCCAGACCCCACAGTTGGGACTCTGGGTTGTAGGAGGAATCCCCCCTGGGCCACCAGCGTTTTGTTTTTCCTGGCCATAGCAGCTATGATACAGCTGTAGGGGATGACTGGTCCGCCCTCCTGTCCCCTGAAGGGCTGAAGGATGATGAGCCATTAAGGTATGAGGCAGCGCTGCGTGTCCCCTGTCGCGTCCTGTGCTTGCGCGTTTTTTTCCAGTGCTTCGCGCCGGGCCCCTGCTGACAGGCGGCCGGAGCTATTAATTTAGTCCCCGGCTTCGGCCTAGCACTGGAGGTCTCCTCCTCCAGTGATGTTGCTTTACACTGGGGCCGCCCCCGGCCATTGTTGCTGGCCAGTAACATTAGGGGGAGGGTGGCTATGCAGGGCATCATGGGAGGGGGCGTGGCTTCATTTTTCCCTCTCCACACAGCAATTTTGGCGCCATTTCACTACCACAGGACGCCAGGGGGACACAGGACTGGTCGCTTTTTGGCTTCTAGCCTCTCAGGTGACCGGGCACAGCGGTTAGCGCCGCAATAGCCCTAGGCAGCGGTGGCATATCAGCACTGCGGCTCCTATCCTATCATACTACCTTCTGCACTGTGGTGTGCAGTCTAAGCGCAGCAGTGGAGGAAAGCTGCATAATGCAGGGCAGCAAGGGCAAGAAGGCACCTAAGACCTTTAATGTTTACTATGCCTTTTGCACAGCATGCAAAGCTGCGCTGCCCTATGGGTGTTTGACCCCGCTCTGCCAGGCCTGTGCTTCTGACCCCCCTCAATCTAGTGTCTCTGACTCCGGTCAGGCACCCACCAAAGTAGAGGTGACTGTTGCCAGACCTGCTACCCCGGAATGGGCAGTTACTCTGTCGCAATCCGTGAGCCAAGCTATACAGCAGCTATCCGACACACTGCTCCAGGTGGTGCAACCACGTCCGGACCAGCAGGTCCAATTAGAGGGGGGTTCTGACCACGAGGAGTCTCATTCGAGTGCCTCTATTCCCCCTGGTCAGGTGGGTAGGAAGAGATCCCGGACGGGTTCTTCCTCGGCCCTATCTCAGGGCTCCGTGACCTCCCATACGCAGAATAGGTCTCATGATTCCCACTCTTCGGGTGAACTTCATGAATCTGAGGTGGATCGGGATCAGAATGAATCCTTTGACTCAACGTCTTCTGATACTCTGGCCATGGTGGACGACCTGATGTCGGCCGTTAATCAGGCCCTGTCGGTGGCTGATCCTGCCCCGGTGTCGGTATCGGATCATGTAATCTCATTTAGGAGACCTAAGAGACCTCAGAATGTTTTTTCAGACCATTCTGAGATCCAGGAAGTCTTACAAAAGCACTGGGCTCATCCTGATAAAAGGTTTGGTAATCATAAGGCGATTGCAGCCCGTTACCCCTTCCTGCCGACAGTTGCAAGGGTATGGTCAGAGTCCCCATCAGTGGACCCCCCGGTGTCCCGCTTGGCTTCTAAGACTCTGATGTCCCTTCCTGATGGTGCCTCCACTTGTATGGTTTTACGTGCAATGGAAATCTGTTTTTAAAGGGATCCTGTCACCTCCAAAACGCCTCCTAAGCTATCAAAACATGTCCCTGCAGCATCCTATCACTAATCTCACACTCCTTTTGTCTCCTAAAAGCATTCTGTGAAAGTGCATAAAAACGTTTTAATATTAACTCATTAGTGATTATATTTAGTAGGGGCTATATTCTTTAGCCCTAAGGCCCCTTTCACATCAGCGGTAATCGCTGATCTCGGTAGTTGCGGTGAAAAAACAGCAACTGCCACGATTACCGCATAACGGCCACACTTGCGGTTCACCTGCGGCAAGCCCCATGCAATGTCTATGGGGCTTGCAGTAAGTGTGCGGCAGGTACGGCAAGTGCAGTTTCGGCACTTGCGGCAGATGCGGCCGCGAAAAAACCCGTGGTCAGCCGCGTTTTTTTTCACGGCTGCATCTGCCACAAGTGCCGAAACTGCACTTGCCGTACCTGCCGCACACTTACTGTGAAACCACAATTATACCGCACTTGCCGCACCTGCTGCAAGCCCCATAGACATAGCATGGGGCTTGCCACAAGTGAACCGCAAGTGCAACCGTTATGGTATACCCCCGGCTGTTGCGTTTTTTTCACCGCAACTGCGGGGATCAGCGATTACCGCTGATATGAAAGGGGCCTTAGGGCGTGTTGTTTTGCAGCCTGAATGATCCACCCTCTCTCTGTTTGTGCTGCTGTGATGTGGAGCTGAAGGTAGGACTAATGATTTGCATTTTGTGAGTGATGGAGAGGGGGGAGGGCAAAGCCTGCACAAGCAAAGCACACAGACAGAGAGAGGGTGGATCCTGGAGCCTGTAAAACAACACGCCCTAAGGGCTAAAGAATATAGCCCCTGCTAATTATAATCACTAATGAGTGAGTATAAGGCCCCATTCACACACTGCTGTTTTTTGCTGCGTATTTTTACGCACAAACTCAAAAAAAGCCAGGAGTGGAACAATCAAAACTGGGAGTGGCATATTCAGAGGAAAAGTCTAATAGAAACAAGTGCTCCACTTATATGTTTAATCACCCACTGCTGGTTTGTGATGAGCTTGTGCTTAAAAATATGCAGCAAAAAAAGCAGTGTGTGAATGGGGCCTTAAAACGTTTTTATGCACTTTCACAGGATGCTTTTAGTAGACAAAAGGAGTGTGAGATTAGTGATAATATGCTGCAGTGACTTGTTTTTGTAGCTTAGGAGGCTTTGTGGAGGTGACAGGATCCCTTGAACCTGATTCAAAATAAATGGAAATTTTATGAGGAGCTTGAAGTGCAGGCTCATTTCCTCATTGGATATTTGGATATAGTATTTATACAGCTCTGCTGTCATCCCTTCGGCCTAAATCCATCCTGCTCCTGATTTTCTCATGATGGTACTAGCCACAGCCATGACAGTATAGAACAGTGTTTCCCAACTCCAGTCCTCAAGGCAAACCAACAGGTCATATTTTCAGGATTTCCTTAGGATTGCATAAGTGATAATTTAATCACTTGCACAGGGGATAATTCCATCATCTGGCTAATGATAAGGAAATCCTGAAAACATGACCTGTTGGTGTGCCTTGAGGACTGGAGTTGGGAAACAGTGGTATAGAAAGACTAGTCATACCATTCCTGAATAACATCCTGGTGAAAGCCCTTTACTATTCTGAAAATGTATGATAATCTCAGACATATTCATCACAGCATTTTCCAAGGATCCTTCTTCCTTGAAGTCCTTCAACTGCGCTTCTCCTATACCATCTCACTCATTAGATAAATTTAGCCTGCCTATAGTACATTATGTACATTACTATTTATTATTAAAATCCCGTCTTTCTCCATTCGCCTTCCACGACAGCATTGGAGGATGTCGTCCACGCCCTATTGGGGACAGGAACACAGAGAGGTTAAAAGCCCCTCCCCTTCCTCAGTACTCCAGTGTCTTCCTGTCCCCCTTGGGGCATGGAGAGGTTCCAGTGCTGTCAGGCCGGCAGAGGCAGCATTGGGGTGTACTTACAGCCGGGCCAGGGATGGACGTCGGGGGCGGCCTCCTCCTCCTTCTCGGGGCTCCCGTGGTGGGACCATCCGGCCTTCCTGCGTCCTACGGGGCAAAGCAGGCCGTGTATTGCAACGCCGGAGGCCTGTTCAGCTCTCCGGCGTCTCCCTCCTCCAGCTGCGGTCCCTGGAGCATGCATCTGAGGTGCCGTGGAGGCACTTCCGGTTTCGGGGGGGGGGGGGGGGGGGGGGGGGGGGGGGGGGGGGGGGGGGGGTTCTTCCGGTTCCGGGATGGCACTTCCGGTTCCGGGTTGGCACTTCCGGTTTCGGGCGGCTCCTGTAAGGGCTGTGGCAGGCTGGGCGCGGCTCCAGGGAACCCAGCAGGACTTTCGCGCGCTACTGCCCGCAGCCGGTGACCAGGAGGAGGGAGGGAACAGGTGTTCCTCGTTGGGGGCACGGTACTTCTGGACAAGTACCCGCCGGAAGCTACACCCAGGTAAGGCTGATCCCTGAAACATGGTGGGTGATAGGCTTCCACCTCTGCTTCTGCAGAGCCCAGCGTTCCCCCAGCTCATGTAAGTGTTTCTGGGGGTGGTCACAAGGGGTAGTTATTTAAGCCCTGCACTCACACTGGGACCCCCTTCTCTTCCCTTTTTGTCTATAGGGAGACGAGGGCCGTCTGTGAAAGGGAGCAATGTGGCTGCGGCACAAAAGTTCCCTCTTCCTACAACAAGGTGTCGGCTGTGACTGACGGGGTTGTCAGGATGGACTCCCCATCCTTGCTTGAGGAGCTCCAATCCATTAGGGAAGAGGTGCAGGCTTCTATCTCGGCACTGCGGGGTTTTGCTGCAGCTTCCGGGCCTTCCCCTCCGTAAGAGAGGAAGCTCCAGGATTGTGACTCTGTGGATCTCATGGAGGCTGGCCAGAGCTCAGCGTTAGAGGACGGCGAGGATATTGCCGCTGTTGCCTATGTCCAGACATGAGAATCTGGACACTACTATTTTTCCACGGAGTCCATTGGTGCATTGGTGGACACTGTCCATTGTACCATGGGAGTAGAGGTGGTGGGAATCCCCTTCTTCTGTGCAGGACTAAATGTTCAGAGGCCTGAAGGCTAAGCGGCTCACCCCATCCGAGTGGATTGGAGGGTGATGGCTCTGTCTGGGAGGTCCCGAAGGTGGACTCATTCAGGCGGCCTGGCTGTTGCGGCCGGGATCTTGAGGACCAAGGGTCTCTCCCAGGCAGTGATCTGCACGCTTCAGCAGAGCAGGAAGCCTGTGACAAACGCTATTCACGGGATGGCTGGAATCGGTTCCTGCCCTGGTGTGCTCCTTCCATCCCGACCATGCATCATCCTAATGTGGCCAGGGTAGCAATCAGCTGCTATTGTAAACCCATTGTGCTTGCCTTTGACACACTGTTGAAGCTAAGCAGCAGGAGCCTCAGTCACGGGCTGGATGGGAGACCTCATGAGAGACCCAATGGGAATCTCTATGGAAGTCTCTATAAAGTCAATGGGACTTCTAACATAAAGGTCTATGGCAGTATTCCATTTGGGAAGCTTAGCATATAAGACCGCGTTGCCTTTTGAAGATTCCTCCCGGTTGAAGGACCCCCTCGTTCGTAAAATGGAGAGTGTCCTCAAAAAATCCTGGGAGGCAGCAGCTATGTCTTTAACGGTGTACATTTCCTCTACATGTGAGCAGGTCTTTCTTTAAGTGGCTCACCCAGCTGGGAGAATTCATCCTGCAGGGTACTCCCAGGGAGGAGCTTTGGACTCCATTCCACTTCTGAGACGTGCTACGGGCTTCCTGGCCGATGCCTCTGCTGAGTCGTTCCGCGTTGGCGCCAGGTGCGCAGTGTTGGTTAAAACAGCTCGCAGGGCAGTGTGGCTTACAAGGTGGAATGGGGAGGTCATGTCTAAGCTCCAGCTGTGTGGCCTCCCCTTGCAAAGGGCATTGGATGACATCCTGGAAAAGGTGTCAGACCGGAAAAGGTGTCTCCCGGAACAGGAGCCCTTTCGGAGGCAGTCCTTTTGGCCTGAGCGCAGCCAACCCTCCCAGTCTAAAGGGAAGGGTAAGTCTGGTCGCTGGGCATTCCAGTACGGGATCAAGACCCGTAATATCTTTCTCCCCCAGCAGCGGCATCACCAGCCGCCCCCTAAACAAGGTCGCCTTCCTCATTGCGGGGCGGCTCCTGCGGTTTCTGCCACAGTGGCAAGCAATCTCCTTGTGCCCTTGGATCCTCTCGACCATTTGGGAGGGTCTACGCTTGGAATTCCAGAGCCAGCCCCTCCGTGTCTTCGAGTCCTCTCCCTTCCTCAGGGAGACTCTCGCACGGTTTTTCTTGTCGGGTCTACGACACCTGTTGGATTCGGGTGTGGGGTCCCCGGTTCCTCCTGGAGAGGAGGGCCAAGGGCGCTACTCCAGGTTGTTGTGGACCTCCAGAACGCGTATTCTCAGGTCCCCATTCACCCGTCCCACAAGCGCTTTCTGCGATTCACGATCTCCGGGGCAGGCGGGACGGTCCATTCTCGGCTTAATGTGCTGCCCGTTGGGATTTCGTCGGCCCCAGAGGTTACCAAACTCATGGGGGAAGCGATCACATTCATCCAGACCCAGGGGATATGTATGCTTCCCTATTTAGATGACATGTTGGTGGTGGCTCCTTCGGCAGTGCTTCTGCGCACAAAGGTCTCCAACACATTGGAGATTCTTCAGTCCCTGGGATAGGTACCCAATCTTGGGGATTCGGAACGGGTGCCTGCAACCCGACGTCAATTTTTGGAAGTCTTGCTGGCCTCCTCCAGACAGACCTCGTTCCTTCCTGCGGCATATTAGCTTTTTCTGGTCATCACAATGGGAGACCCAGACAATGGGGGTTTAGGGCACTGCCCTCCGGAGGTCACACTAGGTACTACAAGTTTGTAGACACCGCCTCCTCCGCTTATAAACCCCTACCGCAGGGAACATCCTCAGTTTTAAACTTAGTGTGCTCGGAGGATCACGCTTTGCTTGCACTTCACTGCACTCTCACTACTTACGTGATGGCGTCTGAAGACAAGGTAATATGGTCCTAGTCGGGACCTGCGACAGCCTCCCCGCTCACCCTTTGTGGCACACGCTGGTGGAGGTACCGGAGGGCCTAGTGCCTGGACACTCTGTGTTCTCCCGGTACGCTGTTGCGCTCCTTTCCATCCCTCTCTGGGGGGCTCTGGAGAGTGGGAGATGGGAGCCTTGCACAGCTCCGCTCCGTCCGAGGCCTCCCTAAATGGTGCTTACAGACCGGACTGGAGCCAGCCCAGTCCGAGGCCTCCCTAAATGGTGCTTACACTCCGGACTGGGCTGAACCCCCGTCCGAGGCCTCCCTAAATGGTGCTTACAGACCGGACCGGCACTGAGGCACTCTGTGTCTCCTGTGTGCCTGGGGGTAGTGTCTGGCACTTTATGTGTCCTGGCACTCAGACCGCGCGTTACCCTCGGGTCCGCGGATCTGGCGGTGTACCCTGTGCTGGGGTCACCCTGGCTGACCGCCCTGTGTGTCACAGGGGCTGAGGCCGTGGACTGTGCATGTTTGTATGTGGTGACAGTCTGGGTATGTGTGCATGATGATTTCGCACTGTTTTCCCGCGCTGCGGGCTCCAGCACCTCCATTACAGAGGCTGCTTGGAGGAGGAGAGGCAGCCCTTACGGTGACGTCACCGGGGGGCGTGTGCGTGTGCTTCCCGCGTGTTCCCGGCGCCGCCCACGTCTGTGCTGGCGGCGGCCATCTTCTCTCTCACTCCCCGGCTGGGATCTACGGCAGCACGTGTCTGCACTTCAGAGGGAGACCGGAACTCGCGGAGGTCACACACACACACCGCTTCCCCCCACCGCGTTACTGCGGTCGGTAAGCCACCGGGATTCCCGGTTTGTTTTGTCTATTGGCCTTGGCCTCAACCCCTACTGTGGATATGTCCTCAGTTAAGAAGCATGCTGCTAAGGCGGCGGATAACACCATTACCTGTGCTACCTGCAAGGGAACTTTGGTGGAGGGGTCCTGCAATAACTGCGGACGCCCAGAAGCCCGGGCTGGCCCAGCTGAGGCAGCAGCAGCTCCGGTGCTATACCCTGAGATTCAGGTAATCCAAGGGCCATGGGAAACGCAGAATAGGATCAATGAATCCCTGCTGTCCCAGATGTCCTCCATGTCGCAGTCACTGGAGGCACTGCATAGGAGACTGGAAAACCCAGCTACTCCTTCCAGTTACCCCGGGTGTCTCCCTCTTCTGCTGTGAGACCCCTAAGCGGGCTCGTCGTGAGGATTCACCCGAGCTCCAGGCTCTCTCTGAGGAGGAGCGTTCCTCTGATGGTGAGGAAGATGATGGGGGTTCAAACTTCGGGTCTGTATCTGTGTCTGAACCTCCAGACGGGGTGGAGGATCTGGTGTCCTCCATCAATGAGACCTTGCGTCTCGTGACTCCCCCTGAAGAGGTTGTCGTGCACCCGAAGGAGGTCTATCAATGGCTGCGGCCAGAGGCTAGACCAAGTGGATCCTTCATGGACCACACTAATTTTGGAAGGGTGGTTAGAGCACCCAGGTTACATCCTGGGCGGCGCTATGTCCGCAAACCTAAGGACAATCGCTTCCCCTTCCCCCAGGAGGTGCTTCAGGAATGGTCGCAGTCTCCAAAGGTGGACGCTTCCATGACTAGAATTGCTGCACGCTCCCTTTTCTCTGCCTCTGATAGCTCCTCGCTGAAGGATGCTACTGATAGACAGGTCGAGCAACTCGCCAAGTCTTCCTATGAGGCGGTGGGGTCTTCATTTGCCCCTAATTTTGCCACGGTCTGGACCTTACAAGCGATTACTACCTGCTTGGATGGTATCACTGACCTGGCAAGGTCCAGTCCGGAGGTCCTGGCACTCACTGAGAGAGCAAGGGCCTATGCGGACTACGCCAGGACGGCGTCTCTGGAAACTGCCACTCGCTCAGCTGTGGCTTCGGCCAATGCGATAGCGATCCGCAGGTTGCTGTGGCTGCGTCTTTGGGACTCAGATGCCACATCTAAGAAGATTCTGCAGAATCTTCCGTTCTCTGGTGACAGACTCTTTGGCACAGAGCTGGACAAGCTGATCAAGGATTCTGCTGAGTCTAAGATACCGCAGAATAAGCCTAAGCCACGGTATACCGTTAAGAGGAACCCAAAGCAGTGGTCCTTTCGGTCCGGCTCACAGTCATCAGCACCGTCCGCTCGCACGGACCGAGGGGGCAAGCCCGCTTCTCAGTGGCGCTCCAAGAGTCGTCCAAAGAAGCCGGCGGGGGCGGCAACTACCACCCCCAAACCCGCCTCTACATGACTCACTCTTTCATCCTGTCTCCCCACAGGTGGGGGGCCGCTTGTCTCGCTTTCAGGACAAGTGGCTACTTCACGTTCAAGATCAGTGGGTTCGAGACGTAGTCTCGCGAGGTTACAGGATAGAACTGACGTCAAAACCATTATCCCGATTCCATCGGTCTGTTCCATCCCCAGAAAAGACTCAGGCTTTTCTCCGGGTGTTGGAGGGACCCCGCAGAGACGGAGTAGTGGTCCCAGTGCCCACGGCAGAGAGGTTCAGGGGTTTTTACTCCAACCTCTTTATTGTCCCAAAGAAGGACGGCTCCTTTCGACCGGTCCTAGACCTAAAATTGTTCAACCGTCACGTGTTGGTGCGGAAGTTCCGCATGGAATCCCTACGTTCCGTTATCGCGGCTCTGTCGCAGGGGGACTTCCTAGCGTCCATCGATATCAGGGACGCTTACCTTCACGTGCCCATTGCACCGGCTCATCAACGCTGGTTACGATTCGCAGTGGGGGACGAACATCTCCAATTTGTGGCCCTACCCTTCGGGTTGGCCTCTGCACCAAGGGTGTTCACGAAGGTGATGGCATCTATGATGGCTCTCCTGCATGTGCAGGGTCACGCCGTCATACCCTATCTGGAGAAGTCGACCCTGGTTCCGACCCAGTCATTGACATATCTGGGCATGGATTTCCACACGGACTCAGCCCTGGTGTCTCTACCTCAGGCCAAGCAGCTGGCGATCCACTCAGGAGTACAGCACGTTCTCCTGTCACCTCACTCATCCCTTCGGGAATTGATGAGACTGGTGGGACGCATGGTAGCGGCAATAGAGGCGGTGCCATTTGCACAGTTTCGTCTCCGTCCTCTCCAGCTGGAGATTCTTCGCCGGTGGGACAAGAGAGCGATCTCTCTGAATCGGTTGGTGGCACTATCGCAACCGACCAGGGACTCCCTGCAGTGGTGGCTACAGCCACGTCACTTGTCACGGGGAAGATCCTTCCTCAAACCTTCTTGGTTAGTGGTGACCACCGACGCCAGTCTGAAGGGCTGGGGCGCGGTGTTCTTACACCACAGGGCTCAAGGCCTCTGGACTCAGGCGGAGTCGACGTTGCAGATCAACGTCCTGGAGATCAAGGCGGTCTATCTGGCGCTCCTGGCGTTTCAGAAATTCCTGGCAGGACGACCCATTCGGGTACAGTCCGACAATGCGACGGCCGTCGCCTACATAAATCATCAGGGAGGGACCAGAAGCGCTCAGGCCCTCGCCGAAGTCCACCGCATCCTATCGTGGGTGGAGGAACACGACTGCTTGATCTCCGCAGTTCACATCCCAGGGGTCGAGAACTGGGAGGCCGACTACCTGAGCCGGCAGGGGATGGACGCCGGAGAGTGGTCCCTGCATCCAGACGTCTTCCGGGACATCTGCAGCAGATGGGGCACTCCGGACGTGGATCTGATGGCCTCCAGGCTGAATCATCAGGTGCCCCAGTACGTGGCGAGATCGTGGGATCCTCAGTCCCTGGGGGCGGATGCTCTGATACTGAGTTGGTCCAGCTTCCAACTGCCGTATGTGTTCCCTCCTCTGGCTCTGATTCCCAGGGTCCTGTGGAAGATCAGGTCGGAGTGCAGGATAGCCATTCTAGTGGCTCCAGATTGGCCCAGGAGGTCCTGGTATCCGGACCTGTGGCAATTGTCAGGCGGACACAGGTGGGCTCTTCCAGAACGCGCAGATTTACTCGCACAAGGCCCATTCTTCCACCTCAATTCCAGGGCCCTCAGATTGACTGCATGGCTCTTGAGGCCTGGCTCCTGACATCTAGGGGTTTCTCCCCTACAGTGGTGGCCACTATGAATCGGGCTAGGAAGCCTGTTTCCAGGAAGATGTACCACCGGACGTGGAAGATCTTTTTTACCTGGTGTGCCTCTGGTGGACGGTCTCCTTGGCCCTTGTCCATCCCGACGTTGTTGGCTTTCTTACAGTCGGGTTTGGAGTTGGGATTATCCCTTGGCTCTCTGAAATGTCAAGTATCGGCACTTTCGGTGCTGTTTGACAGGCGATTGGCGCTCCTCCCGAAGGTGCGTCAATTTCTGCAGGGGGTGTCGCGGATGGTTCCGCCCTACAAGAGACCTCTGGACCCTTGGGACCTTAACATGGTCCTGGCGGCATTACAGAAACCGCCGTTTGAGCCGTTGAGAGATGTTTCTCTATCTCGTCTGTCCCAGAAAGTGGCCTTTCTGGTGGCGATTACGTCTCTAAGGAGGGTCTCAGAATTGGCTGCACTATCGTGCAAGTCACCCTTTCTGGTGGTTCACCAAGACAAGGTGGTGTTGCGCCCACGGCCAGAATTCTTGCCGAAGGTGGTTTCAACTTTTCACCTGAACCAGGAGATTGTTCTCCCATCATTTTGCCCCGCTCCCGTTCATCAGGTGGAGCGCGACCTCCATACTCTGGATCTCGTGAGAGCTGTACGCATTTATGTGTCCAGGACCGCCTCCTTCAGGAGTTCGGATTCCTTATTTGTTCTTACGACAGGTCGCTGTAAGGGGTCCGCGGCTTCAAAGTCAACCTTGGCCAGATGGATTAAGGCTTCCATTCAAGAGGCTTACCGGTCCTCTGGTTTGCCTCTCCCGGTGGGATTGAAGGCTCACTCTACCAGGGCTGTAGGTGCCTCTTGGGCCTTGCGACATCGAGCGTCTGCTCTACAGGTGTGTCAGGCGGCCACTTGGTCCAGCCTGCACACTTTCTCTAAGCACTATATGGTGCATGCCCATGCCTCTGCGGATGCAAGTCTGGGCAGGCGGGTTCTCCAGGCGGCGGTTGCCCACCTTTGAAGGGAACCATGTGTTATCCGTCTTGTTGAGGAACTCTTCCCGCCCTGGGGTATTGCTTTAGGACATCCCCATTGTCTGGGTCTCCCATTGTGATGACCAGAAAAAAGAGAATTTTGTTTACGTACCGTAAATTCTTTTTTCTTTAATCATCAATGGGAGACCCAGCACCCACCCAGTTGTTCCTTTGCATGTTTTGCATTTGTTCTGCTCTCTGTTGAGACAGTGTTTGCCGGGTTGTTGAACCGTCTGTGCACGGCATTCTTCCCGATGTTTCGGGTGTGGTTTATTTTCTCCTCGCAGCTTATGGACCAAACTGAGGATGTTCCCTGCGGTAGGGGTTTATAAGCGGAGGAGGCGGTGTCTACAAACTTGTAGTACCTAGTGTGACCTCCGGAGGGCAGTGCCCTAAACCCCCATTGTCTGGGTCTCCCATTGATGATTAAAGAAAAAAGAATTTACGGTACGTAAACAAAATTCTCTTTTTGCGCTGCGTGAATCTGACCCGCTTCCGGGCAAGGGGGGTTGCCCTCCTTGCGGGAAGCAATGTCCCTGTTAGGGGCCATGATGGCCTGCATTCAGTCAGTAACATGGGCTCAGGCTCTCTCCCGACTGCTCCGGGAACACATACTGAGTCCCTGGGACAGACGTCAGGATTCCTTAAACTCACGGGTCCGGACCCCGGGGCGGGTGGTAACCTCGCTTTCCTGGGGATGAATCCCAGACACCTTCCTGTGACCTCCGTTCCCACTGATGCCAGCGGTTCCGGTTGGGGCACGATGTTAGTTCGCACACCGTTCCAGGGGATTTGGAGTCGCTCGGTCAGTCGCCAGTCTTCAAACTTCTGGCAGTGGAGGAAGCGCTTCTTGCTGCAGCTCACGTTCTCCGGGGTCATCATGTCAAGGTCCTGTCAGACAATGTGACTACGGTTGCTTTCTTGCGGTACCAAGGCGGTACTCGTGGCTTACACTTGCAGGGGCTGGCAAGACTGTTCTTTTGTTGGCAGTACGCCATCTTCTCTCCTCCTCGGCAGTACATCTGAAGGGAATGGCCAATGTACAGGCAGATTCTTGAGCCGCACGGAGGTCCACCCAGGAGAATGGTGCTTCCATCCGGAAGTATTTCGCTCTCTTACGGACAGGTGGGGTGTCTTTTCGATCGACCTGTTCGCTTCGGGCTCGAATACAAAGGTGCCAACCTTTTTCTCCCTGACGCGGTTGGACCATCCTCGGGGGCTGGACGCCTTTGCCCATCCCTGTGACTTCCGGTTGGTGTATGCATTTCCTCCAATCCCGCCACTTCCCAAGACGTTGCAACGGATTCGGGCGGAGGGGGTGACACTATCCTGGTGGCTCCCCTGGGGCCAAAACTGGCGTGGTACGACGCCATCCGAGACCTGGGCCTGGAGGGACCGATTATGTTAGCCCAGTCTCAACCTACTGTCTCAGGGTCCTCTGTTTCACCCGGGCCCTCAGTGGCCCAACTCTTGGATTTTTGCAGCGTAGCTTGGATTTGGGGCTTCGGCCGAGCACTCTTTAAGTCCAGAGGTCGGCACTTGGGGCGGTTTTTGCCCAGGATCTTGCTTCCCATCCATGGCTCAAGCAGTTTTTTACTTCTGCTTGGGGGTGGCGTCCCCGGATTCGGCCTTCTGTCCCTCCCTGGGATTTGATGCTTGTTCTCCAAGGGCTTGCTCGAAGTCCCTTTTCACCCTTGTCTGCTGCATCCCTTACGTCTCTCTCACAAGGTGGCGTTTTTGGTGGCCATCACTTCTGCTCCCAGAGTTGGAGAACTGTAGGCACTCTCTGTACGGGCTCCGTGCCCCGTGGTGTCCGTTGTTCGCATTACGCTTATGTTGCATTCATCTTTTCTTCTGAAAGTTGTCGGCTTTCCATCGGTCCCAGGATGTGGTTCTGCCTTCAATTTGTCGATCTCCTGCTAATGCGGCTGAGGCCGTGTTTCACTCCTTGGATGTTCGTCGGACTGTCCTCCTCTATCTCCGAGAGTCTGCTTCCTGGAGGTTAGATCAGAACCTGTTTGTTCGACTTTTGGGAATAATACAGGGAAGAAGACTTCCCAGGCTACCATCACTTCCTGGATCAAGAAGGCAATCTGTGAGGTCTACGTCGCTCCGGTCCTTGCTCCTCCGGTGGGGTTGAAGGCTCCTTCAACTCGGGCTGCTGCTACTCCCTGGACGGAGCAGGCTGGAGCTTCATCGGAGCTGATTTGCAGAGCGGCTACGTGGTAGCCTCTCCTCACTTTTTCTCGCCTCTATAGGTTAGATCTGTCCTTCAGTCGGGATCTGTCCTTTGGTAGGAGAGTCCTACAGGCAATAGTCCCACCCTGAGGAGTATCTGTGGTATTCCTCCAATGCTGTCGTGGAAGGCGAATGGAGAAAACTGAATTAGTCCTTACCGGTAATTCCTTTTCTTGGAGCCTTCCACGACAGCATCAGTTCCCCCCCTTGTTGGTGTTTGGTTCCGGTTTTATATCAGATAATCCATGGCTAAGGGTAATCTTGGTAAACACTGGAGTACTGAGGAAGGGGAGGGGCTTTTAACCTCTCTGTGTTCCTGTCCCCAATAGGGCGTGGACGACATCCTCCAATGCTGTCGTGGAAGGCTCCAAGAAAAGGAATTACCGGTAAGGACTAATTCAGTTTTTCTTTACTGAACTTCCGTCCTAGAGGAGCATCCAATCCCATCCTGTCAGCCAAGGCCATCACAGTTACCTACTTAAATCATCAAGGAGACCCCCAGATCAGCAGTATTGCAAGAGTCAGCCAGAATCCTGTTGAAAACTGAAAGAGGCACTTCCGGTTGTAGCTGCAGCCTACATTCCAGTAGTGATCTAATGTATAGGTGAAGCTGTCTGGATTCAGAATAGTGGTTTCTTCAAATCCTGGCTTGGAATCTCTCATCGTTCCCGGGGATCACTTTTTTTTTTTTACTACACATCTTGCATTTTATGCCCTGCTGGCACAAGGAAGGTCTTTTCAGGTCTATATTTTTAGATTATTTACTCTGACATCTGCATCCAATGGATAACCTACTCTCTCCTGGTTCTAGTGTTACTAATTTTTGTTCCACAACTGTTCAAACAATAGTTTTAAGATCTTGTTCTGACTCACTGAAGAACTGCAACAGTGGTGAAGGCTAGAAGATCTTACCTTCTCATTTTTATTACAGGATTTGGAAGTCTTTCTTCCGCTAGTGAGAGCAGTGACCCCCTTCCTTCACTTTTCTTAATTGTTTAGTTTTATAGAAGAGACTGCATCTGGTGCTTGGCTTTAGTCTTCTTTCTGACTTTTCTTGAACTTTGTAATCTGACTCTCCCTTTCTATCCCACAGATCTTCGGGACATTTATACCTAGTGATGTGAGATCTTTCCAACTTTTGTTTCACAGTGACTATCTTCACCTGACATATATATGCGCTTGCACTTTTTATTGTACACTATCAGTGCTCTCCCCACACAGCTTGTCCCTCTCAAGCTAGGAATGCTTTCAACACTACTTACAGATGTTTTTATAGCTTCCTTAAAATATAACTGTCTTTCTCATACCAGCCTTCTTTTGCTGGACCCTTCTTTTCATCTCGCAGAACTGCACTCAAGGCTACTGTTGTTTCAGGAATGATATTTATGTGGCATATTGCATTAAAGGCAGAGCATTTCCCTCTCACACCTCTCTAGAAGTCCTGAGAAGGTCTCTTGGCGAGTGTGCCTTGGGGTCATTCCATGTCAAGTGAACCAATGATTTTTACCTCTATATTGTTAATTCTTTTGAGATTTTGTTATTTGATAAAAGTATGTCAGAGAATGCAAAATGTGAAGAGAAAAAAATTCTACAATAAATTTTTTTAAAATTGATTTTCAAAGTTCGGAAAAATTGTAAATTTCGGTGTTGCCTGCCTTTACATTACTCCTCATAACTCAGGCTACAAATAAGATAAACAAACACCATACTACTCAAAACTGTACAGGCTTTTACCAGATATGTCACAAGAGTATCTTTGTTAATATTTTACCCATGCAAACGCAAACACACAATTTTAAAACGCATTCCCGGAAAAAAGGTTTAGTTTAAAAATTTACAAAAATGCACATGTGTCTGCTATGCTCTTAGCCACATCAGTACCAAAATTCAAGTTAGGATCGCAATGGGATCATATTTAAAAAACTATAACTATTATAGCTTCAAATCGAAATTCTTAAACTCAGATCTGTTCAGCCTGTGATCAAAAAGTGTGTGGTCTATATTTATCAAATAATCCATGATTTTTAGATATTACTCATGCATACATAGGTGTTAAAAAATATTGGTTCTTTTAATCTTGTTCAATCACACTCGAGGATATGATCACCTTTGTTTTTATTGGTTTGTTCAATGCATTCAGGTTGAAAATGCTGAGCAATTTGTTTTCTGATGATTAAGATGCATTTATCCTGGCACTTACGGTATTTGTTTTTTGTGTTCCTTTATTGTTGCATATTGTTGAATTCAATAAGTTGTAATAACTCACATAACCATAAAATAACAAATATATAAATTTGATCGGTCCCAAGTTGAATCTCTGTACAAATATAACCAAGAGCACAAGTAACACACAGGCATTTTTTCACAATTTTAAAACAAACATTTTTTTCGCAATTGCATCAACATTTTGAATTTTATTTCTCCAAAACAAAATATAAAGAAACCTAGTCTTGTGACATATCAAATGAAAGCCGGTACCGTTCTGAGAAAAATGCCTCTTCCACCTCTTTATCTGAATTCTAGCCCAAGATATGATAAAAAATGTAAAGCCATACCAGGCCAAATTTGCGCTTTTTTAAAACTTTAAATGTCTCTAAAAAAAATTCAAAACTTTTAATTTGTAATTAACTAAAGTTGTACTTCATAAAAAAAAATAAAAAAAATCTAAAGATGTCAGGTAAAAAAATATTCATATTTGGATCACTTAATATGGAATGACCCCATGGGGCTCTTCTCTGCTGATGTGTAAAGTGCTACCTGGTCATTTTCAACACTATAGGGTCATTCCATGTCAAGTGAACCAATGATTATTAACTCTATATTTTTAATTCTTTTGAGATTTTGTTATTTGATAATAGCATCTCAAACCATGCAAAATGGGAAGAGAAAAAATGTCTAAAAATTATTTAAAAAAAAAAAATGATTTTCAAAAGTTCGGAAAAAGTGTGAATTTCGGTGTTGCCTGCCTTTACATTACTCCTCATAACTCAGGCTGGAAATAAGATAGAGAGAAAAAAAATAAACACCATTCTACTCAGAACTGTACAGGCTTTCACCAGATATGTCACAAGAGGATCTTTGTTAATATTGTACCCATGCGAATGCAAACGCAAAATTTTAAAACACATTTCTAAAAAATCGGTTTAATTTAAAACTTTCCAAAAATGCACATGGGTCTGCTATGCTCTTAGCCAGATCTGTGCGAAAATTCAAGTTGGGATCGCGATGGGATCATATTTTAAAATATTTAATTATTATAGCGTCAATGTGTCATTCCACATCAAGTGATCCAAATATGAATATTTTTTTCACCTGACATCTTTAGATTTTTTTAAATTTTTTTTTCCTGTATGAAGTACAACTTTATATGCCCCCAGCATTGTACACCCCCATCACAATATATTCCCCTAGCATTGTACACCCCCATCACAATATATGCCCCCAGTAATATACACCCCCATCACAATATATGCCCCCAGCATTGTACACCCCCCATCACAATATATGCCCCTAGCATTGTACACCCCCCCATCACAATATATGCCCCCCTTGCTGCCGCTCACTATAAAATAATAGTCATCTCGCCTATCCGACTCTTATGTATAGAAGTGAAAACCGGGCACTGACCTGTTAGCTGCGTTACTCCTATACTCCTGTGGCGGTGGCAGGCTGTGGAATCTCCTGTTGCTCAGCCAGAGTTCAAGACAATAAATCCAAAAAGAAAGATGGCAGCACTCAGCACCCGCTGCTGTAATTTTTGCATTAATTAACCAGCTGCAAATTGGAATGCTGAATGCCGCCATCCTTCTTTTTGGATTTATCACCGACTATTCTCTCTTGGCTCCATTCGTCCTCTCTCTGGTCTTCCTGCTTCTAAAGTCATGTGACCAGGGCTCATAGCGATGATGTCACCGCGGCGCTGATCACATGACTATAGAAGCAGGAAGTCGGAGGGAAGATGCAGGGAGCCGGGAGAGAATCATCGGATAGCTGAGATGAGTTTATTATTTTATAGTGAGCGGCAGCAAGGGGGGGCATATATTGTGATGAGGGGTGTACAATGCTGGGGGCATATTCTGTGATTTGGGGGGGGACACAGTAATGTAATATGTGCTGCTCCCCCTGCCGCTGATGGACAGGGGGATGAAGTGCATATTCATTACAGTAATGAGCGGCCCCACGTGACCTCTCTGCTCACTCTGCAGCCTTCCCCGCCTCCTCCAGCCCCCGGTCACCGCCCCCACCCCCCAACTCAGCAACTGTATGACTCGAGTATAAGCTGAGGGGGCACTTATACTCGAGTATATACGGTAATTACAAATTAAGTTTTTAATTTTTTTCATCAGTTCATTTTTTACAGATATTAAAGTTTTAAAAAAGCCCAAATTTTGCCTGGTATGGCTTTACATTTATTATCATATTTCTCATGCCTGCATTGATTGATGGATTTATATGAAACATCCAATCTTGTACCGGCCTAAGATTTTTTCATGTTGTGTGTCCACTTTTTTCAAAAGAATTGCGACAGCATATATGATAAAATATTGTTCCTTGAGAAGTAGCAGCCAGTGCTGTAAAAATAAAGATTTACAGTACGCTTGAAATAGAACCTTGTTACTCTAAAGTGAATATTAGGGCTAGCGCATACACCACTTTTTCTGTGTGGATAAACGCTGCGGTTTTGACAGCTTTTTTTTCTAGCACGTTTTTACCACATCTGCATTAGTTTTTTTTTTTTAGTGCATTAGTTGAAATGATGTCACCTTTTTTTTTTTTTATATATATAAATGGTGATAAATGCTGCATTTATTGCAGGCGATCAAAAAGTAGTGCAAGCAGTGATTTACTCACTCTGAGTGTTTCAAAAAAAGACTGCATGTGTTTAACCCCATTGAAATCAATGGGGGGCGTTTTTCTGAGCATCAATGGGGGGGGCGTTTTTCTGAGCAAGTATCACTCAGAATAGCGCTGTGTGTTTATTAGCCCTTAATAAGAAAAGCATGAAACTATTAATATAGATTTACTCAATCGTAAACACACTTGCCAATATTGTAGTACACTGAGTCCCTAGATGCCTTTGTACAGATTATTATTTGTTCAAGAGTGAACAGGTATGTCAGGACATGAAAGCTTTGAAGCTCTGTCTTACTTCCTGACTGCTGTAGGCAGATACTTAACATGATTGACTGAACTGCTGGCCTGTCATCTGCTCTGCATTCACTGTCTACCCCAGTTCATTCTCAGGTTGACACTTAAGAAAGCTTTCTCCTCTGTCCTCTCCTGCTTCTAAGCTGTAACATAATAAAATAATACAGTAATATCTAAAAATCATGGATTATTTGGTAAATATAGACCTCACACTTTTAGACCACAGGCTGAACAGATCTGAATTCAAGATTTTTGAATTGATGCTATAATAGTTATCGTAAATATTTTAAAATATGATCCCATTGAGATCCCAACTTGAATTTTGGTACAGATGTGGCTAGGAGCATAGCAGACACATGTGCATTTTTGGAAATTTTTAAATTACCCCAATTTTCAGAAATGTGTTCTAAAATTTTGCGTTCGCATGGGTAAAATATTAACAAAGATACTCTTGTGACATATCTGGTGAAAGCATGTACAGTTGTGAGTAGAATGGTGTTTATTTTGTTTCTCTATCTTATTTCTAGCTTGAGATATGATAGAAAATGTAAAGCCATACCAGGCCAAAATTTGTGCGTTTTTAAAACTTAAATCTGTAAAAAATTAAAAATTCAAAACTTTTAATTTATTTGTAATTACCGTAACTAAAGTTGTACTTCATATAGAAAAAAAATCAAAATGAATCTAAAGACGTCAGGTAAAAAAAAATATTCATATTTGGATCACTTGACATGGATTAACCCTATAGTAGGAACTATATGATGCTTCCTTTTGCATTCTCTGATGGTTTGCAAGTAGCATTGGGTTGCACAACTATTTGTACCATGTTTCCTTTTTTGTTCCTTACTAGTGATGAGTGAGAAGCGACATATTCGCACTCTCTATACTAGTGATGAATAGTTTTTAATACTCGCATATTGGTCCGAATAGCAAGTCCAATGTTGGTCAATTAGTGATAAGCCCCACCCACAAACATCCAGCTATAAAACGAGTCTTTCCGGGACAGGGCTGGAGAGTGGACTTTTTTAAATTTCTACTGTATAATACACCTTGCTGTGCCATTAGAGAGACCCTAACATTCAATCTGCTCTCTCTGAGGTGCCAGCTCACATTGTGTACTGAAGGGAGGCAGCAATATGTGTCAGATCGATAACGATCGACACATCATTCATGAGCACCTGCGATACAGAGTAATGAGTATCGTGAATACTGTACTATCCATGCGAGTAACGAATAGTAACGATTACACTCGCTTATCACTATTTCTTGCCTCAGGAACTGCCTCAGGACATTTCACTATCTAAAATGCAAATTTACACTTCAGTAAGGAAGTGGAAAAACTCCAGTGCCACCTTTAAGTAGCTCCTCAAAGTCATAATCGCTTTCCAACAAGCTTTTTAATTTGACTAAGGAATTTGTGGCAGATCAGAACCCCAAACTACAGACGCTGTGTTTCGGGGTAACTACTCCTCATCAGTGTAGTGTGTGGGTTATTCTGATCTGGCTGTGTGAGTGGGCTAAGACGAGGTCTGGGAACTTGCTATCTACCGAAACGCAGCGTCTGTAGTTTGGGGTTCTGATCTGGCACAAATCCCTTAGTCATATTAAAAAGCTTGTTGGAAAGCGATTATGCCTTTGAGGAGCTACTTAAAGGTGGCACTGGAGTTTTTCCACTTCCTTACAGAAGTGCAAACTTGCATATTTCCTAGAGGAAGGATGTGGCTACAGTCTCCTTACCTACTTAACTGTCTTCTTATGGTTGCAGGAAAACTTCTCTCCATATGACACTATCTAAAATGTTATAGGTGAAATAAGAAAAATATTCTCTTTTGTCTTCCACATTAAATGGATGCCAAGCATGCCATCCAGGCTCAATAGTCTTGCTTTAGAGTTGCTCTCTGTGTCCTCATACTGCCTTAAATCTTTTGTAATGAAAACTAACTTCTATTCGCTTTTAGATCTCTAGCGATAGCAGGCATTCCACTGAAGGTAAGGATTCGGATGTGAAGAGACAGCACACTTCTAACCGCAAGAACTCGGCCGCAGCGGCTAACCGTGTATCAGAGGAAAAACGTGAGAAGTCTTCAAAGGATACAGCAACTTCGTCCAGTAACGATGAAAAGACCACAAGGACCGGTAAAACAAAAAGAATACATGTACTTTCCATGTAGGGCTGGGCGATTTTGGGAAAAATCAAAATCTCGATTTTATTTTAACCTATGGACGATTTTCGATTTAAATCTCGATTTTTTTTTCTATTTTTTTTTTTTTTTTTTTTTTGCTTTTCTTTGATGAATAAAGAGAAAAAACTGAACGGAGCAGGTTCCCCAGGTATATAATCTATGAGGGGGAGGGGATATAGGACCCAGGTATAGAATATATAAGGAAGGGGAGGCGATATAGGACCCAGGTATAGAATATATGAGGTGATATAGGACACAGGTATATAATCTGTAAGGAGGGGGAGGGATATAGAACACAGGTGTATATTATAGAATATATAAGGAAGGCGAGGGGATATAGAACACAGGTATATTATAGAATATGTAAGGAGGGCGAGGGGATATAGGACCAGTCACCCAGGTATTATATAATCTGTAAGGAGGGGGAGAGATATAGGACCCAGGTATAGTATAGAATATATAGAGAGGAGGATGGAATATAGGACCCGGTCCCCAGGTATAGAATATATAGGGAGGAGGATGGGATATAGGATACAGATATACAATATATAGGGAGGAGGGATATAGGACACACAGGTATAGAATATATGAAGGGATATAGGACATGCGTCTGTGTCATGCGTGACATGTGTCACAGGTATATAATATATAGGGAGGGGAGGGGGATGGGATATAGAACACAGCAGGTATATAGTATATAGCAGGGGGAGAGCTTGGTATATACACATTACACACAATTATACAGTATGGCACCCATGTGCAGAATATTTTTGGCACGAACCGTTTGATCTAAATGGGTCCTTGTGTCTGGTTCTTGCCGGCCAGAACCAGTCAGGTCACCATATGAAGCACACGGGACACACGACCGAACTAACAGAATATGAGAAGATTTACAGCAAAAAGGGATTAAATAAATAGAATCGCAGAGATTTGGGGAATAAAATAAAATGAAGAAGTTGAAAAGTGATAAAATCGTCACATCGAGATGCAAAAACAGGTGATGACACGACGGTACAGACCGGACAGTGACAGGTCAGGGGGTGAAATATGTGCAGCAGGGACCAGATTGGATTTTTTTTGGGGAGAGGGGGTATATGTGACCCCAAGTTGCACAAAACCCCCTCCCTCCTCCCCCATAGTCCCATAGCTCCTCTGGGGGTCTTGCCAGTCCTCCGCCACACACAAGGGTAGTCATTCCAGCAACACCCACAGGGAAGCATCACCGGAGCCACAATAGAGAGCCACACACATGGGGAAGCGCCGCCGGGGCCACACACCAGGGGGCCACACACCAGAGGGCCACACACACACAGGGGAAGCACTGCCGGGGCCACACACCAGAGGGCCACACACATACAGGGGAAGCACTGCCGGGGCCACACACCAGAGGGCCACACACACACCAGAGGGCCACACACACACCAGAGGGCCACACACACACACACACCAGAGGGCCACACACACACACACACACCAGAGGGCCACACACACACACACACACACCAGAGGGCCACACACACACACCAGAGGGCCACACACACACACCAGAGGGCCACACACACACACCAGAGGGCCACACACACACAC